>QTSX02001468.1:0-394154 GCA_014839935.2 Entomophthora muscae
GTGAAGATGAGATGTTTCATCTTCCTTGGATTGGAGGGAGTTAGCAGGGACTAGCTAGTTTAAAGTTGACTTAAGTTTTAAGTAAATTTAGCTTTATTGAGGGTATTAGACTCAATAATAGCACAAGCTACCACTGAGGAGGGGTTCTTTATTTATAGTGTCCCCCCACTGTGCAAAGTTTTGCAAGTGGGAGTGAAAACAGGAGATTGGGGATCCCAAAAGTTTGAAAGGTGAGACTTGGAATCGGTTCTAGAGAATAAGGTCAAACAACTGTTCTTGTCAATCTGTTGTTGATTTGAAAGTTCTTGACTGAGGCTAATGGGTTCTTGTGGGCAAGAGGTCATGTGGTTGAAAAGACTCAAAGTGCCCTTAGAGTCTATTTCTGTCTTGGGGCACATGATTTTGCTGGAGCCTAGACTCAACCTTGTGACCTGAGAAGCAGCAACCCATTGGTCATGGGAGGAATTTTGTTCACATGTAAAACTTGGGCTTGGATTTCTTCTGTTGGGCAGGAATAGTTTTTAAACTCTGAACCCCTATTTCCCCCTTCTTCTGGATGGCAGGCATTTTTCTGGAATATTTTCCCTGCATCCAGGGGCTTTTCTGATTGGCTGAAGTTAATGGGGCCTTCTGATTGGCTGTGGGTTGGGGCCTGGGACCCAGGACCCAGGTGGGTGGCTGGCAGTTGACTGGGACCTGGAGAGCAAGCAGGTGGGCTGGGGGCTGGCGGGGGGCTTGCAGGCGGCCAGCTGGGCAGTGGGAGGTTGACGGGCAAGCGGAGGGTCGGCAAAAGGCCTGCTGGTGACTGGCTGGGCGCCAGGAGGCTGGCAGAGGGTGCTGACGGGTGCCTGCCCAGATGTTAAATTATTCCAGCATCTTTTAAATTCTGTTTCTTCCCCAGTTTGATTTTTATTTCCCCCTATTAAAGGGGGAAAGCCCTCATTAAATTTTGCCTCTTTGACCGTAAAAACTCCTTTTTTTCCAAACTTGTCCTCCAGTGGTAATTTGGTTTATGTCAGGAATATTTCTTACACCTATCACCCCAGAGCCCCTGGGCATCACAAAGATCAATTAAGAGAAATATCCAAATAGCCTATATGTATAGTGCTGAGAATCTCTATTATGATCAATACACATATAAGATCTCCTTTATGGCCTGATGACTTTTGTACATGGTATAAGATTTATCAAATTTTTCAATAAATATCATATTGTTCTATCTATTCTTGTCCTCATCTTGGAATTTTTTCTTCAACAACTCTGATTAATGAGCTATAGTTAGCTCAGTCACAGCACTAGTTTTGCAACTTAACTAGCTATAGCTCCGTATTTTTGTTGAGGGAGGGAACATCCCAGAGTAGGACAGAAAACAATGTGAAATCATAGAATTTTCTTGGTCAGTATCCAGGAATTATTATATCATGGAGAACAGCCAGTGGGCTACAAAGGGGGATGACACAGTATCAATACTTTGAAAGAGTCTTCAGTGATGCAAATAAGTTATTGAGTGATTTTTATTGCTGATTGCCTTTGCTTCTAATAATGAAGTATTCTCTTGTTCCTTGGTATTTAAATCAAGAGGATAGATAGCATTAGATCCGTCATGGGGTGCCTCATTGAGGATTTCCTGTGTGTTGTGAGATGCTTTGGCAACCAAGGTGCCAACCGCTATTGCAAAAACACTTGGGAAATTTAATCTGGGATCATTGTCAATATCAAAACAGCACTCCTGGTTTTACATCATCTAACTATACCATTCAAATAATATATCAATAAAACTATCTTCCTTTTATAATCTCACTTCTCTTGATTCCTTCTTTGAGAAGCCACTATATGAGAAAAGATACTCAACCAGTGCTATGTTATAAGTATCTCAGTTATACCTATTAAAAATACCTGACTTGGATGAACCTAATTCAGCAAGCTTAGTATTGTGTGTATGCTTTGTGAAGTATATAATAAGAGAACTGGGAAGATTTAAAAGAGGTTGCTACTTTTCGAAAAAGAAAAATACACTTAAATTTATTTTTGGCATAACACATCGTGTTAATGTAGATTATCTATGGCATGTGGTTTGGAAGAGTGGGATCCCTCTGGAAAATTAGGGAGTTGATGATTATGTAACATCTGGATAAGTCTTTGGGCCACCTGCTAATAGTTAGATTGAGCCATTTCTTGGGGAAACAATTTACCAAGAGGGAGTGGTCAAAGATATTATGGTATCAGAAATATATCATTTCATACCTATGAGAACCCCTATGCTAAAGATGAATCCTGCGCAATAAGCTATTGATTTCACATGTTAAAGCCAATAAATAAGGTCCCAATATTATAATAGACGTTTAACCTAAATAGTTTATCTTTAAAAATTTATCAAGTTCTGAAATATGCTAAAGCTAATGCATTATACCTTTCTTCACAGAGAAATAATTTAATAAAGATGGACCTGCCCTAAAGAGTCCAAAGCAATACTATAACTACTGGGCATATAAACTAGGCTCTCACAAGGACTTATAAAGTCTAAAGCCTCCAGTACCAAATCTAGATGCTGAGAAGAGTTGAGGTAAAATCTGTAATGTCCTTTTTGTAGGAAGTTGTTTCCTTGCGGCTGGTTTTGGCGCTAGGAATGGTACCTCTGAGATCGGACCAAATTTAAAATAGCTACCCAAAAAAGTACTTCCCCTAAACAAAGCATATAATACAGATCTTATCTTGGGATACCTATTATATAGTACAAAGTTATATAGGGCTATATCTGATTTCAGTAAAGTTATCTCATCTGTCTAAATCCCCTTCTCTTATTTGTCATAATTTCTCACAGGTATCTTTATGTTAAATGTAATTCATTATTGGGATATTGTAGTAGATAATTCTATAGATGAGTATTTGGGGCTGTGCTTGGCCTTAGTAAATGTATATTGGTACAAAAGGACGTCATATGCGGGTAAATGCTTGAAGAGAAATAGGGAAGCTGATTGGATAACAGACAGAATCATGGCTACTATGTAATCAATAGAAGAAATATAGTCTTCTGGGGTCCTTTTTGGCAGTAACCTTGGCAGGTGAATCATTTGCCTTTCCTTCTGATAAGAAGGACAACCAGAATTAATTTCTACTGGGAGCATTAATGTGATTTTCTATGAAGTTTAATAATTAGCTTACATTACTCTGCTACGCTAAGATGTATGTAATACAGAATAGAAGCAAGGTTGAAAGGGATTTTTGACAACTTAAATGGTGTTAACGTTAAAAGGATTAAGTGGTGTATTTTAAAAAGAGGGGTAGCTTCAATCATCTAATCCCCTAACAAGGGCTTGTCAAAAATAAAATAATGACATTTTCAATATAGAATATACAATATCAAACGTCAAGGATAAGAGATCATCTCAAGGAAAGGGAGTACTTTTCAAGGTCTCGGAAATGTGGCAGGCTATAGTCCTGGACCATCAAGAAGGGTTGGGGATCTTTGGGGGGTGAGAATGCACTTTCACCAGGAATGTATGTCTCTACAGCAGGGCAGGGATTGGAAAGGGGAGAAATGTTCAAGTCTACTTTGATACCAGAAAAGTTGCTTCTGGACCTTTTCTTCCGACCCCGAGGCTTGGAATGGTAGGTAAACTCACATGTGAACCCATACATCTCACAATGCTGACAGGGGCCATCATCCTTGATGACACAGCGGACCTTGCGGTCATGGCAGTGGTCACATGCCTTCTTGAGACCAGGTACTTTGGTTCCTGGCACAGAGTGGAAAATGACTCTGGTAAGATAGCTGAGTGATTCCTTCATGGGCTGCTCAAAACAAGCAGGTACACTAAATCCAGCCTGCCAGCTAAGATGAAATCATTCCGGGATTTATTATTCCATCCAACCACTTGCAGGCAATGGACTTCTCCTCCAAACCTAGCCATGCTTATAAATTGTAATATTAAATTATCCAAACATCACCAGCCAAGCGGATGGGAACTCCGTCCAAAATTTCTGGGCTGACAGAATTACTACAACCAGCACTCTTCCAATCTTCTATTTAAGGGCAACCGAAATCGAGGGCCACATATCTCCTTCACAATAAGCGGAAAAGTCTATCTCCAATCAATGTTGTCAGTAAGCCGCATAACCTAATTTGGATCTACGAAAATACCCCCATTGATTGGTTGATTGAACCAGAGCCACAACAAGTTCAGCTTCCAATATTTAGACAAGGCCAGTAAATACACTTTAGATAAATCCAAACTAGCTAAATTTATACTTGGCCGGACCAAAAATGGACTTTAAGCTGATCATATATCAGCCATCAAACAACTGTTTTTAAAGGGGGTTAGCGATGATACTAATATTTGACAGCTGCTTATTACTATATCTGCCATATTTGACAACATATGATTACTAATCAAGCATCTAAAATCAAGTTGACGTACACTTTATTGGACCTTCCAGACTTATCCCAAGAAGAAAGAAACCATCGCATGATCACTTCCTCTTGCTCTATAGGATGCTTAGGTTAGTATATAACTTTAACAAACATTTAATATTCTACCTTTAGAAAAATAAATTGAAAAATTCAGCATTTTATTTTATCGATCGGCAACAAAAAGTATTAAGCATTGATAAAAGGTCTATGCGAGATATTCCAGGAAATTTGTATCTTTGCCAAGCAACGTTGATTTATACCCAGATGCCTTCGCTTGCTGGTTAATTTTACTGAAACCTGTAATCATCTAGTTAATTGGAATCTATGCAATGCGGTTGCAAATCAATTGATGACGTGGCGCATATAATTTTCAACCATTTAATGCAGCTGCCATGGTTTAAGCCCAATTCGATTCGGCTGATTGAAAAAGAATAACCCTAATAAGATGGACACCGATTCAAGCCAAACTATTTCAAAATATCGGATCAACTCAGTTGCCTGGTGGTCAGTGGGCAACGACATACTCGCTTAGAAAGAACTTGTTCTCAGCCACTTCTCATATCCGACATCCACAAGTGGCTTCTTAATCCCAATTACCAATCCTGTATCAACAGGAAATCGGATTAAAGTCACATGTCCCTTCCAACCTTAGCCATGGAATATAGGATTACCCCAGGTGATCACATAATAGAGATCTGCACTCATCACTAAACCCACCCATACCCCGATCGGCAACATCCTGCCGCCAAGTTAAATCCCCTCGTTACTCTGGACCAAATGATGGATTCAAGGCCACCTGACCATGGCGCGACTTGGGAAGCTCATGTCATGCTTTATGGAGACAATATCAGAATTACTGATTTATTCCTTAACCAACCCTCTGAGTTTGAATTCAGGGATGTCTTTTCAACCTGACACTCTTTTGTTATTGATATACACTGTTCCTTTATCCAGCCTGTCCTCATGACAATATAGAACTCTTGCCTGGATAATATTTCTCCAGGCTGAGGAGTTGCATGGGCTGGTACCACCTTGCCACGCTAACCAATATTGAGTTACAACACGATTAAAATGTAGCCTGCAAGCTATAAAAACCAGCTGATGTCAAGTCTCCATATGGAGTTTACAAACAACTGTAATTTATCTAGTTATTCCCTCTTCTTTTATTGATGTAAAATTATCTAATTGTCACATCAAATCAATAATTTAAGGGATAGGAAATCCTTTTGAAGTTTCTAATTTATTTTACTTGATCTCATTGACAATTTAGTTGGGCACAACATAAATGAGCCACATATATATTGATAACTGTTGGAGGATATAACCCTACACCTTGATTCCATAAATTAGATCAGAACTCACCAAATAAGATGATTTGTAGCTCATTAACCAGATTTAGCCACATAAAGGCTCAAAAGCTGTCAGAAATAGTCATAAATTGTAGCTACCAAGGCAGTGATTTCTTTTTACACCAATAGATTAGGCTTATTGTTAGATAATTAAATATCATGAAAATTCACCAACTAATTCAGATATAAGTCAATTTGCACCTGTTATTTCTAGTGGATCTAAATCTACTAACTTCTGAGCTTTCAAATGTTTGCTGTTTTCTAAAATTCAAGCTATTTAAAATCACTTCTCATGAGTTTCCTCAGAATCCTAGCTGGTATCTTAAAAGGCTTGCCTGGATACAGATCGGTTCAGTAAAACCCTTTATCTGCCATCCAACATGTACATTAACCAAACTTAAAGCTTGCTTCAGTGGTAAAAAACTATTGTCATTCTTTATAAACATTCATAATAAGTAGAATTGGGTAATCTCATCAATGATGAAGTTGAGCTATTCTTTATAATATTATTAAGAAGATAATCTGCTTAAGGATATAAAAAATTACTCTAGCTCCTGAAGAAGCTAACCTCTTCTTTAGATTTTTATCTTTTTCCTTCTACAACTGTTACCAATAGCGTAATTATTACAGCAATAGAACATTATACCTCTTTAATTCTGCTTTATTGAATAAGATTGATATCTGAATAAGCATACAAGAAGCATACTACCAACTTACCCTTGATTTTCTCACCAAATAATGATAACACTATAGCATAAAAATGATGATCTCAGATAGCCTGACCCTCTGGAATCAACTCCTGGTTCCTACTACCCAATCCAATATCATATCAGCTTTGAGTGACTAATCAATACCAATACTGTAAAGCCACTCCCCCCTTTAGCCCTGAATTAGACTATCTTCCCTCAGTGCACCAAGAAATCTGCTCAAAGTCAAGCTAAACTCCTTAATTCTCTTGAGGATTTAGCTCACACAATTGATGAGCATTTTATCCTGGTGTATCCTTCTCAGGAAGTAACCACTAATAGTCAGATTTATGTTCCCACTTGGGAAGAATCTCTGATTAATTTAGACTATTTTTTTGGCTTGGGCTTGCCCACATTTAAAACAAATTAAGTGTAATCAATCAGGTCGCGCTCCTGTTAAATCTATAAACTCCAATCCAACTGGATTAAATGCTACTCTGATACATTCCAAAGGTGCCAGCCAATCAGAGCCAAAGCCAGAAATTATTGAGAAACCTCCCAACTCACTGGATTTCCCTCTGCAAATTTTATCCTACAGCTAATCAAATCTGCGCCTTGGGTAAGGTGACCTTTGAATTCAGAAATCCTATTTCTTCTAGCAAGACAGGGGACTAAAAGTCCCCTGCTTGCTCATTCCATTCATTAAAGTTTTGAGCTTTTAAAAATCCTCCATTTTGAAACTTAAAGTTTCAGTTTTGAGGCCCATCTTTCTGGTCCTCTGAATCCTAAATTTTGTTATTAAAGGTGTCTTCTATCCCTTACCTTAGTTGTTGTTGTCTTCATCCTGTTGTCCCTGACAATCTTTGCTGCTTTTGCTTTTAATTTTTAATATAAAATTTAAAGATTAGTATAGAAGTTAATATAATTACCTAATTTAATTTATTTTTGGTTTTGGTTTTGACTTGCTCTCAGCCCTTTTTCACATACTGAGACAGTTACGCCTTGACCTATACCTTGTTTTTAAAGGTTTTTGACTGCTTCTTTTACCCCAAGACTCAGAAAATTATCCTCTTTCTTCTGGTGTGGTTTTTGTCCTTGTCTCTTGCAGTCAGTAAAACTTCTACCCCTGTTTGCTCCTAATCAAATGTTACTCCCAATCTGCAAGTTTGTTGTATTTACATCTTCTCCAGTGCTATTTTTCATCTGGTCCACTTTTTCAGATCTCTGAGGACAGATTTTCTCCTCTGTGCTTAGAGTGAGTGATAATCTCTCCCAGCTCCTGCATCATGTGAATGACCTTCCTAATTAGTCACATGATCTCCCCATCTCTGGTGAACACTTGGTGAAGAGTCTCACTTATGACAACTTGGAGCCGTCTCACCTCAACTTGATGCCTGCATACTTGCATAAAGAGGTCCCCTCCCATCATTTGCTCCCAATCAAAGACTCCTAACCTATTTCTTGGCCTGAACCCAGTTCTCAGGGTCAAAGCACTCAGTGTATCCCCTGGTTGCTTTCTGGAATGGCTTTGATGGGGTTCAACTCCTATTTTCTTCAACTGTCTCCCATGTCCTCTCTTTGGACTCCTGTTTGAGCGGCCATCTAAGTGGTACACTGGATGGTATCCTGGTGAATCTTTCCTCCGGGATGAGAGCCAAACTTAGTTAGTTTGGCACCCCTCTCTTACAAATACCCACTACAGACCCAAATCAATGCCCTCAAACATTGAAGAAAGACTTCACTAATCAGAGTTAGGATTATTTCCAGGATCATACATCAAAAAGACCAATACCTGGCTGAATTCACCATGCAAAAAACTTGAGAAAATGCAGTGCCCCAGAATTTCTGAATTGCCAAGGGTGATATATACCTGTCTATCAGTGCAGCAATAAAGTATGATTTAACAATTCTTAACTGATATTCAGTTCAGCCATGCCCCTGAATTCCCCAGTTCTAACATTCCACACCAATCTTGTGATCCCCTTCAATGTATCCCATATCCCCCAATTTCAACTGTTGACAGACAGGATATGTTCTGATCATATTTTCAATAAATACACACACTTCTATTTCTTCTATCCCAATTCAGCCTGTATAACCAACTTGAATGAACTTCAGGTTTTGCACTGAAAACTCATCCAGACAAGGCAAACCAGAAGATCTCTACCTCTGTCTTTACAACCTAACTAGACTTTTGAAATCATGTTTTACAAGGGATATACTACATTAGTGATCCTGCCAGGAAAGACAACCATATGCCTTTTGAAAATTCTCCTGGGGAAGGTGAAATACTTATGAGGAGGAAGAGCTGGGGCTTGGCACAACTCACAGGCAGGCACAACCACATAGGCAAACAGGGAAGCTGCTGAATTTAACTGATTATAAAGAGGCATTAAAGCAGTCATTGCCAACCTCAAAGAGGCTAACCAACCAAACTTTACAGCTACAGGGGAAATTCATAAAGAACTAAATCCCCCTCTCAACCAATATCAAGGCCTGGTCTATAAAAGCTACAAGACCTTGGAGGGAAAGCATGCACTCCCAAGAAAGTGAGGAAGACCACCATGCCACCACCAGATGACCCATCTAAAACATGAAGAAGTTTTTGCTAATGACATTGCTATAATTCCAATTTATATGCCAGGTGGAGAGCAAGCCAATTCTAACCTATACTTCTAAATTGCAAAAAAAGTGACATCTATTTGACAATCCACATGTTTGGTGGTTTGCAGGCGGGGCTAATATTGGCCAAGTGAAAGTTTAGTGGCTTTTGTTGCAGGTAAAGGCCTAGTAGGGAATAATGTCTACTAGGGAAGAGGTAAATGATGTCCCCACCTAGAAGGAGATATTGGCTGCTGTGGGCTAGAGGTCCTCACCCAGCAGGGAACTGTGGCTGCTAGGGGGAGGTATGAGATACCTCAGCAGTGAACTTTAGCTGCTTGGGGTGGGGAGTGATACAGCCTGGTGAGTAGCATGTGCTACTGTCAGGGACCCACTTGAGAGGGAAAAAATCCCAATCTGATGAGCCAAGACCCCTAAGTTGAGCCCTGCAATAACCAAACCAATAGGGAGCGTAGCCATTGCTAGGTGACCAAAGTGCCCTAGAAATGCAAAACAACCCATCATCAAGCTGAATCTACCCAGCAAGTAATATACTACCAGATAGGACAACAGGTAAAAGTAGGCATTTGGTCTCACCAAGGAAGGTTCAATGGGAGGAGGTAGAGTTAAGTACCGGTCATACTGGAACTTTCTCCTCCAGTGACCAGAGAGATACTTGAGCCAACTATTTTCCAGGGACTCCTTCTGGTGGGAGTCATCAGGAGAAGAATTTTGCTAATTTGTGGTAGGAGTTGGATTGTTGAGGGCCAATACCACAGGAAGGCAAATAACTAGAAATCAGAACAGGAATTGGGTTCCTTTCATGGTTTTAAAAAGGAGGGTGCAAGAAAAAGGTGTATACAATCTTCAAATACAAGGAATAGCTTTATTGTTTGAACAAGTAAAAATAATGGATATGGCTCCCCAAAATACCATAATAGAGGGGCTGGAACATTTAAGAGGAACTTAGAATAATAGTGGATTTACCATTTGATTTAACTGAAACTATGGCTAATTTGATTACCTGTATCAAGTGTGAAACCACTTGTAGCTTAATATCCTCTATAATCAAATAAAGAGTTGAGAGGAAACAAGAACAAGACACAAGATCAAGGGCAATTAAGCGGTTGATCTGATTCATATCAGAGGAAAATAAGTGTGGAGCCTGGTCTCAGTGTAGAGCCAGTGATTTCCATAGCAGCAAGCAATACACAAGCAGCCAATCAGCGTGCAAGTGGTAAGTGACGTTGCTGGTTAATCTATTAACAATTGCAAAAGTAGATTCAAAAGCAGGAGAAAAAGTTGAATTAATTGTAGCAACATAAATAGATAATTCCAGTTGAACCTTTGACTGTAAACTAAAGTTTTTCTTCTCTTTTGGGTTCCAGGTTCAATTCCTGTCCAAGACATTATTGGCACAATTAGATAGACCCTGAAATACTTTTTTGTTGACTGTTTATGTTGGTGTGACATACTTTAGATCAGTCATAAAGTTAAGGTAGTCAGGGAAGAATTTCTTGACACTGTCCTCCCTATGAAGGCCCTTTCCTTCCAAAGTAACCTTGTAGCGGGAGAGGACTTTGGAGTGTTCTCTAAGTTTTCTTTGGGCTCCCAAGAATTGGACTCCACTTCATAGCCTTTCCATTTTACCAAGTATTGATGTTTGCCTTAGTAGGTGCGGTGATTGGGGATGTCTTCCACTTCCCACTCAGGAGTATTATTTAAGATGACAGGAAGAGGGTCCCTGTGGTTCAAGTCAGATAAAGAACCCTTGAATTTAGTCAGGAGACTGATGTAAAATACATCATGGGCGGAGAAACCTTCTGGAAGTTTGAGTTGGAAGTTAGTCTCAGACTGCTGCTCAATGACTAACAGGGGTCCAATCTTCTTTGGACCTAGCTTTCAACTGGGAATGTTGAGTTTGAGGTATTTTTCATTGAGGAAAACATAGTTGCCAACCTGAATGTCTTTAGGAGTTCTTTGATGTTTATCAGCTTGGATCTTGTACTGAAGGATGGACTTCTATAGTTGTGTCTTGAGGCACTGATGATTCTTAAGTAGCAAGGCAGCACATTGGTGTGCAGAAGGAATAGTGTCTTTGGTTGGAGGATCAGGAAAGTCTTCAGGATTTTAACCATAATTGGCAAAGAAAGAAGATACTCCAATAGAATCATGGTGATTGATGTTGTAAAATAGTTGGGCAAGAGGGAGTAAGGATACCCAGTCATCCTGTTGCAAGTTTACATAGTTCCTGAGGAAACCTTTCATCACTTGGTTTACTCTTTCTGTTTGTCTGTCAGTCTGAGGATGAAAAGAGGTAGACATAAGGGTTTTTACATGTAATGCCTTCATTAGGAACTGCCAGAACTTGCAGGTGAATTGTGTACCCCAATCCAAAATAATGTTGTTGGGAATTCCATGGTTTGCAATTAAATGTGTAAGGAGCATGTTGGTGGTGTCTTCTGTAGTAGTGTGCTTGAAGGGAGTGAAGATTGAATACTTTGTTAAACAATCTAATACCACAAAGATGTTGGTCATGTTATTGCTCTCTGGAAGTTCCACAATAAAATCCATGGAGATGGAGTGCCAAGGGCACAGAGGTATGGGTAGTGGTTTTAGTAATCCTTGTAGTTTCATTGTGGAGGGTTTGTTGCAGCCACACATTACGCATACAGAGATGTATTGGGTGACTGATTTCTTCATAATGGGCCACCAGTATCTTTGTTAGATTCTCTTGATTGTCTTATGTATGCCCCCATGTCCTGTGAGAGGGAAATTGTAGAAGCTTTCCAAGATTACTTGTTGATGTTTGTTGGTTGGTATATAGAGGCTTCCATTCTTGAACCAAGATCCATTGCTTAGTGTAAAGCCAGTAGGAATGTTCTCTTTGTCAAGGTTTTGGAATACCATGATGTCCGGGTCCAAGGTGGAGACACAAGATAGGGTCATAATATGGGAGAGGAACTGGTCTTCTGAGAGTATGGCGCGTCCATTGTGTTTCCCATTAGACTGGCTTGATTATCCAAATTCTCTTGTTTACTTAAGGCGTCTGGTACTACGTTCTGGTGTCCCAGGGTATAGCTGATCTTGAAATCAAAGACAAGTATGTTGATAGCCCATTGGGCCAGGCATGAGCTAACCTTCTTCTTCTCAGTGAATTAAAGAAGGTTATTATGATTGATTCTGATTAGCACTGGAAATTTACTTCCTTTTAAATAGTGGTGCCAGTGGTCCAAGGATTTGACAATAGCGTATAATTCCTTTTCATACACATAGTAGTTTCTCTCTCTGTCCAGAAGTTTGTAGGAGTAGAACGCCACAGGGTGAAGTTCACTTTCCTCCCCAAGCTGCAGCAACACCCCACCCAGGGCAAAGTCAGAGGCATCTGTGTTAAAAAACTGGTGCTCAGGGTCTGGGCAAAGACATACAGGGGCTGAGGTGAACAGCTTCTTGAGGGTCTCAAACACCTGGTCAGCTTCTGAAGACCAGACAAAGGGAACCTTTTTGGAGGTAAGATGAGTGAGAGGGAGAGTGGTAGAGGAGAAGTCCTTAATAAACTTGTGGCAGAAGTTTGCCAGGCCTAAGAAACTGCAGAGCTTGGAGTGTGTAGTAGGTTTAGTCCAGTCCAGGACTGCCTGTATCTTGGAAGGAGCAACTGCAAACCCGCCTGGGTTAATTTTGTTTCCCAGAAACTCAATTTCTGTGACAAAGAATTCACATTTCTTGAGCTTACAGAACAGCCTGTTGTCAATGAGCAGTTGTAAGACCTCTTTTAGATGTTTTGTGCGGTACTCCTTGTCCTGAGAGTATACCAGGATGTTATCAAGGAAAACAACCACACAGACATCAAGCAGGGGAAATATTACCTCACTCATTAGGCCTTGAAAGGCTGCAGGGGCGTTACTCAAACCAAAGGGCATTGCAAGATATTCACAAAGCCCAAAGGAAGTGCAGACTGCAGTCTTCCACTCATGGCCTTTGGCAATACAGATCTGGTTATATGCACTGCAGAAGTCTAACTTAGAAAACACCTTGGTGTGAGTAAGTCAGTTGGTCAATGACTTGGCAGATGATAAGGGATTTCTGTTCTTAATGGTTATGGTGTTCAACTTGGTAAAGTCAACAACTGGTCTAAGTGTGTTGTCAGCTTTCCCTACAAATAACATGAGTGAAAAGCATGGGAGTTGGATTGCTGCATAAATCCCTAGGCTAAGTTATTGTCAAGGTACACCTTTATTGCAATACCTTGAGCTTGGTTCATGGGATAGAGTTTTCCCCAGGTAGGGGAGGAGCCTAGTATCAAATCAATTCTCAGGTTGAATGGTCCTCTTTCAGTGAGTTGAGAACAGAGTTCTTTGCTGAAAGCCTCTTTCAAGTCGTGGATTTACATCTGGAATAGAGTCCTCTACTTGTTCTCCCATAAGAAGTAGGGGATTCAGGTAGGCCGTGCAGTTCTCTGGTACCTGATGGTAGGGTCTCTTGAGGGATACAGTGGTAGGCTTCTCATGGGAGTGGAGAGTTACTGAGTTGTTATCCCAGTTGAACTGCAACTTGGCCTCCTGACACCAAGGGAATCCCAAGACTAGGGGGAAAGCCAGATTAGATAGAGTGGAGGTGGGTAGGCAATATGAGTTGTTCCCTACTTGAGCGTAAAAGGGGTTTGATCAGACATCCTACTTGGGAAGGTGTGCCTTCAGCCAGTATTACAGATGCTAGACCAGATGTCTTGAGCCCTAAGGATGACAAGAGGCCTTGGTCAATTAAATTTCCCATTGCTCCTGTATCAATCAGGGCATAGCTTGCGGTTGATCCAAAAATGAGGTCTAGAAAAACTGGCAAAAGAGCGTAAGACTGGGTTGAAGATTTATGGACATTGGTAGTCAAAAGAAGGTGGTCAGAAGAGGATTGTTCCTTGGATAGGGCCTGGAAGTCTTTGGCTGAATGCCCTGATTGTTCACAGTAAAGGCACAGTCCTTTAAGGACTTGACATTGTTTCTCTTCAGGGGCCAATTGGTAACCTCCTCCAGGTTTATAGACCAATCCCTTAGGAACCTCAGAAGGGGATGGTAAGCTTCAGGCAGGGGAAATCTTGGTGTTGTTCCAAGAGGAGAGCTGTTTAACCTTGAAAGATCATTTCAAGACCTCTTTGGTGAGTTTGGAGAATTTATCAGGCAAAACGCGGTGAGACAGGAAGTTCTTGAGCTTGAGAGAAAGTTTCTTCTGGAAAAGATAGCAGGCTTTGGAATTGGTCATTCCAATGGCTTCCTTAAGACGGGAGAAATCAGCAACATAGTCATTGGTGCCATTATACATTGATATAAGTTCATTATGCGGTCTCTAAGCTCTTCTGTTTTTTTTGCCAATACTACAATGGACAATAAGGAATTGCAGAAGGCCAGGTAGCTATCCAAGAGCTTCTCCCCTTGGAGGGTGGCTTTGGTGTACTAGATGCAAGCCTTACCAGTGATTTTTTGGCAACATAGTTTACCTTCAGTGCATTGGTCTGATATTGCGCTGGAGATGTTTCAAAAAGTGACTTGGAAAAAGCAAGAGCATAAGGATCTTGTTTCCTTTGTTATTGTCTGGGGATACTGCATAAATCTGGTTCAATACCACTGTCTGGTTTTGAACCTGTTGAGGTGCAGATTTAAAGGCAGCAACAGAGGTCTTGGTCTGCATGAAGAGTCAAACAAGATGATAGGTGGTAAGGCTGACAATGGCAGCAATCAGGATGACTGCCAGGCTCTTGATGATTGCAGTGTAAAGCAGGTAACTTGAAGGGGTTGATTCTGAGCTTCTAAGTAAGAAGCCTAAAAGGGGTTTCAAAAAACTAACAGGGACCCACTTGAGAGGGAAAAAATTCCCAATCTGATGAGCCAAGGCAACTAAGTTGAGCCTTACAATAACCAAATCAATAGAAAGTGTAACTGTTGCTAAGAAACTAGATTACCATAGAAATGCAAGCCAATCTATCATTGAGCTGAATCTACCCAGCAATTAATATCCTAACAGATAATACAACAGGTAAAAGGAGGCATTTGGTCTCACCAAGGAAGGTTCAACAGGAGGAGGTAGAGTTAAGGACCAGTCATATTGGAACTTTCTTTCCCAGTGACCAGAGAGATACTTGAACTAACCATTTGCCAGGGACTCCTTCTGGTGGGAATCATCAGGAGAAGAATTTTGATAATCTGTGGTAGGAGTTGGATTGTTGAGGGCCAATACCACAGGAAGGCAAATAACTAGAAACCAGAACAGTAATTGGCTTCCTTTCATGGTTTCAAAAAGGAGGGTGCAAGAGAAAGGTGTATACAAGCTTAGAATACAAGGAATAGCTTTATTGTTTGAACAAGTGAAAATAATAGATAAGGCTCCCTAAAATACCATTATGGAGGGGCTGCAACATTTAAGAGGAACTTAGGATAAGAGGGGATTTACCATTTGATTTAACTGAAACTATGGCTAATTTGATTACCTGTATCAAGTGTGAAACTACTTGTGTCATAACTGTGCTGTTTTAGCAGAGTTACATGGGGAAAAATATTTATAAGATAGATAATAATCTTTATTGTGAGATAGTGATTATATAGTTCATGTGAATCAAGGATAACAGGAACATGATTGGTGATCACACAGCTGGATGAAAGAGGGGGGTGGCTTGATTCTGGTAATGAGTCAGGCGCCAAAACAAGGTATCCACTGTAAAGGATCATCATCTGTTCATGTTGTTGGATTTGGTAATTCAAGTTGACTTCCTAGTCTGGCTTTGAGTGACTGGATAATTGGATTGCAGATCACAAAACTTCTTGTTTGGAACCTTGCTGGTGGGTCAAGCCTGCGGTTTCCACACCCCCCAACTGAGGGTTGGCCTCCTCTGGGGGCAGGTTGTCAGGGAGGTTGTCAGGAGCCTGGGTGCTGTATTGAACTAGTTGCTGTTCTGTGGCAGGCAGGGCGGTTTCTTGTTGTTTCTGTCTTGCTTTGCAGGGTTGTAGGCAATCATGGTGTAGGGTCTGTCTTGCTTATGTTTGCCAAGTCCTTGCACAAGGTAAGTGTTATTGTTATTTTCCTTCAGAATGATTGCTGGCCCCACTTTTTCAGGTTGTAGCTTGCTCTTGTCAACATTCATGACCCAAACTTTGTCCCCAACTTCATGTCTATTGCAGATGAGGAAAAATGTCTTTTACAGACGTTCATTCTCTTTGGCTGTTTGTTTTCTGTTAGCCTCTATTACTTGAGGGTCTGAGCGCAGAGGGACTTCACTTGGAATTTCCAGTTTAGGTCCTGTCAATGCTTGAATGATATTTAGTTGTGTGCTGTATACCAGTTCAAATGGGCTTTTTCCGGTAGATCTGTTCACTTGGGTTTGACACACAAGTAGTGCAGCCAGTAGCTGCTTATACCAGTCTTCAGGTCTCCCAGCGGTGAGTTTGGCTAAGGCTTGCACAATACTACCATTGAGCTTCTCTATGCGTCCATTGGCCTGTGGGTGGTATGGTGTTTTTACGGTGTGTTTGACCCCATTCTTGGTGAGGTATACATTGGTGTCTTTGGAGGTCAACTCTTTGCCTTCATTGGTTATCAGGAGTTCTGGCTTTCCAAACTTGCTGATTATCTCCTTGCCAATGAATTGTCATATGTCATTGCTGGTGTGTGCCTTCACTGCTTGGGCTACTGGCCATCTTGTCGCAAAGTCAATGGCAGTGATGATGTATTTCTTGTCATTGTGTTTTCCTGGCATGGAACTGACAATTTCAAGAGCCCATACCTTGAAAGGTAGTTGTGTGTGGATGGGGAGTACTGACTTTGGTGGGGTTTTGCTTTTGGCAAACTTTTTGCACACCTCACATTGGTCTAGAACTTCCTGGACATTGCGGTATAAGGTTGACCACCAGGCTTTATGTTTTAGAAACTCATATAGATTTTGGCTCTTGGTATGTCCAAGGTCTCTGTGATAGCAAAAGATAGTGTCAACTTGCTGATGTGTGGGGATGTAGGGAATGGCTGTGCTGTCAGTCATCTTTCTGTGAAGAGTCCCATATACGTCAGCAAAGAGGTGTTCATTCTTGAAGAATGTTTCTTTGGTTATGCTGGTTGTGCCAGGGGGAACCCTTTATCCTTTGTTTGTAGCACTAAGAGGGGCCAGTCTGGGTCAAGCCCATTCTCTCCTCTTGAAGCACAGACATACAGGTGGGAAAGGCGCTTGCCATGGCAAGCTCAGCCCCAGGCTTGTACTGAATGAGCATGTTAAGCTCTCCAATATTTCCATTCATTGCGCTTGGCGGCGCAATAGATTTGCTTGAGTCTTGAAATAGATGAGTGACTTGTGGTTGGTTAATGCTGTGAATTCTTCCTGGCATTCTAGATAGCAACACCATTTGACTAGACAGTGCACAATTGCCAACAACTCTTTGTTGTGTATGGGGTATCAACACTTGCTGTCTGTCAATTTGCGTGATTTGTAGGCCACAGGTAGGAAATTGCCATTGTTGTTTTTAATCCGCAGTACTCCCCCAATGGATGCATTTAGGCGTTGGTTTTCATTTAGTATTCCCTGTCACATTTGGGGTATTGCAGGATGGGAGCTGTTGTGAGCTTCTCTTTGAGGCGTCTAAAGCAGAGGTCACGTTGGGGGGTCCACACAAACTTAGACTTGGCGCCTGTTATGAAGGATAAGGGGGCAGTCAAGACGCCACAGTCAGGTATGAAACGCCAGACATAGGCCACTATTCCCAAGAAGGTACAGAGTTCCAACTTATCCTTGGGTGGTGGCATCTTGCAGATGGCCTGTATCTTTTGACTGTTGGGTTTATGCCGTCCTTTGAGACTATGTGTCCCAGGAAGGGTAACTTTTTGTGGAAGAACTGACACTTAAAGGGTTTGGCTAACAGTTTGTGTTGTGCCAAAGCCGCAAAGACTGCCTCCAGGTCTTTGTGGTGTTGTTCCACCAAGGGGCTGTAGAAAATAATGTTGTCTAGGTACACTAGGGCATGCTTGCCTATGAGGGGCGCAAACACTTTGTTCATGAAGGTTACAAAGGTGGACGGGGCATTGATCATGCCAAAGTTGAGTACCACACATTTGTAGGAGCTGTATTTAGTGCGGAAGGCCGTTTTGGGAATGTCTTCCTCCTTGATACAAATCTGATTGTAGCCTGCAGTTAGATCAATCTTGGAGAAGACTGTGGATCCTCCCAAGGCATTGAAGAGGTTGTCAATCAGCGGCAGTGGGTAACAATTCTTAATGGTAACTTTGTTTAGGGCGCGGTAGTCTGTGACCAGGTGTAAGGTACTGTCCTTTTTGGCCACAAAGAATACAGCGGCCCCAAAGAGAGACTGTGAGGGGCAGATAAGTCCTTTTTCCAATGCCTCCTTGAGATAGGCTTATAAGGTGTTGTCCTCATTTGGGGTCAGCCTGTAGATAGGGCGTGCCTTGGGTACAGCCCCCTTGATTTGGATAGAGTGCTGAATATGCTTCTCAGGGGGCAGCCCAGGCAACACTTCCTTAAAGATTTCTGGATGGCAAGCCACAATGTCGCGGTCCTGAGGTGTGGAGGTATCCTGGTGGTCTTTGAATTGTATGATTTTATACTGGCAGGAGTCCCAGTCAATTGACTTCAGGTCTTTCTTTTTATCCTAGGTCTCTGTAATACGTACAAAGACCTGGTTGCGTAGCAGTTGGTCCACGGAGTCAGGGTAGATCTGATGGTCGACGCCTTCACGCTTGATGGTCAAAACTGTGGTTGCCCAGTCTACATGAGGGCTATTCTTCTGTAACCAGTCTAGTCCCAGTATAATGTCAAACTTAGGAAAGTTGATGACGGGACTTGAATGGTGGAGTGGAAGTTCTCAAGCATGACAGAGAAGGGGGCAGTATTCTTTGTCATGGAAATATAGTGTTTGTCAGCCAGGACCACATTTTTAATCTGTGAAGGATTAGTGGTCAGCTTGAACTTATCCACAAAGCTACTGTTGACCAGGGTTTGGTCTGCGCCCAAATCTAGGAGTGCTGAGCCTGTGTAACTGCAAAAGAAGAAAGGATAGGACATCAATTTATTGGAATTTCTGGCAATGGTGTACAGTACTGGGTCCTCCAAGGGCACCTGGATCATTGGGCATTGGTCCACATCCTTGGGTTGGTATTCATTGTTAGCAAGTCAGGAGTTGCCTGGGGAGATCTTGGCTTGCTTAGTGCTCTCCCCGGGCTTTTCCCTCATCTTGGTTGCCTTGTGTGGCGGTGACACGGAAATGAGTACAGTTTGACTGGCCATTGTTTCCATTTCCATGCCCATTAGAACCCGTGGGTTTGTGGTTAGCGCTGTTCCTGTTGCCTCCAGGAGGTGGTCAAGCAGAGCACCAGCTTGGATGAGAATCCTTGGGTCTTTCTTGTTTCCCAGTTTGTGCCTTGTGCAGAGCATTGGATGTCTGTTCCACTTTTTCTGCTTCACAGTACAGACTTTGCAGGTTGGTCACTTGATCCAGGTTTACATGTCTCATCAAGTGTGACTTGAGAGCATTGTAGTACATGAGGTGTGTGGCTGGGATGTCAAAGGCCATTTCGGATGGTGCACAAAGACGGAGTTCCTTGTGGGCACGGGTGAGTTCCTTCACAGTGCCTGTCTGGGTCAGGTTCTTCACTTGGCAAATGATCATGAGCACTGTATCCTTAAGCAAAAATCTTGCCAGGAAGTCTTGCTTAAAGGTATCCCAGTTCTTGTCAGTGTGCTCTTCATGCCACTTGTTGCTCCAGGTGCCAGCGTCATGGGTGAGGCAAATGGAAATTTCTGCAATCCAAAATTTCTGTGGGCATTCCATCTGAGCTAGCTTGCTCTGGGCAGA
Organism: Entomophthora muscae; assembly: GCA_014839935.2. Taxonomy (NCBI): domain Eukaryota; kingdom Fungi; phylum Entomophthoromycota; class Entomophthoromycetes; order Entomophthorales; family Entomophthoraceae; genus Entomophthora; species Entomophthora muscae. Next base: position 19,883 of record QTSX02001468.1, read on the forward strand.
CTGGATCCATGCGGCGGCATTGTTGTTGTTGGCCCCCGCAAAAGGTTCCAAGGCAGTGCTTTGTAGTTTTTGAGCTACATAAGCGGGCATGGTGGTTTTGTTGACTGGTCACGGCATTGATGAGGGAGCCTGAAAGAAACCTTGTGCAGACATGGCGTTGAAGGTGGGTGACAGGATTACCATGTATTGGTATAGGACAAAACCATCAGGTATCTTGGTAGTAGGAGTTTACGGAGTCCAGTCAGGCGGGAGGTCAGACATAATTCTGTCAAGGATTTGTTGGCTGCGGCGTGTGCGGGCAACAGGAGGAATTTTTCAAGATAAGGTAGGATGGAGAGCCTACCTGTCTACAATGTCATAACTGTGCTGTTTTAGCAGAGTTACACAGGGAAAATATTTAGAAGATAGATAATAATCTTTATTGTGAGATAGTGATTATATAGCTCATGTGAATCAAGGATAATAGGAACATGATTGGTGATCACACGGCTGGATGGAAGAGGGGGGTAGCTTGATCCTGGTAATGAGTCAAGCACCAAAACAAGTTATCCACCATAAATTATCATCATCTGTTCATGTTGTTGGATTTGGTAATTAGAGTTGACTTCCTAGTCTGGCTTCAAGTGACCAGATAATTGGATTGCAGGTCACAAACCCGCTTGGTTGGAACCTTGCTGGCGGGTTGAGCCTGCGGTTTTGACACTTGTAGTTCAATATTCTCTATAATCAAATAGAGAGTTGAGAGGAAACAAGAATAAGCCACAAGATCAAGGGCAATTAAGCGGTTGATCTGATTCATATCAGAGGAAAATAAGTGTGGAGCCTGGTCTCAGTGTAGAGCCAGTAATTTCCAGAGCAGCAAGCAAGACACAAGCAGCCAATCAGTGTGCAAGCAGTAAGTGATGTTACTGGTTAATCTATTAACAATTGCAAAAGTATATTCAAAAGTCAAATGAATTGTAGCAACATAAATAGGCAATTCCAGTTGAACCTTTGACTGTAAACTAACGTTTGTCTTCTCTTTTGAGTTTTGGGTTTGATCCCCTGTCCAAGACATTGTTGGAACAATTGGATAGATCCCAAAATACTTTGTTGTTGACTGTTTGTGTTGGTGTGACATAATTTGGATCATTCATAAATTTAAGGTAGTCAGGGAAGAATTATCTGACAGCTACTCAGGCTGGATGTTGTTGAGGCCCTGATGGGTAACACGGGCTGCCAGGGAGGGGAGGATCTTTGAGAGATTTACATACCCTAATACGCTTACAGGAGGTCTGTGAGCAAGCACTCTACCTAACAGACTGATAGGGTGCTCTCCTTTATATCCCTATAGGAGCTTTGGGGGAGATCCCAAAGTGAGCATTGGAGGGCATAGATATGCTTAGGGGTGTCATCAAGGCGGTTGCTTGGGGAGGCAGCTGCAGAATTTGGTGTGATCAGGCCTCTGGGAAGTAAATCTGATTACTTTGCAACTGAAAGCCTATATTTAATCACCAGGGTGAGTAAAAACAACGGCATAGATGTTAATCTATGGTTGGATGGCCTAAGTGGTTGCCACTTGCAAGGGCCCAGTCAAACACCAGTAACAATATAGACTCATGCCTGGGTGTAGAGTTCCTGTCCACCAGTCCCCAAAGTTTGTCCTGGGTCATAGTCAGGGACCAGCTGGAAGGGGTTGTCATTCTCTATTAAGGGAAAATGAATCTCAGAAATATGTATAGGAGTCAAAATAGGCTTTTCCTCACTCTCAGAAGGAAGATCCCCTTAGAAACCTTCTGGAATATGACCCAGGGGATCAGGAAAACAATATGGGTTTGCCAATACTTGGAGTCATCCAACAATATCTTGGACTTCTTGTACTTAGTCTTAGACTCCTGCACCTTAAACTCAGACTTCTGCATCATGCTTAGGATTCAGCTCCTTATTTCAAGCTCCAGCTCCTCAATCTTGAGCTCCTGCTCTGTTATCTTGGGCTTCAGCTCTCTTTATAGCTCTAATGGCCTTGGTATTCCACTTGTATCAGTCCAATCAAGCTCCTGCTGGCAATCAAAAGGCTTCCAAAAATCTCTTGGCAGAAACTCAAAAGACCCAGAAAGACCCTGTAACTTTCCAGCTAGCCTCCTTCTTATAGTGTCGTTTTCCCAACAGTTCTGTCTTCAGAATGGCTTTCTTCAAAACCTTAAACCATTGCTTCTCACTTTTCCCTATAATAACTTAAGCTTATATACTTACTTTCTCAAAAGCTTGCAGTATTAATTCACTGTTTTCTTGCTTATACTTTAAGCTTTTGGCTTCCAACCAATCATATTCATCAGGAAATCTTCCAGAAATCAACCAATAAATACAGAGCAAAAATCTGGACCATTTTTGAAGTTCCACTGCAATCCAACTAGGAAATCAATTTCCATTGCTTAAACCACTCAAATCAATAACTCTTCACACACCAAAGTGTAAACTGTCCATTATTCCAGCACCAATCTTCCCTGCATTCAACCTAAACCCATTTAGATAGTAGAATACTATTTAAACTGTTCTTTTTGGACCTTTTTAACGTTTTCCCCATATACTTACAAATATTGTAAAATCCAAGGAAAGCGTCCCACCAAAACAACTTTGTATCCAGCTCTCATAGCAACATACCTTCATCTATCCTAGGAACTTAATAATAAAACTCTTACCCACACTTTTAATCACATTTCTTCTTGAGTTTACTACTAAGCCAAGGCTAAACATTCCACATTTTCCCACCTTGGCAAATCTATTTGGCAAAATCTTGGCTCATTTCTCCAGACCACCAGTTCTTCACCATCATATTCTGGTTCTTCAGCCAGATCCTGTATAATGATCAGCTAATCTGGCATCATGATCTTCAACCACATCTTACAGCTCTTTAGCTTAACCAGCAATCAGTCCATCTTAGTCCACCAACAGCTCCTTTAGTCCTCAAACAGCTTCTTAATCATGATCAGCTACTCCTGCAACATGATTTTTCAGTCCTTCAGCTTATCCTCACTAGGAACCACCTTGGTTCCACCTGCACAAAGAACCCTTTTTGGTTCCAAACTTCAACATGAACCAACATTCCCTCAACTATTTTTACTGTGATCATACAGTCCTTCTTACTAGTCTTCTCTGCTGATCCTATGAACCACCTTGGTTCTTTATCTCAGTCCCTGTTACCAGAACCTGTAGACCCAGGCATGAGTCTACATTGAACTGGCGTTTGACTAGGCCCTTGCAAGTGGCAATCCACTTAAGTCATCTAACCATAGATCAATGTCTATGCCATTGTTTTTACTCACCCCAGTGATTAAATATGGGCTTTCAGTTGCAAAGTAATTAGCTTTACTTCCCAAAGGCCTGATCACATCAAATTCTGCAGCTTGCTTCCCCAAGCAAACCGCCTTGGTGACACCTCTGAGTAAATCTATGCCCTCCAATGCTCACTTTGGGATCTTTCCAAATCTCCCACAAGGACATAAACAAGGACAGCTAACAGTCTGTTAGGTAGGATGCTTGCTCACAGACCTCTTTTAAGTGTATCAGGGTATGTAGAGCCCTCAGATCTCTTCCCCTCCCTGTCTGCCTGTGCTACCTGCCAGTGGTCTAAAATTAATAGCCCTGGTAGGCAAGTCCCCTACCATGCTGGCATAAACTTCTACCCTGGTAGCCCGCATTACCTGCAAGGGTCTAAACATCTTCCAGACTGAATAGCACACACTACTCATCAGGCTGGACCACTCCTCAACCCAAGCAGCTAAAGTTCCTTGCTGAGCTATCTAATTCCTCACCCCTAGCAGCCATAGTTCCCTTCTGGGTGAGGACCTCTAGCCCATAGTAGCCAATATCTCCTGCCAGGTGAGGACAACATTTGCCTCTAGTATGTTTTTCCATCTACTAGCCAGGCTTTACCTTTCCTAGTAGTAATTATTCCCTACTAGTCCTCTACCTGCAACAAAAAGTCACTAAACTTCCACTTGGTCAATATAAGCCCCACCTGTAAACCGCCAAACATGTGGACTGTCATACTGGGTCTACAGGTTCTGGCAACAGGACTGATACTGAGAATTGAGGCGGTTCATAGTGTGGGATCAGAAGTGAATACTAGTAAGAAGGACTGTATGATTATAATGAAGACTAGTTGAGGGACTGTTGGATCATGTTGAAGTTTGGAACCAAAATGGTTCATTGTGCATTTGGAACCAAGGTAATTCATAGTGATGACTAGCTGAAAGACTAGCTGATCATGATGTAGTATTGGTGTTGGACTGGCTGTTAATGATGCAGAAATAGTTGAGGAACTGAAAGTTGGCTAAGAAGGACTGACAGATGCGGATACAGGAGCTAGGATGCTTGTTTTTGACTCTTGGAAGTGTAAATGTTTATAAGAAAGGAGCAGTAAAAGAATTGAACTAATGCTGCCAAAAGATATTATATAAAGATGGAATTTGTTATCATATAAATAAAATAAAGAAAAAGAAGAAATAAGCTGTAGTGTTTGAACTATAGATTTATTGCAAGCTGATTGAGTGGAATGGTACCAGAATATTGGACCAGTTCCCGCTTTAGTGCATGAAGAGTTGTTGATTTGAGTGGTTTAAGCAATGGAAATTGATTTCCTAGTTGGATTGCAGTGGAACTTCAAAAATGGTCCAGATTTGCGCTCTGCATTCATTGATTGAGTTCTGGAAGGTTTACTGATGAATAAGATTGGTTGGAAGCCAAAGCTTAAAGTATAAGCAATAAAACAGTGAATTAATACTTTAAGCTTTTGAGAAAGTAAGTATATGAGATTAAGTTATTATAGTGAAAAGTGAGCGGCAATGATTTAAGCTTTTAAAGAAAGTCATTTTGAAGGCGGAACTGTTGGAAAAAGGACACTATAAGAAGGAAGCTAGCTGGAAAGTTACAGGGTCTTTTAAGTTTCTGCCAAGAGGTTTTTGGAAGCCTTTTGATTTTCAGCAGGAGCTTGGTTGAACTGATACAAGTGGAATACCAAGGCCACTAGAGCTATACAGAGAGCTGAAGCCCAAGATTAAGGAGCTAGACTTGAGTTAAGGAGCTGGACCCTAAGCACGGCGCAGGAGTCCAAGTTTAAGGAGCAGGAGTCTAAGTCTAAGGAGCAGAAGTCCAAGACTAAGGTGCAGGTGTCTAAAACCAAGTACTAGGAGTCTAAGATATTGTTGGAGGACTCCAAGTATTGGCAAATATATATTATTTCCTTGACCCCCTGGGCCATATACCAGAAGGTTTCTAAAGGGTTCTTCCTTCTGAGAGTGAATAAAAACCCGTTTTGACCCCTATACATATTTCTGAGATACATTTTCCCTTACTAGAGAATGACAACCCCTTCCAGCTGGTCCCTGGATAAGACCCAGGACAAACTTTGGGGATTGGTAGACAGGAAACCCACAATCTAACTGCCATCTGTAGAGGAACCCACAACCAGTAAAGAGATGAAGGTTATTACTACATACTCTGCCCCACCATCTGCTAAAATGAGCCAAAAGCGCAGACCTCAGAGGAAAATCTAGGACCAAGCAGGTTCCCAAAGCCAAGAACAAGCAGGAGACCACAGCAATCAAAGATGAATCCTACTTAGTGAAGAGAATGAAAGATGTTAGAGCCAATTTGGCCCAAAATCATAGACTCAGCCACATAGTACATCCTCATAGCACACCAGAGAAGCAGAAAGGGGTTGAGTCTGCCAAGCCTCAACAGCCAACCCCCTGATGCTAACTTACCCAATCAGGCACACTCTGAGGCCCCTGAAACAAAATAGGCTAATCACTCACAGCCATCTCAATAGACTGAAACTGAGGCTCAACCACCAGAATCTTTTAGGATCCTCATTAGTGAGAAGGATATAATTTACCTGACTGAGTTAATCATTGAGGTTATTTAGGGAATCATCTCCAAGGCAACTAACTTAAAGAAAGAAAAAATTTAGCTTTCACTGCTATCTCAAGTGAAGTCATCTAAGTGTAATGCCCTGAAGATCCTTACTGACAGAAAGGTCCCTATATTGATACATAACTTGGCCAAAATTGCACCTGTTTAGAGCACAAATGGCTCATTAACTTGGAGCTACTAGACTTTGCAACCTAGAAAAGCAGTTCACTGTCATTAAAGAAGCACCAAAGGACAACAAAAAGTGGTTGAAGTTGTAATCAAAGGAGCCCTCTGTATCAATAGAGAGGTTAAAGATCATTCACGTCCATAATCTTGAATGGAGGGTCACCTTTAACATCATCTCTGAGCCCTTCCTAAGATGATTAGCAATACAGGAATATAGCAAGATTAAAGAGAAATTTATATTTGCCAATGCGAAGAAAGGGAAATGCATAGGAGCTGTGCGCAACCTTACTTTGGAAATATGTGGATTCTTTGTGTTAGTCTCTGCAGCCATATTTGAGCCTACCCACTATAACCTTCTTTTGGTATGCCACACCTTGAATGACTTTGGCGTCACCATATCCTTCAGACATCCCAGTTGGTTCATCAAGCAAAATAATGTACTGATACCTGTTGATGTCAGTTACTCCAAGTTACAGGAAGATGGAGGGGAGTCCTTCCTTACCATTGCCAAGTTTGTCAACCAGAACAATAATTTGATTGCCAGCCAAAAGAGGAATACTTCTAGATTCATGGCTAACTGCAAGAACCCCTTCCATGATGAAGATGATCTCCTACCACCTGCAAGCCTAGAGAAAATGCTATTGAAACTGGAACTGCAAAGCCAATTCATCAAGCATCTTATCATTTAGCCAATAAGTACAAGGAGTATGTTGAACAGGAATGTTGTAAATTTCACAATCAATGCTATTTTTATATGGCCTGAAAATTGCAATACTTGCAAAGACTTGGTTGGATTTGCTTTTGAATACCACAGTTGCCCCTTTCTGTAAATGAGTTGAAATCAATGTCCACACATTTAGAATTGGGCAAGTGCCTAAAGTTGAAGTGTGGAGATTGAAATCTCTGAATCAATAGATTTTTTGATCTCTGCACTTTTTTTCAATAAAAAAATCCCAAAAAATTTAATATTTTTCTTAAATTTGACTTTTTTTAAAATGTTTTTACTAGAAGCTAAAATTGAAAACCCAAGTTTGAAGTGCCCAAATTGATGCAATTTAAAACACACCTTAATTTAATTTGGCTTTTGAAATAGAATTTATTTACCCCTTTGAATAGAGGGGACAAAATCAAAAGTGCAAAAATCAAAGTGCAAAAAAATCTTCAATTTAATATTTGATACATCAAAATTAAAAAAATTTAAAATTTAAATTTTTTTTCTTTATGTAAAAAAAGAAATCAAGAGCTAATTTCTTTTTAAAATTTAGGCAAATTTTTTAACTTTTTTTTGTTCAAATATTAATATAAAATACTGTTATAATCTCTTTATTTTTAAAAAATAAAATTTTATCTCATAAAAATTTATTTAAAAATTTACATATAGTTTCTTAATGGGTGCAGAAATTGAAAAGTAGTCAAATTGAAATCCAAAAAGGTATCAAAAATCTAGGACCACTTAATATTAAATTTTCGCAAAAAATTAATATTTTATTCATTATGTTTTATTAAGTTCCTCAAATCAAAAGTAAGGAATTGAAATTTGACTTTTTAAATTTAGTCACACTTTTTATAAGCTTATAAAATTTTAAATAATTAATAAAAACTTATGAAATTCCTCATGTAGATTCTTTAAGACCTGATATTTAAATATACAAAAAAGAAATAAAGTTTTTTGGTAGGTTTTTATTTTATTGCAAATTTAATAAATTGGTGTGTTTTGGAGGAAATTTCAAAAAAATTAAGTTAATATAATATTGTACTATATTTCCCTGTGTTATTTCAGGGGACAAAATTGAAGTGCCCAGATCAAAGTGCACAAACAAAGTGCAGAAATTGAAGTGCCTAAATCAAAGTGCAATAAGCTCTTGGTTTTTTTGAAGGTTTCTCTCTTGAATTTTCTCCTTTCTACTTCTCTTTCCCACCTCTCATTCCTCCTCAAAAAAAGTTTTGTTGGCCCCTTGGCTGCGCTGGGGGCCAAAAAACTTTTAAAAAATTTCTGTGTTGTCAAGAGGGTGGATTATATAAAATCTGATATCAAGAAGAAAAAACATTATTTCTTTCTTCTCTTCTCCTTTTCTCTTCTTTTCTTTTCTCCTTTTCTTTCTTTTCTATCTCCTTTCTTATCCTCAATTATCTTCTACTATCCTCTTTCCATTCTAACCCTTGATTATCTTCTATTATTTTCTCTCTATTACTACCCTCAATTATCTTTTACTATATCTTTTTACTATATGTATTAGAGTAAAATAAGATGTATAAAATGTTTCTTTTTGGTATACAAATTTGCTCTATCTATATCATTTTTAGTGGAAGTACAGTGTTTTTAACATAATAATGTTCAAGTCTTCATTTTATGATATGTAAGTGGCAGATTCTTGATATCTTTAAATATTGTGACTTATTATAAATAAGATATAAGACTATACCTTTTATTAAGTATAAAATTGTATAGTATAGCTTTAATAAGAAAGTAATTTAATTTATATATTTTAATGATAGACTTCTATAATTTTTATCATTGAAATAAGATCACTAATAAAACAAAACACCTAAAATCATATGCTTGTATCTTGCAGGAAAAATCCTTTATTTTGCTTATGCTAAAGCATTATTATAGCTTTACATAAGCTGGAAATTAAAATAATTCTTTTAATTAAACTTATAGTTTATAAAGCAGTTTTTTGTGTAGTCTCATATTTTATATTCAATTGATTACAGTTACATATAAGCTCTAGTCTAATTTTGCTTTTAAAACTAAAATAAACTTTCTTTTAAAAACAGCTAATTTAAGAATTTTTTTATTATCTAGCATATTTTTTATTTCAGAAATGAATTTCTTGGGGTCATTTTAGTCTATAATAGATTTAAAAAATATATAGTTTTATATTATAAACTGCATTTTATTCTGCTTCAAAGTTAGCCTCCAGAAAATTGATTTTTGCACTTTGATCTTTGATATTTTTGATTTTTGCACTTTTTGGGGGTCCCATTTTCAATCTTTGCACTTTTGACCTTAGGAACTTTGACCTAAGGAACTTGCCCTTAGAACTGTGCTACCTTGGTTATTCTGATTCTGGTACAATTTCAAACCCAACCAGTCCACTTGTCTATCTAGTGAACAATTTCTGCTCCCAATCTACTATATAAGTATAATTCTCTCTAGATAAAGACAAGCTTATCCACATTTGTGTTTGCTTTTATAATCTTCAAGCTTATTCCTTTCTTTTTCAATAAAAGTAAACTTGTTTCTATCTTTCCAGGAAATTAAGGTTCATCCCCTTAACTTTTCCCTGAAGGCTAACCCAGGGCTAGCTTTGAACCTCAAATCTTTCTTAATACAGTAGTTTTAAAAGCCATGAAAACAAGCAAAAATACTTTAGATTTAAAAAAAAATTCAGATGTAAATGAAATAAAAAATAAATAAATCTATTGTAAATTAATATAAATTTATTTATTTTTAATTTTGTTTACATATGAGTTATTTTTGTTTGAATCCAAAGTATTTTTGCTTATTGATGTAGCTTTTAAAACCACCGTAAAGGTTTCCCATTGTATTCTCTTGGATGTTGTTCCCAAGAACTGAACACAACAGCTGTTTTGAATGCACACCCAGGGCCTCAGTTACTCTGTTCTGACACACATTCTCTGTTCCTTCAGCTATTGTTAATGAATTTCCCAAGTCTCCTATGGTTTTGAGTCCTCCCCTTGAGAGTAATATTACTGAGTTTCCTAAAACACCTATGATAATGCTGCTGTTGCTTGCCTCCTCCCCACTTTCTTGCTTGATCTTGATCAAGAACGTGTTACTGCCTGTTCCCTTCTTTATACTGGTACCTTGACTATACACTTCAAACCTGATATTTGTCCTGGTTACTCTTCAGAGGACCTATATTCCTTCTTGCTGGGCTTTGAGATCCAAATTAGTTTAATGGATTAAGTAGAAACCATTGGTGTTCTAGTGAGTCAATTTATCCAGCCCACCTCGGTTCATCATCAACTAGCTCTGGGCTCCCAAAACCAGCTCCTGTCTGCAGTTGCATCTGCTGTGGGCAACAATCATGCAAAAAATATGGCATATCAAGAGTTCACCCACAGTCTCTTTGCTTGTATATCTGATAATCAAATTGATTTTCTGGCTCCCAAGAATATCTGACCTCATCTCTGAACACCCTTTGCTCCTCTCTCCCTAGATATATTATAGAGCAACTATGTGAACTGGATAACCATCATGCTATCTGGCAAGAAAATATTGAAGCTGCTCTCCTAAGATATTGACAAGACTTTGAGACCTTAGTAGATGAAATCAATCAATCATTAGAACATAATAATGTCCAACTAGAGCTAATTGGGTCTAGTATGGATAATTGGGGCCACAAATTACAGAAAAAATATGACTTGGAGAAGGACACTTTGAGCAGCACAATGCACCAGGCTCAAACATATGTTGACAAAAAGGTGGCCTCTGTGGCTGTAGTGCCTCCTACTGAAGGCCATTCAAAATCTGAGGATAAATTTTAGAGACTATTACTGAGCTCAAGGCCACTTTATGTTGTTGGTCTTCTGCTGCTAACCCACCTTCCCCTGAGCCCGTCCCTGATCCTTTTATCACTACTTTGACTGACCAAGTGTCCATGTTACAGGATGAGATTGTGTACCTGCATCAACATCTCTCTGATCAGGAAGACTCTGTTGTGTTCTGAGGCGTGGCACAGACACACAACATAAAATCCTAACCTTAGGATGGAATTTGTACTAAGCCTTGGGTTAGTTAGCAGGGAGGGTAAAGTGATTACCTTGTGGCCCTGAGTAATAAATCTCTGCTAGTTGTGGGTAGAGAGAGGCACCAAAGTACTGGTAGAAATAAAGATAAAAATGTGAATATAATTTAATTTATATTGGTGGAAGTGAAATAGAATATATAGTGGTTGACAATACCATAAAACAATACAGGGACAGTGGGATCACAGGCCACAGGTATGAGTGGGGCAAGTGAGTTGCAAGAACAAAAAAGACAAACAGCTGAAATCACATCTTCAGAAATCAACTCATTTTGAAGGTCAAAGGGAAAATCAAGGGATTTTTCCTCAAAAAACCTCACCAAAAGCAAAATCAAAAGAGTGTAAATGTGGGCATTCACAACATTGCCCCCTTCTAGATTGGCCTTAGGAGGGTGGTACTTGCGGAGAAGCTTAGAATGTACTTGAGCAAATAGTTGGACACTAGAGAAAAGCTTCAGAAATTACTCCAAACTACGCTTGAAGGAAACCTCTTGAGGCCCAATGCATAGGGTGTCCAACTTATGAGTATGTCCTCCTACTTTATGCTGATAGTAGAGAATGTGGTCCCCAATGTTGAACAAGGCAAGGGAGAACGTCCAGCATTGTCAGGAGAGCTCAAACATCTTAGTCTTATACACAGAAGTGTATGCAGTAGCCTGTATATCAATGATGCAATTGACTAGATCTTTGATATGGTCATCAGGGTTCATAGCCTTATCAGAGGATAGTAGGGGGCTCCCAGGAGCAATGGATTGATAGCCTCACGCCCATACAGCATAGCAAAGGGATAATACCCAGTGACACAGTGCTTGCTAAGGAAATAAGAAAAGAGAGCAGCAGGTAAGTATAGATCCCAGTTGGCAGCGTCAGAATAAGTGAGTTTCCGCATGATAGAGACCAGAGTCAAATTTTCACGCTCAGCCACCCCATTGGTAAAAGGATTGTAGGGGGCAGAGAAATATTGGTGAGATCCCAAGGCCTCAACAACAGAGGTTACCATCTTGGCATTGAAGTTAGTCCCATTTTCAGGCAATAACACTTGAGGGCAGCCATGGCAGTGAAAAAGTCTTGCAACAGGAAGGCAGCAGTTGTCTTGGCGGCAATGTCCTTAGTAGGGCAAGCTTTTACCCACTTGCTAAAATGATCAACAGCAATTAGGATAAAGCAGCAACCAAAGTAAGAGTAAGGGAGAGGCCCTACAGCATCAATGATGACAGTGTGAAATGTGTGTTAAGAGGGGACTAGCTTGAACTTGTGAGAGGTAGCTTGAGGTTGCTGAGCTGACAATCATGGTAACTAGCATTGATATCTGGAATCAGCAGGCGGATGTTTTCCCAGAAATAGTTTTTCTGGAACCAGTCATAGGTTTTGGTAATGTCTCCATGTCCTGTCTCTTTATGAGCTTGAAGCACAAACAAAAGGCAAAGAAAAGGCCGTACATAAGGCAAGTATTGGTCCTTTAATTTCTTAAAGAGATGATTGTCACAAATGACCTGTCCTCAGATAGTTTAGATAGAGCAATTTAGACTTCTTCTGTCTTTCTCTCCCAAGAGGAAGGATATTCAATTAGTTCATGAAGTTAATCAGCCTCAGCAGGGTGTAGAGCAAGGATGGAAATTATGGATAGTACATCAGTGTTCTGATGTTAGATCCCAGGATAATGTAACACAGTGAAGTTGTAACCTTGCAGGTGGAGAGCCCATCTAGCTAGTTGTCCTTCTGGTTCCTTAAGCTGTTGTAACCACTTAATAAAAGTGTGTTCAGTGACTACAGTGAAATGGTTACCATACACAAAATGGCAGAGCTTTTTGACTACATGCAACACAGCAAGGCACTCTTTCTCTATGATGCTGTAATTCTTCTCATGCTTGTTGAGGACACAAGAAGTATAAGCTACAGTGCAATTCACACCCTGATCATCTAGTTGAGCCAAGATGGCTCTAATGGCTAGGTTGCTAGCATCAGTATAAAGAATGAATTCCTTATTGTAGTCAGGATAAACTAGGATGGGAGCCTCTTTGAGTTTTTGCTTAAGAGCCTCAAAGGCTTGTTGTTGGCTGGAATTCCATTCAAAGGGAACATTGCATAGCAGTTGGACTAAAAGTTTGCTAGTGTTGGCAAAGTCAGGTATGAACTGCCTATAGTAACCCATCATGCCCAGAAAGACTTGTACTTCTCACAGGTTGGTGGGTGGAATCATTTTGTCAATGGCCTCAACTTTCTTGGTCATTGGGTGAATTCCTGTCTGGGTTACCTCAAAGCCCAAGAACTTGAGGCGTTCCTTGAAGAAGGCACACTTTGATGGTTTCAGTTTAAGGCCAGCCTCTTGAATCTTTATGAATACTTCTTTGAAGTGAGCCAGGTGATCTTTAAAGGTAGCGCTGAAGACTGTTATATTGTCTAGGTATACTAAGACAAATGAAAGCTTCAAGTCACAGAGGATGGAGTCCATGGATTTTTGGAAGGTAGCTGGGGCATTGCAGAGTCCCTGCAGCATACAGGCAGGCTCAAAAAGTCCTTCAGAAGTGATGAGCGCGGGTTTCTGTCTATCCTAAGGAGAGAGATCATCTTACCAGTACCCAGATTCTAGATCTATAGCAGAGAAGAACTTGGAACCTCCAAGGCAGCAGAGAGCATCATCAATATGGGGCAAGGGGTAGGAATCTTTTTTGGTTGAGGAGTTCAATTGTCAATAGTCCATCACAATACGGTGACCTCCATCTTTCTTCTTCAGTATAAGAAAGGGGGAGACCCATGGACTTTGGGAACGAGTCAGTTGCCCAGCGTCTAAAAGTTGTTTGAGCTCTTTAGACACCTGAGCATCCTCTACGCAACTGCGGCAATATGGTTTAGCACAGAAGGGGGGAGCATCACCAGTATCAATCTGGTGAATGACGCCTTTGGCTAGACCATAATCAGTACTATTTTTAGCAAAGATATCTGAAAACTGATCTAGTAAATTAAGCACCTCCTTCTGTTAGACTGGGGATATCTGCAAGAAATCTTGTGCAGTGAACAAGGATAGGACTTGGGACGTGTCTTCAGGTAAATTATAATCCTGGAACATACCAAAGGGATGTAGAGATAGGACATTGAGTGCATTCAGTAACTTTCCATAGCCAACAACCTGCCCTCTAGACACATGTATGGGGAGAGCGGTTAAGTTGGCAACCCAAAATTGAACAGGTTCTTTATGAGAGACATCCAAGATTCCTGGGCAAAAATAGGGTTTGTTGCGGCCTAGCAAGGGAGGAGATTATAACTCTAGTAACTTGCACTTTGGTAACTCATATGATATTTGGGAGTCTAGGATATCTTGAGATCCAGGGGGAACGGTTACAGCAGAAGTGGCCAGTAGAGGAATCCCTTCAGACGCAGGGCAAGCCATAGGAGGCCACTTCATATTGAATGAATGGGTTTGGTATTTTAGAGTGAAAACACCAGTGGGATACTTTAAAGCACACATCTTGAGGCGCTTCCTGGGGACTTTAACAGGCCCTTTGAAGATCAGAGGGACTTTGTACCCTAGGATGAAGAGGTAACCATCCTTTAAGTTGATAATCCCATTGTATTCCCTAAGTAACTGAGTACCAACTAGGTGATTGTAACTCTCATTTTACAAGACAACGGCAGGTGCAGCTAAGAGTAGCTTGCTAAGCCACACAGGAAGAGCAGAATAAGCCCCTATAGCAAGAGCTATAAATAGCCCAGCTGTACCATACAACTGGTGATAGTTAAGGTTGGGGGAAAGTTTGAGCTTCTTGACAAGCTTTGAAGAGACAACATTAACATGAGATCCAGTGTCCAAGAAAAACTTGATTTTCACCTTTTGGATGTATATTTCCACATAAGTGGTAGTAAAACCAAAGGATGAAAGGACGTCCAGGATGTCCTGGGATTCTGCTAGCTCTTTGTTTCATTTTTATCATGTATATCAAGCCTAGAAACTCCTTATGGACTGTCTGGAGAGGAAGCAAAACTGAAACATTCTTGAATACAGCGCAGCAACTTCAGAAGCTTTCTCAGAAACTCTACAAGCAGAGGAGACCTCTTATCTTGGGTGAGGTAAGGACAAGAGACAACCTCTTTGTCTTAAGACAAAGGCTTGTCAGTTGTTGTAGTTTTCCCAGAGCGTAACGTATAAGGGACCACAATGGTTTTGGTGACGGCAAGAACTAAATACCCATAGACGTCAGGATTATCAACGTCTGAATCATCCATGTCAGAGTTGTCAGAGATGTCATAAAACAGAAGTAGAATCGGAAGAGCCTCAGTTTCAGCAGGCTCAGAGTCAGCTACAGAGGGGGTAATTGAAGGAGACTGGGAAGAATTTTCAACCAAGGGTGCCTCTGCCTCTAGGCTGACTTTTCTTTTCCTGTCTGCTCCTTGGGATCAGCTCCTTTAACCAAAGGATTGGTGCATAATCAAGAATTCTGACCTATCTGGCCACACTTATGGAAACCTTGGAGTCTAGGAGGATTTTGTGAGTTCATGGTGAAGATGCAAGGGCCACAAGAAATATAACCAGAATTAGAGGCAGCATGATTCTCCTGCACAACTACTCCAGAGTGAGTAAGGTTCATATCCTGCAACAGTGTCTTTATGCTCTTTATAGAGGAGATTATGGCTTTATGAGCCTTAAAGTAAAGCAACAGAAGTTGATTAACCTTGAGGGCTTGGGCGCAAGCCATGTAAGCTTTGTGTGCTGCCAATTGTCTTCTTTTTATCAGTTGCTGTCTTTCTATGTAGATTATATCTGCAAATTCAGCTAGAGTTTCCTTAGGTTTGAAAGCAATATGCATGAAGTCATCCTTATTCAATTCCAAACTAAGGTTGCCATCAATTTTTTTGATAATAAGTTGATTAATCTTTAGGGCTTGAGCGCAAGCCGTGTGAGCTTTGTGCGCTGTTAATTGTCTGCTTGTTATCAGTTGCTGTCTTTCCATGTAGAATCTATCTGCAAATTCAGCTAGAGTTTCCTTAGGTTTGAAAGCAATATGCATGAAGTCATCCTTCTTCACTTCCAAACCAAGGTTACCACCAAATTTGTTGATCAGAAGCTGCTTCATTTCTTCCCAAGTCTTGATGGTGGGTAACTTGGGCACTACTACCTCCTGACAGGTCAGGTGCAGGCAGGTTAGAAGGTGTTACTTATTAACCTCATTAGAGGCTCTCCTCATGGCAGTTTTGTAGATAGTTAGGAAAGCTGCAATGGTAGAAGTTTTGGAGTCAAAGACTTTCTTAAAGGTAGGTTTAAAGTATGCTTTGGGAGTTGGACCACCATTGTTGCTATTGAGTACATTTATACGCAGGGAGAATTCTGCTTCAGACTCAGAGGTGGACTGCCTGGCCCACAGCTGAAAAAAAACTCCCTTAAAGAGCAGTCAAGGTTCAGCAGTGTGTGCACCTGTATTATTAGCTAAGGTGGTCTGTTGCTCAGTAACGTCTAGGCGTTGGCCCTGAGTTGTTACTACCATGGAAAGCTCAGCCAGTTGGGAGGTAAGAGAAGGACCCACTTAGAGGCAAACGCACTCCTGTCATTTTACTGAATTGATTAATTAACTCATTTCTTGCATGTCTTTATCAAGTTTGGAGTGGTCTCATTTCAAGTGGTTCACTTCATTAGCTAGAGCAATCAACTCTCTAGCATAGTGAATTTAGGAGGGCTCTTGACAGGCCAGGGCAGCAGCCATCTTCATAAATAATCCAGTTGAACTAGCAGAAGTTACCATCATTTCTTGTAAGGCAGCAACCTCTTCCTGTAGCTCAGTAACTTGAGTCATCAAATCAAGCACTTGTGATCTGGATGAGGTTCTTTGGTAGGGCAACCTTGCCTGCAGGTGGACGCTTGTAGCTCTTGAATAGCATCCCATAGCCTATGTTCTCTATCCATCAAATTTTCAGATGGGGGAGAAGGCAGAATATCTGGCTTGGGCGTAGCCAATTTGTTTACTTGAGTCTGGAGCTTGATAATGGCAGCAGCAGTGGCAACCATTTCTTGATCAAATTCTTCACTGAGCTTGTGAAGGCCTCTAGCAGCAAGGTCTGCTACTTGCTGTAGTTGATCAAAGGAGTAAGCACTGAACACATTGAGCTGTTGGACAAGTTGTTCAAAGTTGGTAAGATAGGCGTTCAAAGTATAATCTAATTGGGCTTTACAGGGTTGTTCCAGCTGGTGGAACTCATGTAGACAATATCTAACATATTTGGGGATGGACTGGCACATTTGATTGATGGAATTAACTAAGCAATTTTGGGAAGTGACAGAGTTGCGCTGATTTTCTGATACCAAGGAAAACAGGGAGTAGATCTAATGTTGATAGGCAGCAAACTGATACCAATGATGAGTTATGGCTGCTTGTAGAGACAAAATCTCCTGAACATGGATCCCTAACACCATTTTATGGTGGGCTAAGGTGGGTTGTATGAAGAATGTCAATAAGTGTTCAGCAGAGCCAGCTGCTAGGAGGAGATGCTGTGGAAATTGCGGAGCCACAATAAATTCATAGTATTATGATTGAATAAACTGTAGCTGGAGGCAAGGGATAGACCCATCAGGGCTAACTCAAGGGCTACTGCCATGACTTTTTCCAAGTCAGGGGAACCCAAAAGATAGGCCACTAGGCAGGGATCATTCCTGAGGTTCAGCATAGTAGGGACAATAGGTGTGTCTGTGATGTCTTCCTCAATAGGAGAACTGGTGATTTCAGGGGAAGTGGGCTCTTGTATAGGAGGAGGCAAAGGACCTCAAAACATGATTGCAAAGGGGGTAACCAAGGGGCTTACAGCCCCTGTAGTGAGCACCATTTTTGTCATGTTCTGAGGCGCAGCACAGACACATAACAGGGAATTCTAACCTTAGGATTAAATTTGTACTAAGTCTTGGTTAGAGTGGCAGGGAAGGCTATACAATTACCTTGTGGCCCTGATTGAATAATATCTACTAGATGTGGCTAGAGAGGCGCAAAAGTACTGGGAGACACAAAGAAAAGAATGTGAATAGAACTTAATTTTTATTGGTAAATAAGAAATGGAATATATAGTGGTAGACTATACCATGAAACACTACCAGGACATTAGGAACACTTGCCACAAGCATGAGTGGGGCAAGTGAGCTGCACAAGAGCAGGAAACTGAACAATTGTATTTCTCAATTTAGAGCCAGCCTCATTTCAAAGGACAAAAGCAAAAGGGAGAAATTTGTCCTCAAAATAGCCCATTGAAGGCAAAATCAAAACATGTTGAATGGCAACATTCACAACAGCTGTCAAGGCTAAAACAGGCAATGATGTACATAGATTTGTAGGCAAGGAAATAAGCATTAGGTTTGGAAAGCCAGAACTGCTAATCATAATGGAGGCAAAGAATTGAACTCCAACAACACCAATGTATATCTCACCAAGAAGGGCGTATAGCACACTGTAACTACACCTTACCACCCCCAGGCAAACAGCTTAATTGAGCAACTGAATGATAGTCTAGTACAAGACCTCACCAAACTCACTGCCAGTAACCCTGAGGATTAACCCAAACAACTAGCAACCACCCTCCTTGTGTGTTGTACCTAAGTGAACAGCTCCACTGAGAAAATCCCCTTTGAATTATTTTACAGCACACAGCCAACCATTGATCAAGATGTCACAGGACCCAAGCTGAAAATGCCAAGCAAAGTGCCACACCAATCAGACCCCATTTAACCTGCACCAACAATAGTCAATCTAATAGAAAAGAAAAATGGTTGTATGACACATTTTTCCCCTTAAAGAAAGACAGGAAGTTGGCAATAAAGTATGTGTAATGAACACAGACAAGAGCAAGCTACAACCCAAAAAAGTAAGTCCTGATATTGTACTAAAGGTAAACAGCAATACTTACCTAGTGCAAGGATTGGGAAAAAATATAAAGTCCTGGATCACAACAGGCTCTGCCCCTGCAAGGCCCAACAGAAGCAATGTGAAACTATCATCCCAGCAATCAAGCAGCAATTGATACAGTAAGCTGCCTTAGCCCCTGAAAATCTTCCTGCAGATCTTCCAGCAGAGAGATCTGTCCTTAAGCTGGGAGGTGTTGAAACAATGGGGCTGTCCCCCCAGAAACGTTCTGCACAAGAGACCCTGTGTTACTCAAACTGACTTACCCACTACTTGGAGCCAAATGCAGAAGTTTTCTCAAGTTTCCAAACAAGACAACAAGAGCTAGTGGCAATCTCTCCTTAGCAGACAGCTTGATTTGGCACTTCATTCAGTAGAAGAAACATGTCGTCCTCTATCTAATCTAACTGAGCAATCATAACAATCATGTTCCTGCTAATACAATTCACCCCCAACTATAAAATACCCATATATCAATATAAACTATCATCTAATTTCCAATCATTTTCCCACTGTAAATCTGCTAATACAGCACATTTACAACACCTTTAAAGACTAAATTATTTTTAAAACCTAAACTAAAACATCTAAAATATAAATATTATAAGTGCACTTTAAAATATTTTTTACTTTAAATTAGACCCTAAACATAAAAATGCGGGACTGTCAAATCCTTGATCCAAATTTTAAACTGCATTTGCGGGCAACTCAGCTGAATGAAAAATATAATATTTAATAAAAAACTATTTAATTTGACTTTTTTGATTTATTTAAACTGGCAAATTTTGAATCCCTTGAGCAGATACCTCAACTAACTAAAGACAAAACACAACACTTAAATGCAGGATACATGAAGCGGAAATTCAGGATTCAAATGTACAATTTGATATTTCTTGTAAGTCCAACAAATCATAGACAACATGAAATTAGTAACAAATCTGAAATTGTGGAATTTTTAAATCCAAGAACCAAATTTCAAATCACATTTGAGGTGGATTTGAAATAAACATAATTTATGGGTGTCTTAAAAAGGATGCCAAAGGACCTAGAGTGAATTTGTGCTAATTCTTTTAGAAATCATAGGCATTATCAAAAAGCATCCAATTACATTTTAGGGCAGCTAAAATTTAGATCCTACTATTTACCAAGTGCTGTAAAGTGGTTAGTATAGACTAGCCATTACTGACGTCAATAGTACCTGCCATTTATTAGGCTCTAGTTTGAGGCTCCAAATAGACCTGTTGCACAAATGAATAACCAGTTCAGTGGATCAATGTGTTATTAACCTCAGAGGGTTATTTAGCCCATCAAACAGTTATAATAAATGATGGGATGAATGCCAATATGATATGAGATTGAAGCCTGATCAGAGTATCAGTGTCTAAAGATTAATTACAATCCCCTATAAATTTCTTCCCTTGTGATATTAATAAAATATCAATATTTACAATTAATATACTTTATTATAAATACTAAGTTGAAGAAATATCTTAAATTAGTTATTGGAAAACAAAAGGATGCAAATTGAGTTAAGAAAACTAACAAACAATCACACCATAACTGTGAATGCAACACTAACTCAATTATTTGACCCACAAGGGCATCCACAACTGCAACATAATCCTTTGGAACCTAGGCTCTGTTGTTGTGAAGCTTTCATTTTGGTGTTACAACATCTTTAATTACTCCCTCTCAGGGAATTAACACCCCAAGTAAATCACCAAGCAGCTCACTGAATGGTTCACTGGCCAGCCAGTAAACTGGTGGCACCATTATCAGTCAACCATCTATGACAGGGATCAATCAATCCAGGTCCTAAATGGAACACAACTTGATCAAGCCTTGTGACTCAAGAGGAACATTACTCAGATAAGACCCATGACCTCCATGACGTACATGGACAACATGTGGATTCTCATGATACTATATAATATTCTATATTCATATTCAATAAAGTATCATTCTCTTCTTAAATATTCCCATTATTTTGTTTATTATACTTCCCAGAAGTATAAAATTGACAGTGGCAGCACAGGTAGGTTATCCTTACCTACCCAACTCAAAGGAAAAATTCCTCTCAAGAAAAGAACCCAAACAATGTCACTCCCTAACAGCTGGAGAGATTACAAAGTAGGACAAGACGTTCCTGCAGGCCTTGTCATCTACAATAACGTCCTTGTACCCATCAACCAGTACAATGCTCTCAAAGCCTGCAGATTTTTCCCCACCACACCAACCACAACAGCGCTTATACAACCTGTAAAACCCAATATTGTGTTTCAACACTTACATACCACTGAGATTGGCTCCTTTGCAGGACTACACTGTGAAAATGCCTCTCTTTGGATCAACAGCACTGAGAGTAAGTTTGAACAAGTAGAGTACCCCCAAAGACTCTGGGTCAGCAAGATTGCTCTCCACGTCACAGGGACCACCTCACGCTTTGTAACCAAATGGCTAGCCCAACACC
Organism: Entomophthora muscae; assembly: GCA_014839935.2. Classification (NCBI taxonomy): domain Eukaryota; kingdom Fungi; phylum Entomophthoromycota; class Entomophthoromycetes; order Entomophthorales; family Entomophthoraceae; genus Entomophthora; species Entomophthora muscae. The sequence continues at coordinate 41,077 of QTSX02001468.1, forward strand.
CTGACCAGAAGGAAAATTGGAGAGTAGTCAAGGCTGCATTCCTCAAAAAGTTCTCCATGAAGGACTCAGACGTAGTGATTATGACCAAGCTTTGAACCTTTAAGATGACAGGAACCATTGAAGAATACATTGCAGCATATGAAAGAATATACACCCAACACCCAACACCATCAACTTTGATGAACCTGGGCCAAGTCTAGACTTCTACAATGGCCTTCCCACACACATTAGACGTCAGTTTAACATGACTTGCTGCAAGAATCTCTAGGATGTATTCCTAGAGGGAAAATGCACAGCTCAGAAGTCTGACAACCTATACACCACCAACAAGTGTAAGGAAAACCCTGCATCTAGAAGAGAGCCTCGCCCCAATAAGCAAAACAACCACTTACAGTACCTAACCTTGAACCAGAAATTGCACTGCACAAGCCAACCAGGCCAGCACCAAAGATACCAACAAGGAGGGAAAAGCTCAGGGGAGTGCTTATGCAAGCCGCCCTCCCCCACTTCACAAGACTTGTACAGAGAACAGGACTTGGACTCAATCACCATTATCCAAGTTCCCTCCAGCAATCCTCTACAGTTTGCCGCCCAAACAGGAAATAAAATCCTCACTTATCCTTTCTGCTTTCACAGATACCAGGGCACAGCACTATTTGACACTGGAGCAGACCAATCTCTCATCAACAAGAGCTTTGCAGACCTCATGAAGTAACCTACCACTTGAAGTAACATCAAGAAAGTCATCATGGCAGACAACTTTAATACACCAATTACCCATGAGACAAAACCTTTCTACGCCCAAATTGGAGATGTAAAAGCAACAATTAGCGGCCCATCATACCAATCCCCAAGTATGATGTCATACTTGGCTTGGATTGGATGAGAAAGACAAAACCTCACATTGACTGGGACAGTGCCACCCTCACCATACAGCAAGGAGAAGTCCACCATCACATGTATCCAACACATCTTGACACACTTATGAGAGACCATATATTTGTGAAAATCATGGAAACAGAAGAAGAAACTGACACCAGCAAAATAAATTGGAGCACATGTACGTATGAGGTTATCCACTTCAAAAACACAGAAACTCAACACAAACAGAACCCAATTCAAAACCAGCTAGTCAATTAATTCCCTCCGTACTCCAAGAAACACTACCCAGGTTATTCCCTGATTGGGGTATATAACACAAGATTGACCTAAAGGGGAGTGTGCCTAAAGCACAACCTATCTACTGCCTCACACCACAAGAAGACAACACCCTAAAGGCTTACCTTGACAAAGCACTTGAGAAAGGCCTCATTAGACCCTCAAAGTCACCCTTTGGTGACTCTGTCTTCTTTGTGGCAAAGAAAGATGAAGGCCTTTGCCTGGTCACAGACTACAGGACCCTCAACAAGGTCACAATTAAGAACATGTATCCCTTGCTCCTCATTTATGACCTTTTTAATACCTCAGGGGGGGGGTCCCAAATCTTCACAAAAATTTATTTGACAGCAGGTTATCACCAAATTTGTGTGAAACCTAAAGACATTCCAAAGACTGCATTTTGAACTAAATACAGATTCTTTGAATGTGTTGCCTCAATTTTGGCATGAAAAACACTCCCAGTACCTTTGTAACCTTCATGAATGAAGTATTCAAGGAACACATTGGGAAAAGAGCAATCATCTACCTGGATGACATCATTATTTACAGTCCCAACCTGCAACAACACTGGGAAGACGTCCATGCAGTCCTCTGTAACCTAAAAAAAACCAACTGATTGCCAAACTGTCCAAATGTGAGTTCTTCTAGACCAAACTTCCATTCCTTGGCAATATCATCACCAAGGACAGCATCAAACCGGATCCAGACAAGATACACACTATAACAGAGATTCCAGCCCCAAGGAATAAGAGCAAACTCTGCACTTTCCTTGGAATGGTAGCTTATGTACACAGGTTCATCCCTGACTTGGGCGCCCTAACAGCTCCCTTGTCAGCCATCACCAGGAAAAACAACCAAATTTATGCGGACACTACTAAGAGACCAGCACTTCTGACAACTAAAAGAGCACATGGTTACCACCCTTATTCTCCAGTATCCAAATTGTGAGGGAGTATACAAGCTAAAAACCAACGCCTCTGATTATGCCATAGGAGAAGTCCTCTGTATCCAAACGGCCCAAAAGGACTTCCTTCATGTAGCATATGAATCAAGGAAGCTGTCTGATGGTGAACAAAGATATCCAACATATGACAAAGAACTGGTAGCTATCATACACTGCCTCAAGAAATGGCAATGCTATCTGGAAGGAGCCCAGACGTTCAAAGTACTCACTGACAACAAGTCATTGATATTCTTCAAGACACAACAACACCTGTCAAGAAGACAAGCCAAATGGATGAGTCTCATACAGAGATACCCCATTCAAATTGAATACAAGCCAGGTAAGGAGATGCTTACTGCAGACGCCCTATCAAGGCTATACAATTAACACATCCTTTGCACTGATGGCAAACCCAACTGGCCCATGTTAATCATGGGGAATCTCCAGGAGGGGTTCCCACCTGGCACACCAATGGAAATCCAAGAAACAGATCTCAAGAACAAACACCTGTTCAAAAACATATATGGTACCCTTACTAAATACTTCCAAATTGTGACATTGTACCCTACGTCCCTCAAAACAAAGATTGACACAATCCTCCAATATCACAGAGACTTGGGACACGCCTGTAGCAGAAACTTTCATGAATACCTCAAGACACACTACTGGTGGCCCAACATGCTAGATGATATCAAAGAGGTACTGGAGCTGCTATGAATTTGGCCTTCGACGTCTTGGGGATTAACAACTATAGTGCTAGCTTTGGAGAGTATGGTTTCAGGCCTATACACAAATTAATACAAGTCTTAAAGACTCTGAAGTCTTTACCTTTAAATCTAAGGTAACAACTACTTAGAGTGTAAAAGCAGGTAGATGTGTGAGAGTATATCTTATATTTAGAAAAAAGGGAAGTTTATATTCTATACTGGCTGCACATTGTATTTAGGAGTGTTATTAACACCTGAATCATTGTCAGAAACATTACAGGATCTTCTGGTGTCCACCAGGCTCTTACATCTGTGTTCTTTCCATCTTGGAATGATCCAGACAATCTGACAGAGAAGAGTGGATGTGCATTACCCCAGAGTGGCTGCAGCCTCAGCTGCCCATTACAGAAGCAGCAACTGTGCTAAGTTTAACTCCCTGGTGATTGACTCCCTTAAACTTGACTCCCTGGTAGTCAACACTATAGTAAAGTGAGAATTCAGCTTTTGCCCTGATCAACAACTGGAAATTGACACTTTTTTAATTAACGGATCTTGATGTACTGAAAACTTTTAATAGAAAAAATAAGCATTACAGCTATGTTATACTAAAGTAACCCCAGAGAGCTCAAAAGAGCAGAAAAACAGTACCCTGATTAATAAAAATAAGGATAAATAAACAATTATTTCTCATTTTACTATGTAATTTACACTCTTGCTATATAAATATTTTTTATTACCTAAAATATTAAAATTCCAATGAACTAAAAATAAACACAAACACAACAAATAAAGTTATGCAAAAAATGAAGAAATAAATATACTTATATGATATAGTTCATATAAGCACAACTGTGAATAACATATGTTTTATTTGGAAATTAACAAAAATTAAGATATTTCACTTACTTTCAACTATAAATATTCATCTCAAACTTACCATACATAGAACAATCACTGCTATCTAATTAAATTAAAAACTTAAAAGTTAAAGCTAAAAACTAAATGATCAAAACTAATAAATAAAAATGTAGTTAAAAAGTTAAAAGTTAAAAGTTAAAAGTAAAAATCATATAACTGAGCAAGCAAGAAAGTTTATTCCTCATCATTATTTCCCTGTTTCATTTTGGCCCCTTCCAGGAAGGCAGTGGCAATAAGCTCAAGCGGCTTCTTAAGCTCAGAGGCCTTATACTTGTACTTGGCCACACCCTGGATGGCCTTGGTGAAGAGGGTACAGCGGGTGGTTGGCTTGGTGGGGGGGACGTGGTAGGAGAGATCTCAAAGCTTAGAGATTTTTTCTCTTGCTCATGCTACAGGAGAGAGAAGAACTTATTAAACTTTGGATGAAGCCTAAAGTTAGCTTTTAGATGCTTGTGATAAGCCTCTAATGCCAAAGTGGTCTTCAGCTCCCCGTTGACAGCTGCCCGGTACACATTCCATCTGGCCTTGGCGCAGGCCTTGCCTTGCCTCTGTGTGACGGCCTTCTCAATCCACTGGGGTCAAAGTACTCAAGGAAAGGCTTGACTCTGGGTGCTTCACAATGTAGTGATCCTTTGAGAGCATTTAAAACACCTGTGCAGTGTGCTCTGGCTTTAAAAAAGCCAAGGCAATGAATTGTGTCAGCACAAATCTGCAGGTGTCCAAAGTATCCCTCCGGCTTAACCTACTAGGCTCAGTGTGGGCCTGAACATTACAAGCAACTGCTTGGCAGAAGTGGAAGTGGCACCCCTGCACCTCCCTGCTGAACAGCTGTTCAAATGCATTGAACTGAGCAGTCTCAAAGTCCATAATGCACACACAAGGCCCAAGAGCTCTTAGCCTCACCTTTTCCTCTAAGTCCAGGGTGGCCTGGTTCTTGTCAGAGGCAGGTGGGTTGGTGCGGGTATGGGGGGAGTCTTCTTGGATTTGTCATCATTGGCAGGAGGAAGGAGGGCAATTGATTGGCAGAGGATGGAGAACGCGGGGATATAGATGGCCTTGGTGGCCCCAGGAAGAAGAAAGAACCCAAGTGGAATCACCTGAATGTCAATCTGGGCATGGACCATCCAGAGCTGCTTGAACATCCGGAGGCAGTGGCAAAGGTACCATCAACTAGCCAGATTAACGCCCTTTTCAACTCCATCAGGTTCTGCTGAGTTATGTAGCAGATTATGTGGTCCTTGGTAACAGGCCTGTTGTCATGGAGCAGGAAGCGCTCCCCACTCGGAAGCTGCTCAAGCTCATGAGTGAGAGTGAGTTCTGAGAGGACGTCTGAAGCCTTGGGGGGAGGGAGATTGGCAGCAATACGCTTATTGCTGATGATTTTGACCAACTGCTCCTATTTTGGTACCAACTTAAGATTGTTGGGTTTGAGATGTTGCAAAGCCTTTATAGCAAGATCAGAAGCCCAGAGATGAGAGGATGTGGGTATTACTTGAACAAGGTACCATTTAAACATCCAAGTGATTATATGATTGGGGGGCTTGCAAGTGTGCTACTCTTCTCTGCCATTTCTTGGTCCCAGCCCTTAGTGTTTAGCCGGGCCCCACAAGTCTTATCCTCACAGACAAAGTGCTTGCTATTGGTCTGCTGCTTTTTGTTTTTGCAATTAAAGATGTAGTTGTCAGCAACATAACCAGGGCTGCCCTTTACGGACATAATTGGGAAGTAAAGGGGGAAGCTCTTGGGAACTTTAAACTCTCTGGCCACATTACAGATATTGTGGATGACCAGTGGATCCCAAGTCACATGACCAGAAGCTTTAAACTTCTTAGAGTAATCCTCCAGCTCATCTTGGGGGTCAGATGAGGAAGGAGGGAAAGAATCATTGGGAGGGGGATGGGAAGAATTCTTCAAGGCCTGCTTGGATGCCTCCTTTTTCTTATCAGAAAAAGAGGTGGGCTCCTTGGCAGCCTTTACTTTCTTGGTATGTTGTTCCTTGGTGGGCTTGGAGTTGGCCTATGAGTGATAAAAGAAGTGGTTGGTAAAATCACCATCAGATTTATTGGGGGAGGAATTTTTGGGGGAAGATGAAGGGGATGTGGAAGATGAGGGGGGAGGAGGGGAAGGAGATGGGGTTAGAGACTTTGCCCTTGCAGGCCTCTTGGCACGCTGTGGAGTGGAGGCAGTTTCTTTGGAGCCCTTGGAGGCTTGGCGCTTGGGCTGTTGCTGTTCTTGTTTGATTTTGTCTAAAGAAGAGTTTAGCATTATAAATAATAAAAGTATAAAAGATATAAAACACAGAGGTAAAACAAAGCAATAGTTAAATAAAAAGTATGCAATAAAGATTTTATTTATCAAGAAAAAAACATAAAAAAGTAAATAGAAGCAAAATAGAACTCAAAGTATAGATATAAAGGTTAAAACATAGAATATAAGTGAATTTATGATGAAGCATCAAAGATGTTAGTTTCAGCATAACATCTTAGTGTTAAATCAATGTAAAAGTTTAATTGAAAATCAAAATATATATATGAAAATTATATGGAGAGCAGCAGAAAAAGTATTAAATTATAATAGCAAAAAAATAAAAAGTTATCATGTGGAATTCTTTTTATTGAGAGTTGAAAATTCAAAACATAGTAAAGTGTCAAGTTTGGCACTGTCAATCAGCCCAGAAAAGCTGAATTCTCACTGTCAAGTATGCTGGAGTTGAGCAGAAACATCAAATTTACTATGTTTTTTACATATAAAACTTGCTTAAATTTAAAACAGGTTCAAAAGTTAACCCAAAAGCAAGGCAGTATCATATGCTCAAAAATTGAAAAAATACAACATAGGTTAAAAAGTAAATAAGTGGAAATGTGTTTATTAGTGATTAAGGTATGCTGGGAGGAGCTCAGAGTGAATTATTTACCATAGTGTTGGTTAAAAAGTTAAGAAGCTCTTTGTACTAATCCTTAAGTTAAAGTGTCAAGTGGGTGAGTGTCAAGTGGCGCTCATAGTGCATCACATATTAATTATCCTTAATTCCGAGCCTTTGATTAGTTAAATCCAAAACCAATTGAGTGTCAAGTGGATATATTCAAACAAAGAAAGTGTCATGTTTCAGTTTCTATATATTACATATGAAATCTCTTAATAAATTGGGCTTAATTTATGTGGCACCACTTAATTGAAAAACCCGGGAATGACATAAAGTAAAATAAGTGGGGTATTTGATTAATGTCTATGCCACTAAATCCAGTATAGTGGTGTTTGGGAGCCTAATCAACAACTATAGACACTAATAATAAAAATATAATAGTAAATAATAAAATTTATATAAGTGCATATGTATTTTATTAATAAAATAAAAATTTGGCTTAAAAAGTGTCAAACTGGTCACTTTTTGGTTTAGAGTGTTGAACACAGGTTTTTTTGTTTCTATTAGTAAATTTACTTATAAATTTCCCCTTAAATTGGTATTTTAGCTTACTTATTTATTAAACAGAGTCAAGTTTGAGTAAATTTAACCTTGGTTTTTGGTTTCAAACCCCTAAATTACTAGTAAAAATTAGCTTAAAATTTTTTAAGCCAAAAATACTAATAGATTCACATATGTGGCACTCAACTCTCTGGTACTTGACAAAGTGTTGAGTACCAGGGAGTCAATCACCAGGGAGCCAAACTTACCACAGTTGCCACAGAAGCTGCTTTCAGTTCCCAAACTTGATCCAACTGGATGTAACAGGTTGGCCAAATCATTGTTACATATTAGATACAATTGGAATTGCAAATCCGTCTGGTCTGACGGATTTGGGTGCAAATCAATTAGCCTTGACTACCAGGATTAATTCCACTGATAGCCTTGACCATTCTAAATGCACCTAATTTACAACATTTCCCACCACTAGAATGGGCAAAGGTTATAAATAGAGGGTACTGGACTCAAGGACTGCATATGTAAGATAATTATTCCAATAAAGCCTTTTTCACTGTATATTGCCTTATTCCTTTCTTTCTCTGCAATCTGGACAACCCATGGCATTTTTTCATTAGGTTTTATTCTTCTAGATTGTTGTCCTAAAGGGGGTTTACTCATGAGTACTAGGAGCAGCACACATGTATTGAGTGTGTACTCTAGTAATCAAGTGGCCAGTATTTGGATCCTTAGTGTAGTTCTCAGGATCCATTTTCTGGTTGGCCTTAATAGGCCCTTGCATAGAATGACAAGTGTATTCTTACATCCATACTCTCTATTACTATAGAAGTGTACAACATCACCCACCTTGTACAAGGAGAGGGTAGGATGGCTATCGGAAGTGTGGTCTACATCCTTCTTCTTGATGTTCAACTTGGCATGATAGGATTCAGCCTCTGTATTGATCAAGATCTGGGGCAACTTTGGGAGGTAGGCTTCTGGGGTGAAAGACGGTCTAGGCCTCATCAGGGAGAGCAGGCAGCAAGGCAAGTCAGGTGGGCGTCCATGGGAGAGTTGAAGGAGTGGCTTGTCAGCAGTTCTGCAGTACCTGATGTTAAGTAACATGGCAGGATGATAGAGCAATCCATTACACGCATTTGTGGTTTTATTGTTGTGGGAGGTCATGAATTCCTGATAGTGATACTGTTTGGATAGTGCTCTCTGTATGGAAACACGTCCTGTGGGTCCTTGATCAACAATCACTGAGTCCAGTTGCAAGGAGGAGCATAAGTTAGCTATCCATAGGTACTTGTATTCCATTAATAGACAATAATTGTTTGCATTTGCATTCACCAAAGAGTTCTCTAGAGCAGAATGTGTTGTGATGATCTCTTCCCCCCACAAAGACAGGTCAATCAGTGGGTTAAAGTGCATCTCATCATGTACAAAAGCAACAAGGGCAATGACTGGCAGTCTTGAGAGGCAGTCTTCCTTTTGTGTTTTGTTACCAGAAATATTAGAAAACTGTGGTAAGTTTGACCCCCTGGTGATTGACTCCCTGGTACTTGACACTTTGTCAAGTAAAAGGGAGTCAAGTGCCGCATATGTGAATCTATTATTTTTTTGGCTTAACCAATTTTAAGCTAATTTTTACTAGTAATTTAGGGGTTTGAAACCAAAAACCAAGGTTAAATTCACTTGAACTCACCTCTGTTTAATAAATCAGTTAGCTAAAATACCAATTTAAGGGGAAATTTATAAGTAAATTTACTAATAGAAATGAAAAACCTGTGTTCAACACTCTAAACTAAAAAATGACCGGTTTGACACTTTTTAAGCCAAATTTTTATTTAATTAATAAAATACATATGCACTTATATAAATTTTATTATTTACTATTATATTTTTATTATTAGTGTCCATAGTTGTTGATTAGGCTCCCAAACACCACTATACTGGATTTAGTGGCATAGACATTAATCAAATACCCCACTTGTTTTACTTTATGTCATTCCTGGGTTTTTCAATTAAGTGGTGCCACATAAATTAAGCCCAATTTATTAAGAGATTTCATATGTAATATATAAAAAACTGAAACATGACACTTTCTTTGTTTGAATATATCCACTTGACACCCAATTGGTTTTGGATTTAACTAATCAAAGGCTCGGAAATAAGGATAATTAATATGTGACGCACTATGAGTGCCACTTGACACTCACCCACTTGACACTTTAACTTAAGGATTAGTACAAAGAGCTTCTTAACTTTTTAACCAACACTATGGTAAATAATTCACTCTGAGCTCCTCCCAGCATACCTTAATCACTAATAAACACATTTCCACTTATTTACTTTTTAACCTATGTTGTATTTTTTCAATTTTTGAGCATATGATACTGCCTTGCTTTTGGGTTAACTTTTGAACCTGTTTTAAATTTAAGCAAGTTTTATATGTAAAAAACATAGTAAATTTGATGTTTCTGCTCAACTCTAGCATACTTGACAGTGAGAATTCAGCTTTTCTGGGCTGATTGACAGTGCCAAACTTGACACTTTACTATGTTTTGAATTTTCAACTCTCAATAAAAAGAATTCCACATGATAACTTTTTATTTTTTGCTATTATAATTTAATACTTTTTCTGCTGCTCTCCATATAATTTTCATATATATATTTTGATTTTCAATTAAACTTTTACATTGATTTAACACTAAGATGTTATGCTGAAACTAACATCTTTGATGCTTCATCATAAATTCACTTATATTCTATGTTTTAACCTTTATATCTATACTTTGAGTTCTATTTTGCTTCTATTTACTTTTTTATGTTTTTTTCTTGATAAATAAAATCTTTATTGCATACTTTTTATTTAACTATTGCTTTGTTTTACCTCTGTGTTTTATATCTTTTATACTTTTATTATTTATAATGCTAAACTCTTCTTTAGACAAAATCAAACAAGAACAGCAACAGCCCAAGCGCCAAGCCTCCAAGGGCTCCAAAGAAACTGCCTCCACCCCTAAGCGTGCCAAGAAGCCTTCAAAGGCAAAGTCTCCAACTCCATCTCCTCCCCCCTCCACCCTCATCTTCCACATTCCCTTCACCTTCCCCCAAAAATTCCTCCCCCAATAAATTTGATGTTGATCTTACCAACCACTCCTTTTATCACTCATAGGCCAACTCCAAGCCCACCAAGGAACAACATACCAAGAAAGTAAAGGCTGCCAAGGAGCCCACCTCTTTTTCTGATAAGAAAAAGGAGGCATCCAAGCAGGCCTTGAAGAATTCTTCCCATCCCCCTTCCAATGGTTCTTTCCCTCCTTCCTCATCTGACCCCCAAGATGAGCTGGAGGATTACTCCAAGAAGTTTAAAGCTTCTGGTCATGTGGCTTGGGATCTCCTGGCCATCCACAATATCTGTAATGTGGACAGAGAGTTTAAAGTTCCCAAGAGCTTCCCCCTTTACTTCCCAATTATGTCCGTAAAGGGCAGCCCTGGTTATGTTGCTGACAACTACATCTTCAATTGCAACAACCAAAAGCGGCAGACCAAGAGCAAGACTTTGTCTGTGAGGATAAGACTTGTGGGGCCTGGCTAAACACCAAGGCTGGGAGCAAGTAATGGCAGAGAAGGGGGAGCGCACTTGCAAGCCCCCCAATCATCTAATCACTCAGATGTTAAAATGGTTCCTTGTTCAAGTAATACCCACATCCTCAAAATCTGGGCTTCTGATCTGGCCATAAAGGCTTTGCAACATCTCAAACCCAATAATTTTAAGTTGGTACCAAAATAGGAGCAGTTGGTCAAAATCATCAGCAATAAGCGTATTGCTGCCAATCTCCCCTCCCCCCCCAAGGCTTTGGACATCCTCTTGGAACGCACACTCACTCAAGAGCTTAAGCAGCTTCTGAGTGTGGAGTGCATCCTGCTCCATGACAATGGGCCTGCTGCCAAGGACCATATAATCTGCTACTCGCTTCAGCAGAACCTGATGAAGTTGAAAAAAGCACCAATCTGGCTTGTTGATGGTACCTTTGCCACTTGCCCCCAGATGTTCAAGAAGCTCTGGATGGTCTATGCCCAGATTGACATCCAGGTGAATCCACTTGTGTTCTTTCTTCTTCCTGGGGCCACCAAGGCCATCTATACCCTCGTGTTCTCCATCCTCCGCCAAACAATTGCTCTTCTTTCTCCTCCCAATGATGACAAATCCAAGAAGACTCCCCCCCATACCTGCGCTAACCCACCTGCCTCTGACAAGGACCAGGCTACCCTGGACTCAGAGGAAAAGGTGAGGCTAAGAGCTCTTGGGCCTTGTGTGTGCATTATGGACTTTGAGACTGCTCAGTTCAATGCATTTGAGCAGCTGTTCAGCAGGGAGGTGCAGGGGTGCCACTCCCTTTCTGCCAAGCAGTTGCTTGTAACGTTCAGGCCCACACTGAGCTTAGTAGGTTGAGCCAGAGGGATACTTTGGACACCTGCAGATTTGTGTTGGCACAATTCATTGCCTTGGCTTTTTTAAAGCCAGAGCACACTGTGCAGGGGTTCAAGGTGCTCTCAAAGGATCCCTACATAGTGAAGCACCCAGAGTCAAGCCTTTTCTTGAGTACTTTGAGACCCAGTGGATTGAGAAGGCCGTCACACAGAGGCAAGGCAAGGCCTGCGCCAAGGCCAGATGGAATGTGTACTGGGCGGCTATCAACGGGGAGCTGAAGAGCACTTTGGGTTTAGAGGCTTATCACAAGCATCTTAAAGCTAACTTTAGGCTTTATTGAAAGTTTAATAATTTCTTCTTTCTTCTGCAGTATGAGCAAGAGAAAAAATCTCCAAGCTCCCAGATCTCTCCAACTGTGTCCCCCCACCAAGCCAACCACCCGCTGTACCTCTTCACCAAGGCCATCCAGGGTGTGGCCAAGCACAAGTATAAGGCCTCTGAGCTTAATCAGCAGCTTGAGCTTATTGCCACCGCCCTCCTGGAAGGGGCAAAAATGAAACAGGGAACAAATGATGAGGAATAAACTTTCCTGCTTGCTCAGTTATATGATTTTTACTTTTAACTTTTAACTTTTAACTTTTTAACTACATTTTTATTTATTAGTTTTGATCATTTAGTTTTTAGCTTTAACTTTTAAGTTTTTAATTTAATTAGATAGCAGTGATTGTTCTATGTATGGTAAGTTTGAGATGAATATTTATAGTTGAAAGTAAGTGAAATATCTTAATTTTTGTTAATTTCCAAATAAAACATATGTTATTCACAGTTGTGCTTATATAAACTATATCAAATAAGTATATTTATTTCTTCATTTTTTGCATAACTTTATTTGTTGTGTTTTTGTTTATTTTTAGTCCATTGGAGTTTTAATATTTTAGGTAATAAAAAATATTTATATAGTCAAGAGTGTAAATTACATAGTAAAATGAGAAATAATTGCTTATTTCTCCTGCTTTTTATTAATCAGGGTACTGTTTTTATTATTCTTTTGAGCTTTCTGGGATTACTTTAGTATAAAATAGCTGTAATGCTTATTTTTTCTATTAAAAGTTTTCAGTACATCAAGATCTGTTAATTAAAAAAGTGTCAATTTCCAGTTGTCAATCAGGGCAAAAGCTGAATTCTCACTTTACTATAGTGTTGACTACCAGGGAGTCTTTTTAAGGGAGTCAATCACTAGGGAGTCAAACTTACCACAATTGCCAATAGTACAGGGCAATTTTCTCATCTGGATCTGCTTCAGTAGGGAGGTGTACTCTTCCAATCATAGGGTAGCTTATTTGATAGAAGTTTGGAACTTCAGAGCAATGACTAATGGAGAGTTCTTAGCTACTCTCTTCTTGTTGAGACAGTACATAATCCATGTCTGTGAGGATGAGAATGTTATGTTCACTAAAGGTCTTGAAGAGATAAGATATAAGAACAAGGCACAAATTATTATTCTCTTCAGTTCATCAAGGGCAATTTGGAAGGCAGAAGAGGTAATGATCAGTCCAAGCTTCATAATGATGAAATGTATCACCTCTTCTTCAATTTGAATGATGCATTTCTCCTGAACCTCAGAAGGCAAGCATGGTTTCTATTAGCAATGCTTCTGTAACTGAGCAAGGGTCTTTTGTATTCCTCCATGTCCTGTAGCGTTGTGTGAGGCAACTACAGAGTCTGTTATGAGTGAGAGGCATACATATGGCAACCAGTTATCCTTGTAGAGCTTAAAGAGTTAACCATCTATAACTTAGGTGTCCACTGAAAGCTTCTTAAGAACACTTTGGATTTCAGTGGGCTCTTACTCCCACAAAGATTGGTCAACCAGTAGTTTTTCATAAAACTCATTAGCAATAGAAGACACAAGGGCAACAGTAGGCAGAGGTAATTCCTGGAGCTCTTGCATCTCATTAGGGTGGAGAATTTCAGTTTTGGAGTCTTCTTTACAATGGGGTAGAGCAAGAAGAGAGATGAAAGAAGATCCATGTAGCTTGGTGCCAGGATCTTCAGGAGGCAAAATTTCAGGCAGAGAAAAGGGAGGCACTACTATCTTTTCAACCAATGATTCTTTCTCAAATTGGCTGATTGGAAATACCACTGATTCCGCTTCTTGAAGATCTTTCTCAGTCTCTTCATCTTTTCTATAACACTCAGAGGATAAGGGAATCAATGATTGATCCTTATCTTGGCTGCATCTTATCTCTTCTGGCTCTGTTAGAGAAGGTACTTCACCATCCTTAAAGTCTCCCATGTCATTGGAACAGATTTTTGCTCTAGCCAGATCAACTTTAGCACAGGATTGATGATCTTCACAAGGAAAGTGTCCAGGTTGGATATATTTATCTGTGATTCCAGGGGAAGAGAATTGTCCAGAGTTGACTTTAGTCAGGGCAAGGCTTCTAAAAGATTACAAGTGATACTCTTTAGAAAGGCATTTATCTTCAATTACTTTTCTTGAACAGGATTTGTTGTGAGTCTGTAGGATGAAGCTTGGTTCTTCAGGAGGCAAGGATTTTGGTAGAGAAAGAAGAGGTACTGTTACATTTTTAGCCAAGGATCTGTACTCAACTTGGCTGATTAGAAGTTCTACTACTTTCTCTTTTTGTGAAGCCTCATCATCTTCAGAGACTTTCTCATCTTTGAAGCAATCTCCAGCTCTAATAGGGAAGGGCTTGGAAGTTCCAGGATCTTCAGGAGGCAAAGGTTCAGGCAGAGAGAGAGGAGTCTTTTGGAAGGTATGAAGTCCAACTATCTCAACTTTATGGAGGACAACATCATCATCCTTAGCTGAATCTTCACCTCTGATATTGTGATCAACAGGAGAGGGTTCCAACAGATCCAGATAAAATAATGCTATAGGTGCAGCCAAGGATGTACCTTTATCCTTGCTGATTAGCACCTCCATGGAATTTACTTCATGGTCCAAATCCTGTTTCTTTTCACTGTACTCTTCATGGATGATTGGTGATTTGGTGGGCTTCACTTCAGTAAGATATTATTTAGGTTTAAAGATATTCTCTAAAAATTTTACTTGGTCTTCTTCTGCAAGGTATTGAGCCTCACTAACTTGATTAACTTCACAAGCCAAAAAATCAGGATGTTTAACCTTTTTCAATGATTCAGCAATAGGAGAATTAGTTGACTCAGGGCTATTTCTAGAATCATTAGAGTTTTCAGAAGCATCCAAGTGGCAGTCCTGAGGTTTGCTAGTGATTCTCAAACCATCAAGGGAGCTGGCTTTGGTATAACCTTGTGGGTAGTGGAGTTTTTGCTTTATCACTTTTTGGAGGTACTGGTAGGAGTAACTAAAGCCAAGGTAGGGCAAAATAAAATCAAATGAATTTTGACACAAGCTTCCAAGCAGATATTTGATCTTTTGTTCTTCATTATAATCAACAGTAAAAATTTTCACTTTATCCAAGAAGGCAAGTACATCTTCACCAAAGTAGAAGTCAGGAAGAGAGCTATTTCCTCCCAGGGCTGAAACAGGACCACAACAGGGGTGTCCTGCAGGTTTGGTGTATCTGGTAGGATACATATTGGAGTGAGCACCAATGTCATGAATTTGGCATTGGACGTCTTGGGATTAATGCCTATAGTGCTAGCTTTGGATAGTATGGTTTTAAGCCTATACACAAATTAATAAAAGTCTTAAAGACTCTGAAGTCTTTACCTTTAAATCTAAGGTAACAACTAAGTAGAGTGTAAAATCAAGTAGATAATGTGTGAAAGTATATCTTTTATTTAAAAAAAGGGAAGTTTATATACTATACTGGCTGCACAATAGATGCAGGAGTGTTATTAACACCTGTATCATTGTCAGGAACATTATATGATATCCTGGTGTCCACAAGGCTCTTTCATGTGTGTTCTTTCCATCTTGGGATGATCCAGACACTCTGACGGAGAAGAGTGGATGCACATTACCCCAGAGTGGCTGCAGCTTACAGCTGCCCATTACAGAAGCTGCTTTCAGTTCCCAAACTTGATCCAACTGGATGTAACAGGTCAGCCAAATCATTGTAACATCCAAGATACAATTGTAAATGCAAATCTGTCTGATCCATCAGATTTGGGTGCAAATCAATTAGCCTTGACTACCAGGATTAATTCCACTGATAGTCTTGACCATTCTAATATGCACCTAATTTACAACAGGAGCAATGCAAAGTCTGTGAAAAGTACACCCAAACCAAAGCTCCACCCAAGTCAGCAGTACCCATATCTATCACACAACCCTTCAAGGTATGGTCATTGGATATTGTGGGACCTATGCCCAGTGAAAGAAAAGGCAAAAAGTACATCATCACAGCCATTGACTATGCAGCCAGATGGCCCGTAGCACAAGCCACAAAAGAGCACAAAGGCAACAACGTGAGATAACTCATTGGCAAGAAGATTATAGCAAAGTTTGGAAATCCTGACCTCTTAATCACAGGTGGACGCATTGAACTCAAAGCTATTGACACCAACATCTATCTTGCCAAAAACGGAATAAAACATATCACAGCCAGCCCATATCACCCACAAGCAAATGGATGCGTAGAACAACTAAACAGTTCTCTTATAGAGGCCCTCAGTAAGCCATTTGCCAAAAATCCAAAAGCCTGGGTCAACATGTTACCAACTGCCCTTATGGTCTGCAGAACACGGGTCAACTGCAATACAGGCAAAAGCCCTTAAGAGCTTTTCTATGGTCAGAAACCCGCCCTTGTTAGTACTACCACAGGACCACATTTACCTCTACCTAAGAAGGTACCAGACAATAGTGATTCTGGTGTACAGTGTGCTAGAAAAGACCAATAAGACGTGGAACAAAAGAGAATTGAGAGAGAAGCAATCCCACTACAACAAGAAAAATTCCAAGTTGGAGACAAGATCTGGGTTGTCAATCACAACCAACACAAGTTAGACCCAGGGTTACGTGGACCAGGCATTGTCATGGAAGTGTAGCCCAATAACACCTACCTCATCAAAGAAATTGGAGCTCAAACTGAACTGAAACAAATGCATCACAACTGACTCCATTTGTTTAAAGCAAGAACAGCCCAACAAAATTCAAGGCTCCCTGTGCCCAACACCAAACTGGATTAATACCAAGCCTGCATACCAGATACTCTCAAGAAAATTCCCAAGGCTCCGCCTTCCAGCACCCCAGGGGGAAATGTTGCAACATCTTTGATTACTCCTTCTCAGGAAATTAACGCCCTGAGTAAATCACTGAGCGGCTCACCATTATCAGTTAACCATCTATGACAGGGATCACTCAATCCAGGTCCTAAATGGAACACAACTTTATTAAGCCTTGTGACTCAAGAGGAACATTACTCAGATAAGCCCCATGACCTCCATGACGTACATGGACAACATGTAGCTTGTCATGATACTATATAATATTCTATATTCATATTCAATAAAGTATCATCCTCTTCTTAAATCTTCACCTTATTTTGTTTATTATACTTCCCAGAAGTATAAACTCAACATTGTTATAAAAAAATAAAATAAAATTAGTTTATCTATATAATTTATTATAATTTTTCCTCTCCATATATAGTGGCATGAAAGCTTGTAGTCACTACTGTTTATTTCAAATTAGGTTTGAGGCTTCTGTATTAATTATTTTTGGTCATAAATGTGCACTGTTACTTGTTTGTTTGGATAAATTTTGTATTTTTATTAATTATAATCCCAAAACAGACACTCAGAAAATTTATTTCTCTTATCATATTCTAGATTTTATTCTTAATTAGGACAAGTTGGTAACAGTATTATAAATTCATTCATGTATTTTTATATTTGATATTTACTTTGTGTGTTTCATTGCTATTGGGGTTAGTTGTTGGATTGAGTTTTTAACTTTTGTGACTGAGTTTCATGTGTTTACAAAAAAACATAGTAAACATAGTAGATGTGTTCTGTGACTGAAACTCATGTGTTCTAGTGTTTGGTACACTTGTTGTTAAATAATTATACATTTGTCCCCAGTTTGAGTAGGTTGCTGTATGACTGGACATTTTTGCTAAATAGCGCTCTTTTTTTCTGTGAAATCATCTTTTATTTAGATCTATCAAGCTGAAATTTGCTTTGTGACTGAACCTATACATTCTAAACTGACTAATATATGTTTTCTCAACATGTTTGAAAACTACTGTACAGTGTTGCAACCAAGTTTCCCTCCTTGCCTGCCAATGTATCTTAAAATACACAGGGGGCGCTTTACAAGTTACCCCAAGACATATCTAACTACATGGATCAATCTGATGGTAATGTCAAATTGCGGCACTTTCTCCTAATTAGGAGCGCTGCTAATTAGACTTGCTCATTCCTACACAAGTTATTCCTCAGCCTCAAACCTTACATGAAACCCGCCACTGTGTCACCCCTAGCTGCCTGGTGGCTTTCCTCATATGGTATATTAGTCACAATATTCTATAATAAAGTAAATATTATTCTATTCATCTGTCCTTTCTATTAGACTGTTGTCTTCCCCAATCAAATACTGAACTATAATTGATTTGCTTGCAACAGTGGTAGCAGCAGTGGGCCAACAACCTACCTAAAAGAAAATTTCCCCAAGAAAGGACAGTGCTTGGGCTTATGGCTACTCACCACCAAGAAACCTTCCTTCCAATCCCCAAAGGAGACATCCTCAAAGGATATGTCATCTATCAGGGCCACCTGATGCTCACAAGTGTATACAATTGCCTCCGCCTGGGGCAGCACAACGCAAGAGTCACCCTGACTCAATTGAACCTTTTGCAATGTATGTTAAACCTCCAGCTCAAGTCTTTCACAGGTGGCGTGGAAGGGGCTGATATTGTTAGCTGGCTCCATTCCATAGAAACCTGCCTTTTCATCTTCCAAGTGCCTGAACCTATGTGGGTTGCCACCGCATCTGGGCGCCTTACAGGGCCTGCTGCAGTGTGGTTTAACATCTGGGTAATCCAAGAGCAATATGTCATGTGGGCAATATTTAGGGACACCGCCAGGTCCTGTTACAGTGAAACCTTTTCAGCCATCATAGTGAGAACTCCTCTCCTGGCCATCAAACAAACAGGATCTGTTCCTGAATACCTTGTGGCTTGACATCAAGCCCTTGCTGTTGCCCCAGAAGCTTTTACTGACAGAAACACCATATTTCTCACTCTCATAGTCAATTGGCTCAAGCCCCATATTTTTAAATGGTGCTGCAACTGAACCAATGAAGATTTAGTATTTGGAATTGGGGAAGACAACAGTCCAATAGAAAGGACAGAATAATAAGAATAATGTATTGTTGTTGTAGAATATTGTGATTAATATACCATATGGGGAAAGCCACAAGGTCAAAAGGGGGTGGCATAGTGGGAAGTTCCATGTAAGGTTTGAAGCCAAGGAATAACTTGTGCGGGGATCAGCAAGTCAAATTGGTAACACTCCTAATTAGGATAAAGTACCCGCCATTTGATATTGCCATCAGATTAATCCATGTTGTTAGATATATCAAGAGGCAACTCATTGAGCGCCCCCTGTGTATTGTAAGATACGTTAGCAGGCAAGTCTGGAAACTTGATTGCAACACCCCCCCTTGCCCCCTTCTTGTTGTCAGACACCAAGACTGGAGTCTGCAGAAGGTCCAGGAAGGTCCACACAAATAGCCTTTGTATGAGGATGGCGCGGCAGGGGCGCAAGCAATCATGGTGAAGCTTCTTGGTATTCCCTTGGGCATCTTTGAGTTGATAGGTATTATTGTCATAGACAGCAGCTGTCTTGAAGGGCCCTAGGTAGTTGGATCAAACTTGGCAGAATTGGGGTTGAGGGTGTAGACGGGGTCACCTACAGTGTATCTGGCTTTGAGGTGCTTTGTCCCTCCTTCCATTTGCTTGTGTTCAATTTCCTGGGCTTTGGCACACCATTGGTCTAGGGATGGGGTTGGTACTAGGGGAGGCTTGTTGGGAACTCTGGACTGTAGCTTTCCCTGTTCAACTCCTGTCAGACTGTCAGGTGTCCCAAAGGCCAGGGTGCTGGGGCTGAACCCCATGCCTCTATTGATCCTTTCTTGCAGGATAATTAGAGCAGTGGGCAGGTGTTCAGTCCATGCAGTGTTAGGGTGCTCTTGTGAGAGCTTGGCAATCATTTGAACCAGTGAGCCATTTAACTGTTCCACGTGTCTATTGGCTTGAGGATGGTAGGGGCCGTAACAATACATTGGAGTGTGTTCTTGGCGCATTATAGCTTCATGACATGTCCAACAAGTTTGGGGCCACCATCTGTGATGAGATGCTTGGGTTGCCCAAAGCAGGCCACAATTTCATTGCCAATGAAGCAGGTGATGATGGTGATGTGGTTAGTTGTTGCCCAGGCCACTGGCCAGCAAGTGAAGCAGTCAATGACAGTAATAATGTACTTATTCCCCAGTCTGTCTTCAGCGTGTGGCCCCACAATGTCAAGGGCCCACTGCTCAAAGGGTTCCATGGCCTTGATGGACAGGACAGACTTGGGGGTGCAGGTTTGGATATATTCTTCTCGCACAGCACACACGTCTCAAGGAGAAAAAAAATGTCTTAACAAATGTGCGGCCACCAAACATTTTATTTCATGATCTTGAAGAGGTTACGCCCTCTGTGTGACCCAGGGTTTGGTGGTAGTGCAATATTGTGTCACCTTGTTGCGTGGTGAGAATGTAAGGTGTCTTCTCACCTGTCTCTTCCCAACGGCAGACGTTACCAGTGTTAGTGGTGAACTGACTTTTGTTGTCCTTCAACTTGGAGATGGTTACCAAGTTAAGGCTTTTGTAGCAAGCTGCCTCAGGGCGGAGGTAAAGCATGGGCTAATTGGGGTCCAAACCATTATTTCTGGTGATGGACGCTACATAGAGTTGCAAAAGGGCGTCAGCTGTGACAAGTTCCTTCCCAGGCTTGTACTTGATGTGCAACTGGTAATGGGATAGGCACTCAACCCATCCTGATTGGCGGTGTATCAAGTGGGACTATGTGTTGAAGTAATGAAGTGACTTGTGGTCCATCAGAACGCGGGGTGGGAAGGTAGTACCTTTCAGGTAGCAGCGCCACTTCTCAACGCAGTGCACAATTGGTGTAAGTTCTTTATCATGAATGGGATAGTGTTGTTCCAAGTTGGTAAGTTTCCTGGACTTATATACCACAGGGAGAAAGACGCCATTTTCAGTTTCTACCCTTAGCACATCCCCTATGGCCCTGTGAGAAGCATTGGTCTCAAGTTTGTACTGACAGTTTTGATTGGGGAACTGCAGTACTGGTGCTGTTGTGAGTCTTTGCTTCAACATCTTGAAGTCTCAATTCTGACAGGGGTCCAATGGAAGCGCTGTTTGGTATTGAGGAGCTCAGTGAGAGGTGAAATTAGGCCCCCAAAATTGGGAATGAACTTGCGTACATAGGCAACCATGCCTAGGAATGTCCACACCTGGCCCACATCAGTGGGGGGCAGCATGCTGGTGATTGCCTTGATTTTGGCAGGGTCAGGCTTTATCCCTTGGGCAGAGATGGTGTGCCCAAGGAATAAAAGCTCTGACTTGAGAAACTTGCATTTGGAGGGTTTAGCTTTTAGCTGATTTTTCCAAAGGGTGTTGAGGACAGCACAAAGGTGTTGGAGGTGCGTGGTCTGATCTTGACTGAAGACAATAATTTCAGAAGGTACACAACCACACACTTTCCAATCAGTCCCTCAAATGCTTTGTTCATCAACACAGCAAAGGTGGAAGGAGCATTGGTCATTCTGAAGCTCATAAGCCTGAGGCTGTAGGATTGGAACCTACTGCTGCTAACACTGTTGCAACTGAACCAATGAGGATTCAGTATTTGGAATTGGGGAAGACAACAGTCCAATAGAAAGGACAGAATAATAAGAATAAGGTATTTTTATTGTAGAATATTGTGATCAATATACCATATGGGGAAAGCCACAAGGCCACAAGGGGGTGGCATAGTGGGAAGTTCCATGTAAGGTTTGAAGCTGAGGGATAACTTGTGCAGGGATCAGCAAGTTGAATTGGTAACGCTCCTAATTAGGATGAAGTACCCAGCATTCAATATTGCCATCAAATTAATCCATGTTGTTAGATACGTTAGCAGGCAAGTCTGGAAACTTGGTTGCAACAATGGGTTCCCATAGGACATTGTACTTCTATTGACAACTGCTATAAGGCCATTGTGGAGGCCAACAACCAAGATTTAATGGGGCTCTGCAGGTCTAATGATTTATCTCCTCAGTCTTGTCCCGCACTTGACAGTATCCCAATCAAGTGGGACACCGCCAATCCTGTCAGCAGGAGAATGGAGCTAAGTGCCGCCGCAAAGGGGAGCTCCAGCTTGATCAGATTGAAGACCTGGGAAAAGCCTGGGGGTTATAGATACAAGAGTTTCTGCAACTCTGCTTGACCCCAACTCCCAATCTCTTCTTGCCAAACACTTCTGTGACTATAATGTGTACAATGTTGAGACCCTTGATGTATTCCAGATCCATAACAATGACCCTGTCCACCAAGCAAGTCATTCTTCCAATAGACTAACCCACTTGGTCTACCTCTTCTGCTTCCTTGTGAACATCCACAGACTTTTGGTAGACACTGGGGCCAATCAGCCCATGACCAACCAGGAATTTTCAGACTCCCAACAGCTTTATCAAGTACCCAGTTGCTTCAAGGCAGTGCATGGGCCTAACTCTTGTAGGGTGGCTATCACTCATGAGACAGTATCCTTCTCTATGAGAATGGAGAACATCCAAGTTAAGCTTTCTGGATCAATCATGGCAAGGCTCAGCCACAACATCATTGATGGTCTTGACTGGCTACGGCACACCTGTCCCTATATTGACTGGGATACGTCTGTAATTACCCTCAAACTTAAATGAGGTGGGCTTTCAGATATATCCTGTTAAAATGAGCAAGTTGCTCCATGATACTGTGTTTGTAAGAATAACAGAAACAGGCTCATATGATTTCAAGGGGGGAACTAAACTTCAATCAATGCTCAGTCAAAGTTATCTGCGCAGAACCACCCACAGCTCTCCCCTTGGCCACGCCTCCCCCACCAGCACTTGCCTCACTCCTTGAGGAATATAAGGACATCTTCAGAAAAACACTGTAGCAACTACCCCCTCCCCAAGAAATACAACATGCTTTACAACAGCAACTGTGGTATAATTGAGTCCCTGGTGCTCAATTCCCTGGTGTTTGACACTATAGTAAAGTGAGAATTCAGCTTTTTCCTGATCAACAACAGGAAATTGAAATTTTTTTAACAGATCTTGATTTTCTGAAAACTTTTAATAGAAGAAATAAGCTATACAGCTATGGTATAGTAAAATGATCTCAGAGAGCTAAAAATGCAATAAAACAGTATTTTAGTTAATAAAATAAGGAGAGAAAAGCAACTATTTCTCATTTTACTATGTAATTTACACTCTTTATTATATAAATATTTTTGATTACCATAAAATTAAAATTCCAATGAAAAAAATACACAAACACAACAAACAAAGTTGTGCAAAATATGAAAAATATGAAAAATATTAAAGCTTATTTAATATAGTTTATATAAGTGCAAATGTGAATAAATTTTGTTTTATTAAGAAATTAACAAAAATTATGATATTTCACTTACTTTCAACTATAACTATTCATCTTAAACTTACCATATATATACATAAAAAAATCAGTACTATATAATTAAATCAAAAAATATAAAAATAATACTAAAAACTAAAAAGAAAAAAGAAAAAATTAAAGTTAAAAAAGTTAAAGTTAAAACCATAGAAGCAAGCAAGAAATTTCATTCTTCACCCTTCTTCCTCTTTTTCATTTTAGCACTTTCCAGGAGGGCAGTGGAAATAAGCTCAAGCTTCTGCTTAAGCTCAGAGGCCTTGTATTTGTGCTTAGCTGCACCCTGGATGGCCTTGGTGAAGAGGGTGGAGCAGGTTGTAGGCTTGGTGGGGGGGACACAGTTGGCCAAGTCACACAGCATGGAGATGGTTTTCTCCTGCTTGTGCTGCAGAAGGGAGAATAACTTGTTAAACTTCAACTGAAGCCCAAAGTTGGCCTTGAGATGCTTGTGATAAGCCTCTAGCACCAAAGCAGTCTTGAGCTCACCATTCACTGCTGCCCAGTAATCATTCCAACTGGCCTTGGCTCTGGCCTTGCCTCTGTGTGACAACCTTCCTAATCCACTGGGGCTCAAAGTACTCAAGTAAAGGCTTGAACTCTGTATGCTTTGCTATGTAAGGATCCTTTGAAAGAACCTCAAACCCCTGCGCAGTGTTCTCTGTCTTCAAAAAACCAAGGCACTGAATTGTGCAGCATAAATTTGCAGGTGTCTAAAGTGTCCTTCTGGCTCAACCTATTAAGCTCAGCATGGGCCTGCACATTGCAAGCAACTGCTTGGAGTAAGTGAAAGTGGAACACCTGCACCTCCCTGCTAAACAGCTGCTCAAATACATTGAGCTGAGCAGGCTCAAAGTCCATTATGCACATGTGAGGCCCTGGATCTCTGAGCCTTACCTTTTCCTCCAAGTCCAGGGTGACCTGATCATTGTCAGCTGCAGGAGGATTAGCAAGGGTGTGTGTGGGGGTCTTCTTGGCATTGTTGTTGTTGTCAGAGGGAGGGAAAAGTGCTTTGCAAAGGATGGAGAAAGTGCAGGTGTAAATGGCCTTGGTGGACCCAGGGAGGACAAAGAAAGCAAGTTGAATCACCCGGATGTCAATCTGGGCATGAATCATCAAGAGCTGTTTGAACATCTGGGGGCAAGTTACAAAGGTACCATCAACTAGCCAGGTTAAAGCCCTTTTCAACTCCAGCAAGTTCTGCTAGGTTGCATAGCGGAATTTGCGGTCTTTGGTGCCAGGTCTGTTGTCATGAAGAAGGAAGCTCTCCCCACTTGAAAGCTGCTTGAGCTTATGGGTAAGTGTAAGCTCTTATAAGACATCCAAGGCCTTGGGGGAGGGGGATTGTTGGTAATCTGCTTATTGCTGATGAATTTAACCAACTGCTCCTGTGTTGATACCAACTTAATAATGTTAGGTTTTAAATGCTGCAGGGCCTTTATGGCCAGATCAGATGCCTGTAGGTGAGAGGAGCTGAGGATTACTTGAACAAGGTACCAATTTAGCATCCAAGTGATTAGATGATTAGGGGGCTCACAAGAGTGCTTCCCCTTCTTGGCAGTTACTTGCTCCCAGCCCTCAGTGTTCAGCTGGGTTCCACATGTCTTATCTTCACAGACAAAGTTCTGGCTTTTACTTTGCTGCTTTTGGTTGTTGCAATTGAATATGTAGTTTTCAGCAAGGTAACCAGGTCCGCCCTTTATAGACATAATTGGGAAGTACCAGCAGAAGCGCTTAGGACTTTGAACTCTCTGTGCACATTAAAAATGTTGTGGGTGGCCAGTGGATCCTAAGCCACATGACCAGAAGCTTTGAGCTTCTTGGAGTACTCCTCAGGCTTGTCTTGGGGGTCAGATGAGGAGGGGGGAAGAGCCACCAGGAGGGGGGAGGGGAAGGGTTCTTTGAGGCCTGCTTGGATGCCTCTTTTTTTACCAGAAGAAGAGATAGCTCCTTGGCAGCATTTGCCTTTTTAGTACAGCGCTCCTTGGTGGGCTTGGAGTCAGACTCTGACTTGTAAAATGAGTGATCAGTGAGAGATTCATCACTTTTATTTGAGGACTTGGGGGGAAGTTAAAGATGAGGGTGGAGGGAGGAGGAGGGGGAGGAGATGGAGTAGGAGGAGATTGAGTGGGAGGAGATGGGGTGGGGGGAGATAGAGTCAGAGACTTTGCCTTTGCAGGCTTCTTGGCACACTTGGGAGCGGAGGCAGTTTCTTTTGAGCCCTTGGAGGCTTGGCACTTGTTAGGCTTGTTAGATTTAGATTATTTTGGCAAAATAAAAGTTTAGTTTTGTAAATAAAACAGTATGAAAGATATGAGACACAGAGAGGTAAAGCAAAGCAAAAGTTAAATAAAAAGTATGCAAATAAAGATTTCTTTATCAAGAAAAAACATAACAAAGTAAATAGAAACAAAATAGAAACTTGAAGTATAGATATAAAGATTAAACCATAGAAAATAAGTGAATTTATGATGAAGCATCAAAGATTTTAGTTTCAGCATTACATCTTAGTGTTAAATCAATGTAAAAGTTTAATTGAAAATCAAAATATGTATATGAAAACTATATGGAGAGCAGCAGGAAAAGTAGTGGATTATAATTGAAAAAAATTATTATGTGGGATTTTTTTATTGGGAGTAGAAAATTCAAAACAGAGTAAAGTGTCAAGTTTGGCACTGTTGATCATCTTTAAAAAGCTAAATTCTCACTGTAAAGTATGCCAGAGTTGAGCAGAAACATCAATTTTACTATGTTTTTTACATAGTAAATTTGCTTAAATTTAAAATGGGTTTGAAAATTAACCCAAAAGCAAGGCAGTTTCATATGCTCAAAAATAAAAAAATACAACAATAGTTAAAAAAGTAAATGAGTAGGAAAGTTATTATTAGTGATTAAGGTATGCTGTGAGGAGCTGGGAGTGAATTATTTACCATAGTGTAGATTAAAACGTTAAGAAGCTCTCTGTACTAATCCCCAAGTTAAAGTGTCAAGTGGGTGAGTGTCAAGTGGCGCTCATAGTGCGTCACATATTAATTTAGCCTTAATTCCAAGTCTTTGATTAGTTAAATCTGAAACCAATTGCATGGCAAGTGTATAGAGTTGAACAGAGGGGGAGTCAAGTTTCTGGTTTTTATAAATTACATATGAAATCTCTTAATAAATTGGGCTTAAGTTTGTGGCACCACTTAATCCTCAAACCTGGAAATGACATAATGTAAAACAAGTGGGGTATTTGATTTAAGTCTATGCCACTAAATCCAGTATAGTGATGCTTTGGAGCCTAATCAACAACTATGGACACTAATAATTAAAATATAATAGTAAATAATAAATTTTATATAAGCGCATATGTATTTTATTAATAAAATATAGATTTGGCTTAAAATGTGTCAAACTGACCACTTTTGTTTTAGAGTGTTGAAGACAAGTTTTTTCATTTCTATTAGTAAATTTACTTATAAATTTCCCCTTAAATTGGTATTTTAGCTAACATAATTATTAAACAGAGTCAAGTTAAAGTGAATTTAAACTCAGTTTTTGGTTTCAAACCCCTATATTACTATTAAATTTTAGCTTAAAATCAGTTAAGCCAAATGTACTAATAGATTCACATATGCGGCACTTGACTCCCTGGTACTTGACAAAGTGTCAAGTACCAGGGAGTCAATCACCAGGGAGTCAAACTTACCACAGTTGCCTTACAACTACAAGTTTCACTGCCCAAGACAGCTCTCCTTTATTGTCTGGCGCCCAAGGAAAACAAACTCTGTCAATATCTTATAGACACACTTGACAAGGGCTTCATATGCCCTCCTTCTCACTCTACAGGGCTGCAGTCTTCTTCAAAGCTAAGAAAAATAGGGCCCTCTGTCTTATAATCAACTACCACACACTAAACAAGGTGAAAGTCAGGAACAAATTCCCCTTACTGCTACCTGAAAACCTGTTTGATACACTTGCAGGCACAAAGGTCTTCAGTAATATCAATTTCACTGTGGGGTACAACCGGGTCCACATTGCGCCTGGAGATGAGGCAAAAACTTCCTTTTGCACATGCTACAAGTTGTTTGAGTTTTGAGTCATGGACTTTAGGATGACAAACACTCCCTCTACCTTTACCATGTTGATGAACAAAGCCTTTGAAATTATGATGGGAAAATGTGTTGTTGTGTATATTGACAACATTATTGTCTTCATTCAAGACCAAACAAAACATCTCTAACACCTTTGTGCAGTACTCAACACCCTTTGTATACATCAGTTAAAGGCCAAGCCTTATAAATGTGAATTCCTCTGGTTAGAACTTCTATTCTTGGGGCACCCCATCTCAGCCCAAGAAATAAAGCCCAACCCTGCCAAGATAACAACAATCACAAGCATTTCACCCCCATCAATGTGGATCAGGTGTGTATGGTTTTTGGTATGGTTGCCTAATTGCAGAAGCTCATCCCCAACTGCAGAGAACTAATTGCACCTCTCACCAAACTTTTAAACACCAGATAGCACTTCCATTGTACACCTTCCAGAGACCAAGCCTTTAAGATGTTGAAGCAGCGACTTACAACTGCACCTGTACTACAATTCCCTAATTAGAATTGCCAGTATGAGCTTAATATGACGCCTCTGACAGGGCCATATGGGGTGTGCTAAGAGTGGAAACAGATAAATGTGTTTTCCTTCTCATGGCCTACAAGTCCAGAAAGCTCACCAACTCAGAGCATCATTATCCTTTACATGATAAAGAGTTAGTAGCAATTGTGCACTGAGTTGAGAAATGGTGTTGTTACCTGGAGAGCACCACCTTTTCACCCTGGGTCCTGACAGACCACAATTCCCTTCATTAATTCAATACCCAGTCTCACTTGACTTGAAGTCAGGCAGGATGGGTTGAACGTCTGTCCCTGTACCAGTTGCACATTGAATACAAACCTGGGAAAGAGCTGGTCACAGATGATGCTCTCTCCAGACTCTATGTAGCATCCATCACAGGAGATGACGGCTTGGAACCAGACTGGCCCATGCTCTAACTGCGTCCTGAGAACACCTGTTACAAGGGCTTTAATTCTATGACTATTTCCAAACTGAAGGACAACAAAAGCCCATTTATCACTTACATTGGAAATGTATGCCGCTGGGCAGAAACAGATAAAAAGACACCTTACATCCCCACCACACAGCAAGGAGACATTATCCTGCATAACCACTTCACCTTGGGTCATATAAGAGGTTGTAACCCCTTTGAAATCATGAAGCACAAGGTCTGGTGGCCCTACATGTGCCAGGATATCCTGGATCTCCTTGAGATGTGTGTCCTGTGTGAAAAGAATAAATCCAAGTCTGCCCTTCCTAAGTCAGTCCTACCTATCAAAGTCATGGAATACTTTGAACAGTGGGCTCTTGATATTATTGGGCCCTTACCTGAAGACAATCTTGGTAAGAAATATATCATCACAGCAATCAATTACTTTACCTGTTGGCCTGTATAATAAGCAACCACCAATAATATGGCCACCATCATCACTTGGTTCATTGGCAAGGAAATTGTGGTGCGCTTTGGGCGCCCCAAGCGTCTCACTACTGACAGGAGACATGAGCTTGTAGGTAACGTTAGGAAGGTATACTACACCAAGAGCACCCTTTAACAATTATTCACCACCCCATACCACCCTCAAGCCAACAAACATGTAGAGCGCCTGAATAGTTCCCTAGTAAAACTGATTGCCAAGCTCTCCCAATAGCATCCAAACACTGCCTGTGTTAGAAATTGCACCATTAATGCTATTTTTATATGGCCTTTGAATAATGATATGTGCAAAGATTTGGTTGGTTTTTCTTTTGACTTTGGAAATTCCTTGCCTTTCATAAAAGGTTCAACATCAATGTCCACCCATTCTGGAATACCATCCCTTCCCTCAACTGATCCTGGTATGATTTCAACCCAAAATAACCCCCTCTGCCACTCTTTCTACCTATTGAGTGATCATTGACCCTTGTTTACTATTTAAGTAGAACTACTTCTCCCTATAAATGAAAGGTTATCCACATTTATGTTAGTGTTTGTATTCTTCAAGCTTTTTCCTTTCCTTTTCTCCAAAAGGAAATCTTCTTGCATTCCAGGAAATTAAGGTGTATGACCTTAGTTTTGCCCTGAAGGCTAACCCAATGCTAGCTTTGAACCTTAAATCTTTTTTATAAAGATTTCCTGCCGTGTCCTCCTGGTTATTGTCCCCAGGAGCCAAACACAGAAAATGATGCTCACTACAGGGCTACAAGCCCCTCAGTTACTCCATTCACTGTGCATTCTCTGTTCCTTCTCCCTTTGTTACTGAAGTCCCCAAGCCTCCTAAAGTTTTAATTACACATCTTGCAGAGGACATTACTATCTCCCCACTCCACTTATGGCAATGGTATTGTTGCCCAGGCCTTGGTGGGCCCCTCTTTCAGCTTTCTCTTTTGACTACAAGCAAGCTTGCGCTACTGCGTGCCCCCTCCTCCATACTGGTACAGTGGCCATATATATCATTCCTGGTCTCTGCCCTGGTTACGCTTCTGAGGACCTGTATTTCTTCCTGTTAAATTTTGGCCTCTCCCTGATTTGATGTAATCAATGGAGACCATTGGTGTGCTGGTAAATCAGTTCATCCAGCCCGCCTTGATTCACTATCAATTAGCATTGGGGTCCCAAAATAAACTTTTGGCTACTGTGGACTTTGTTGTAACCAACAACTGCGCTCAGAACATGGCTTACCAATAATGGACTTACACTCTATTTTCTTGCATTTCTGATAACCAACACAATTCACTAGCCTTGCAAAAGTACCTGAACTCATTGGTAAACATGCTTTGCTCCTCTCTCCTAGTATATACCAGAACTTGGCTGTGCAAGTTAGATGACTAATATGCTGCTTGGCAAGGATAAATCAAAGTCACTCTTCTAAAATATTGACAGTATTTGAGACATTAGTTGGCAAGTTTAATCAATTCTGTGAGCACATCAATGCTCAACTAGAGGTGGTTGGGACAAGTGTGGATAATTGGGAACATCAGCTACACCAACAATATAATCTGGACAAGGCCACTCTGGGCAATACCCTACGTCAAATCCAGACTTATGTTGACAACAAGGTAGCCTCAGTAGAAATGGCACCACCTGCGCCTCCCACTGGAAACCCCTCTGCATGTGAGGCTAAGGTCTGGGATGCCATAGCCAAACTCAAAACTACCACTCAACAACAGGCCTCTGCTTCAAATCCTCCTCCAGTGGATCCTGTATCTGACCCTGCATTACCATCCTGTCTGATCAAGTAGCCATGTTGCAGGGTGAAATTGTATGCCTGCGTCAACACCTCTCTGACCAGGAAGATTCTTCTTCTGAATCTAATGGTTAAGGAGAGGCAGAGACCACTGAAGTCCCCGCCCATGAAAACCATGGATGCTGGCCTGGCTTATAGGGACAACGACACATCAAATATACCCTTGCTCTAGATAGCCTAGCAGCTGTGACAAACAACATTGCTGATAGGCAAGCTATGCTGGAACAAGAAGTTCAGAACCTTGCTTGCCTGACCAAGACTATGAATGAGAGGATCACTCCTTTGGCGTCTCAGGCCGCAGCTATGGCCACCTGGGTCAATGGAAATGTGGGTACCTTGGCTGTCCAACAGATGCAAGTCAACAAGATTGGGACTGTAGCAATGACCACCAGGGACATTGAAGGACAGAACAGTTTTACTCTGGATACGTTATGATAAATTCTTTGTCTTCTATGGGTGAGACAACCTGCCGCTGAGTCTGAGTTGGAAGGGAACCCTCATATCAATGTTCTTAATCAGAGTGAAAATAGTCAATCTATCTCTTTGTCTATTGATCCCAACTACAAACCAACGTTCAAGCAAATCTTTGACACCAAGACCTCCACCATTGTTGCTTTATTGACAATCTATGAGACTGCCATGCAAAGGGCTACAGATGACCTAAAGAAGGAACACATCCTTATCTGCCTTCATCCTACCTGCCAAGAGGTTGTGGTTCCTGAAATCTTAACCATAGTTACTTGGGAGGATATGAAGCAACTTCTCATTGAGGAGTTTATAGTCAAACTCAGCCTAGAGGCTAAGAAGGATGCCTTTATGCATATTGCCTTCAAACCCAAGGAAAAGTTAGCTGATTCTGCTGACTGCTTCTACATCAAAGGTCAACAACTCCTCACCAGTTACCAACTGACTCCCCAAGAAGTGTATACTGCATGTTCTAATGTACTGAAAGTTTATCAGCTCTTATGTCTATACCTCAAAGAACATAAGGCATCTCTCACATCTATAAAGGTTATCAATATCCTCTTACAAGATATGCATCTAACGCATGGAGGAACTGTGAGCCCAAGAATAAGACTAATAGCTCTGGCACTACTTCTTATACCCCCTGCATCATGACCCTTGGCTCTAATGGTCTACCCAAGCAACAAGGTTGTTACAATTGTGATCATATTAGACACTGTTTTCAAACCTTCACTAACCCACATATAGATGGATGTAATCCTAAGGAACAGGTGGAAAAAGATAGATCAGCTCAGAGGCAGAGACGCCCTCTGCTGAACAATTTTCCCTGTCTCCTCCTGATCCTCCCTCTGATGAAGAATCACCTCCTTTGTCTGGCTCTACTATCCTCCATATATCCCATGATCTTTTTGAGATCTCTGAGCCCAAAGATTCTGACTATGATGAATCAGATGGTTATGATTATTCTGTGCTGTCTGTCCCTATAGCTGTGTCTGGCTCCTATAATCTTGTTCATGGAAGACCTCTACTGCAACATGTGCAACTTCTGATGATGCTAAGGTCATGGTGGCCTGTCCTTACCTAGCTCACACTCATCAACCCCCTGTTTTGGTGGACTCCTTGGTTAGAAGTCACTGAGCTTGCAGAGGCCCTCTTCCAGAATGCTACTGTATCATTAACCTTGCAACCTGTATACAAGGTAATTATTGTCTTGAAATTCATGCTGGCAAAATGGGAAAAGGAACTAGAAACTTTGCAAGACGTCCTGGTTGTCTTGCTTGTGTCAATTATTTAATTTTGGTAAGTATAATAAACAAGATAAAGGGAAAATTAAGAAGAGAATAAACTTTATTGGATATGAATATAGGATGATATATAGTATCACAGGAAGCCACATACTGTACATGTATGTAATGGAAGTCATGGGGCTTATCTAAGCAATGTTCCTCTTAGATCACCAGGATTATTCAAGTTGTGTTCTGCTTAGGATCCTGAATGTTTGATTTCTGTGATAGATACTGAATGATAGTAGTGCCACCAACTTAATCATTAGTTGGGGAATCATTTGGCAAGTTATTTGGTGAATTAATTGCCTGAGAGTGAGTAATCAAATATGTTATGGCATCTCCCCCTGGAGTGCTGGAAGGTGGAACCTTGGGAGTTTTTTAGAGTGTTGGGGATATGGGCTTGGTACTGATCTAGTTTGGCGTTGGAAACAGGGAGTCTGGAATTGTGTTAAGCTGTTCTTGATTTTCACAGGCAGATGCAGCTGTGATGAATGTGTTTTAGTTTGGTTTGAGCGCCAATTTACTTGAATAGGTAGGTGTTTTGGGCTTAACCTCTATGATAATGCCTGGCTCACTTAACCCTGGATCCAAATTATGCTGATTGTTATTGAAAACCCAGATTTTGGCCCAACTTGGAATTTTTCTTGTTGTAGTGGGATTGCCTCTCTCTCAATTCTCTTTTGTTCCACGTCTTCTTGGTCTTTTCTAGCACACTGTACACCCAAATTACTATTGTCTGGCACCTTCTTAGGTAGAGGTAAATGTGGTCCTGTGGTAGTACTAACAAGGGCGGGCTTTTGCCCATAGACAAGTTCATACAGGCTTTTGCCTGTGCTGAGTTGACTTGTGTTCTGCATACCATGAGTGCTGTTGGTAACATGTCAACCCAGGATTTTGGACTGTTAGCAGATAACTTACTGAGGGCTTTCACTAGCAAGCCATTCAGTTGTTCTACTCTTCCATTTGCTTGTGGGTGTTATAAGCTGGCTGTGATGTGTTTTATCCCATTCTTGGCAAGATAGATATTGATGTCAACGGCCTTAAGTTTGGTGCCTCCATCTTTGATCAGGAGGTAAGGTTTCCAAAAATTTGCTATTATTTCTTTATCAATAAATTGCCTCACATCATTGCCTTTGTGTTCTTTTGTAGCTTGTGCCACAGGTCATCTGGTTGCATAGTTGATAGCTGTTATTATGTACTATTTGCCTTTGTTTTTGCCAGGCATTGGTCCACAATATCCAGTGACCACACTTTAAAGGGTTGCGTAATGGAGACCAGTAATACTGACTTGGGTGGTGCTTTAGTTTGGGTGTACTTTTCACAGACTTTGCAATGCTCCAGTACTTCCTTGATATCATCCAGTATGGTGGGCTACCAGTAGAGCGTCTTTGAGGTATTCATGCAGTTCCTGCTACAGGTGTGTCCCAGATCTCTGTGATATTGGAGCATTGTGTCAATCTTTTGCATTGACAGGACATAGGTTATGATATCACCACTTAGGAGTATTTGGTGTAGTGTGTGATATACGTTTTTGAACAGATGTTTGTTCTTGAGGACTTTCTCTTGGATGTCCATTGGTGTGTCAGATGGGAACCCTTCTTGGTGATTCCTCATGATTAATATGGGCCAATTGGAGTCCCCATCAGTGCGTAGAACATGTTTATTGTATAGCCTTGATAGGGTGTCTGCAGTAAGCATTTTCTTTCCTGGATGGTATTCAATTTGAATGGGGTATCTCTGTATGAGACTCATCCATTTGGCTTGTCTTCTTGACAGGTGTTGTTGTGTCTTGAAGAATATCAATGACTTGTTGTCAGTGAGTACTTTGAACGTCTGGGCTCCTTCCAGATAGCATTGCCATTTCTTGAGGCAGTGTATGATAGCTACCAGTTCTTTGTCATATATTGGATATCTTTATTCACCATCAGACAGCTTCCTTGATTCATATGCTACAGGGAGAAATCTTTTTCTGAAGTTTGAATTTTGAGTACTCTCCTATGGCGTAATTGGATGCTTCAGTTTCCAGCTTGTATACTCCCTCACAATTTGGATACTGGAAAATAAGGGCAGTAACCATGTGCTCTTTTATTTGTTGTAAGTGCTGGTATCTTAGCAGTGTCTTCACAAATTTGGTTGTCTTTCCTGTGATTGCAGACAAGGGGGTGGCCAGAGCACCCCAGTCAGGAATGAATCTCCTAAAATAGGCACTATACCCAGGAAGGTATGTAGCTCACTCTTATTTCTTGGAGCTTGCATTTTGGTTATAGTGTGTTACTTCACTGGGTCTGGTTTTATTCTGTCCTTGCTAATAATATGACCAAGGAATGGGAGTTCAGACAAGAAAAAGTTGTATTTTGAAGGTTTGGCAACTAGTTGGTTTTCTTGCAGGGTGTGGAGGACCAGAAAAACATCTTCCCAGTGTTGTGTTACTGTTGAGCTTTATATTATTATGTCATCCTTGTAGATAATTGATCTTTTTCCAATGTGTTCTTTGAAGATCTCTTTTATGAAGGTCACAAAGGTACTGGGAGCATTTTTCATACCAAAATTGAGAGCAAAACATTCAAAGTACCCATATTTGGTTCTGAATGCATTCTTTGGGATATCTTCTGGTTTCACGCAAATTTGATGATATCCTGCTGTCAAGTCAATTTTTGTGAAGATTTGGGACCCCCCCCCCAGGGCTTCAAAAAGGTTTTCAATCAGGGGCAGGGGAAACTTGTTCTTAATTGTGACCTTGTAGAGCGCTCTGTAGTTGGTAACCAGCAGAGTCCTCCATCTTTCTTTGCCACAAAGAAGACAGAACACCAAAAGGTGACTTTGATGGTTGTATGAGCCCTTTTTCAAGTGCTTTGTCAAGGTAGGCTTTTAAATCATTGTCTTCCTGAGGTGTGAGACAGTAAATGGGACATGCTTTGGGGACACTTCCTTTGAGGTCAACTTTTTTATATGCCCCAATCAGGCAGTAGGCCTGGTAAAGCTTCTTGAAAAAAAGAGGTTAATTTGATGACTAGCTGCGCTCTGATTGGGTCTTTTTTATGTACCGTTTCTGTACTTTTGAAGTGGATAACTTCATATGTGAAGGTGTCCCAATTAATTTTTCTAGGGGTGGTTTCTGTTCTGTTTCCATGATTTTCACAAATGCATGATCCCCTATAAGTATTTCAAGATGAGTTGGGTAAACATGGTGATGCACTTCTCCTTGTTGTATGGTGAGAGTAGCACTATCCCAGTCAATGTGAGGATTGGTTTTTCTCATCCATTCTAGACCAAGTACTACATCATACTTGGAGATTGGTATGATTGGACCACTAAAGGTAGTCTTTATGTCTTCTATTTGAGCATGAAAGGGTTTTGCCTCTCTGGTGGCTGTCGTGCTCCTATTGTCTGCCATGATAACTCTTTTGATGTTACTTTGGGCTGTGGGTAGTTTCATGAGGTTGGCAAATTTCTTGTCAACAAGGGATTGGTCTGCTCCAGTCTCAAATAGTGCTGTGCAGTGATATCTTCAAAAGCAGAAAGAATAAGTGAAGAGTTTATTTCTAGTTTGGATGGCAAACAGTAGATGATTGCTGGAGGGTACTTGAATCATGGTGATTGATTCCATGTATTGGTCCCTGTAAAAGTCTTGTAAAGTGGGGAAGGGCAGCCTTCTTAAGCACTCCCCTGAGCTTTTCCCTCCTTGTTGGTATCTTCAGTGCTTGCATGATTAGCTTGATCAGTACAATTCCTGTTTCAAGGATAGGTATTATTATCTCATTTTTTCTATTTGCTAGGTCAAAGATCTTTTCTAGCTGTAGGACTCTTATTTTTTTGTTTGTTGCATGGTGGTTGTCAGACTTCTGTGCTGCATGTTTTCCCTCCAGGAATGCATCCTGGAGGTTGTTGCAGCAGTTCATATTGAACTGGCGTCTGATGTGTGTAGGAAAGCCATTGTAGAAGTCCAGTTGTGTTCCAGCTTTGTTGTCATGAATACCACTATTCACCATGTTTTGATTTTTCCTTTGGTGGACCATTTTGAAGACAAATCACTTTATTTTTGCTTTTGCCTCTCAAAATAAGTTAATGACTGAATCAGGAAGTTCAATTGTTTGGTTTCTTGATCCTGCGCAACTCACTTGCCCCACTCATGCTGGTGGCAAGTGATCCTACCATCCTGGTAGTGTTTTGTGGTATTCCTAACCACTATATATTCCATTTCATATTCACCAATAAAAATTAAGTTCTATTCACATTTTTGTCTTTGTGTCTTCAGTACTTCTGCGCCTCTCTCTAGCCACAACTAGTAGAGATTATTCTTCCAGGGCCGCAAGGTAAAAACATAGCCTTCCCTGTCATCTAACCAAGACTTAGTACAAATCCAATCCTAAGGTTAGTATTTCCTGTTGTGTGTCTGTGCTGCGCCTCAGAACACAACAAAAATGGTGCTCACTACAGAGGCTCTAAGCCCCTTGGTTATCCCTTTTACATCCATGTTTTCAGGTCCTTTGCCTCTGCCTATACAAGAGTTGACTTCACCTGAAATAACCAGTCCTCCTATTGAGGAAGATGTTGCTGACCAGCCTATTACCCCCACTATACTGAACCTTGGGAATGGTCTCCGCTTAGTTGCTTACCCCATGGGTACCCCTGACTTGGAGCAAGTCATGTTGGTAGCCCTGTGATAGCCCTTGAAGGAGCCATCCCTTGCCTTCAGTTGCAGTTCAGTCAGGCTGAATACTAAAAATTAATTGTGGCTCCTCAATTTCCACAATATCTCCTCTCAGCAGCTGGCTCCGCTGAGCACTTACTATTGTCCTTTGTGCAGCCTGCCTTGTCCCACCATCAAATGGTGTTGGGGCTCCACGTCCAAGAAATCTTGTCTCTGCAAGCAGCGGTTACTCATCACTGGGATCAGTTTGCTGCCTATCAACAATTGATCCACTCCCTGTTTTCCTTGGTATCTGACAATCAGCGCAACTCTGTCACCTCCCAGACCTGTTTGGTTCATTCTATCAAACAAATGTGCCAGTCCATCCCCAAATATGTGAGAGAGCGTCTACACAAGTTTCAACAGCTAGAACAACCCTGGAAAACTCAAGTAGATTCCACCTTAAACGCTTATCTCATTGACTACAAACAACTTGTGCAACAACTCAATGCATTCAGCACATATTCCTTTGAGAAACTACAGCAAGTAGCATACTTTGCTGCTAATGGTCTTAATGAACTCAGTGCG
This sequence comes from Entomophthora muscae, assembly GCA_014839935.2. Classification (NCBI taxonomy): domain Eukaryota; kingdom Fungi; phylum Entomophthoromycota; class Entomophthoromycetes; order Entomophthorales; family Entomophthoraceae; genus Entomophthora; species Entomophthora muscae. Next base: position 78,588 of record QTSX02001468.1, read on the forward strand.
GTGTTTGATCAAGAAAGAGCTGCCACTGCTATTGCTATAGCCAAACTCCAGAGTCAAGTGAATGAGTTATCCACGCCCAAGCCAGATGTTCCGCCCTCTCCCCCTTTTGATGACTTGGTGGATAGAGAGCAGAGAATATAGGATGTCATTAAAGAGCTACATATAACTACTTGCAGTCAGGGACGTCCTGCTGAAGCTCCTCAACCTGACCCCCAGGTGCTTGAATTGATTGCTCAAGTTGCAGAGCTAAAGCAAGAACTTGCCACTCTGTGTGAAATGATGGCAACTGCTGCTAGTCCAGTTGGGCTTGTCAATGAAGATGGTTGCTGCCCTGGCTTATTAGGAGCTCCTCAAATCCAATGTGCTAGGGAACAAATTACTCTAGCTAACAAAGTGGATCAATTGAATCAGGATCATACTGAACTGGATAGAGACGTACAAGAGATGAATGGCTTTATTGACTCTGTGAATGATAGGCTCGCCCCTTGCCTCTCAGTGGGGCCATCCCTTACCTCTGACTGGCTGAACTCTCCACAATATTGACCACCCAAGGACAACTCTTGGATACTACTGCACAACAGACCACTCAAGCTGTCAATACAGGTGCCTGCGCTGTTGAGACCCTTACTAACCTTGAAAAAAGTATTTTCCAACTATGGACGAGGCAGCCCCCTCAAAATCCAAGGCAGAGTTTTCCCTGCGTATAAACGTACTTGATAGCAAAAATGGTGGCCCAACCCCCAAAGCACACTTCAAGCCTACCTTTAAGCAAGTCTTCAATCCTAAAACCTCAACCATTGCAGGTTTCCTAACTATCTACAAAACTGCCATGAGACAGGCTTCAGACAAAGTTAAGAAAGAACATATTCTGACCTGTCTACATCCGACTTGCCAGGAGGTGGTGGTGCCTGAGCTGCCTGCCATTGAGAAGTGGGAAGATATGAAGCAGCTTCTGATTGACAAGTTTGGTGGTGACCTTAGCCTGGAAGTAAAGAAGAACACCTTCATGCATATTGCTTTCAAGCCTAAAGAGACTCTAGCTGAATTTTCAGATAGATTCTACATGAAAGGACAGCAACTGATCACAAGCAGACAGTTGACAGCCCATAAGCCTACACGGCTTGCGCTCAAGCCCTCAAGGTTAACCAGCTTCTGTGCTTCACTTCAAAGCCCATAAGGCTATGCTTTCCTCCATGAAGAGCATAAAGACATTGTTGCAGGATATGCACCTTACCCACTCTGGCACAGTTGTTAGGGAAGGTCAAGCTACTTCTAACTCTGGTTCATCTTCCTGTGGTCCTTGCATTCTTACCATGAACTTGCAAAATCCTCCTCAACGCCAAGGTTGCCACAACTGTGGTCAGATAGGTCATCATTATCAAGTCTGCACCAACCTGCAGGTTGAAGGAGCTGATCCAAAAGAGCAGGCGGGAAAAGAGCAGTCAAACTAGAGGCAGAGACGCTCTTGGTTGACAATTTTTCCCAGTCTCTTTCAATCCCTCCCTCTATAGCTGACTCTGAGCCTGCTGATAATGAGGCTCCTCCTATCCTCCTCTTGTTTCACAATATCTCTGATGACTCTGACCTGTATGACTCTGATACTGACAACGCTGATGCATATGGGTACTCTGTTATGGCTGTTCCTGAAACCATTACAGTCCCCTATAAATTACGCTCTGGGAAAACTACAACTACTGTTAAGCCTTTGCAAGAAGCCAAAGAAATTGTCTCTTGCCCTTACCTCACTCAGGCTAAGAGGTCCCCTGTGCTAGTGGAGTTGTCATAAGAAGCTGCTAAGGTTGCTGACGCTGTCTTCAAGAATGTATCTGTTTTGCTCCCCCTCCAGACTGTTTATAAGGAGTTCCCAGGATTAAGATGCATGATTGAGAAGTGGGATAAGGAAATAACAGAGGCTCAAGATATCCTAGGCTGTCCTTCCTCCTTTTGGTTGCACTACCTCTCAAGTAGAGATATACATTCAAAAACGTGAAGATAAAGGCTGTTCTAGATACTGGCTTGCTGGTCAACATTGTCTCCTCCAAGCTTGTGAAGAAACTCAAACTTGCCCCTGACCTTAACTATCACAAGTTGTATGGAACAGCTTGACTGTCTATGACCTGCGCCATAGGGGCTTACTCTGCTCTACCCATGCAGTTTGGAAAACTTCTTCTACCTGCGCCAGCAGTTGTATTTAAAAATGAGAGTTACAATCTCTTAGTTGGCACCCAGTTCCTTAGGGAATATAATGGGATAATCAACTTAAAAGATGGTTACCTCTATATTCTGGGATACAAATTCCCTCTGATCTTTGAAAAGCCGGTTAAAGTTCCCGTGAAACGGCTCAAGACCTGTGCCTTGGAGTGTCCCACTGGGTTTTCAACTTCAAATATTGCACCCACTCCTCAAACATGAAATGTCCACCCATGGCTTGTCCTGCGTCTGAGGGGATCCTTCTCCTAACCACGTCTGCTGTCACCATCCCACCTGGCTCCCAGGCCATCCTAGACTCCCAGATATCATATGAACTACCTGAACAAACCTTCTTGGAGTTGTACTCTCCCCCTCCTCTAGGACGCAACAAACCTTATTTCTGTCCTGGAATCCTAGATGTCTCTCATAAGGACCCTGTTCAATTTTTGGTAGCCAACCTGACTGCACTCCCCATGACTGTGTCTAGGGGGCAGGTTTTTGGATATGGCAAGTTTTTGAGCGCTCCTGATGTCCTGTCTCTTTATCCCTTTGGCACATTCCAAGATTTTAACCTACCTGAAGATGAGCCTCAATTCCTATCCTTGTTCAGCGCACAAGACTTTCCACAGTTGTCCCTGGTTCAACAGAAAGAGGTACTAGAATTGCTAGACCAATTTTCTGACATCTTTGCAAAGGACAGCACCAAATATGGGCTAGCCAAAGGCGTTATCCATCAGATTGACACTGGCAACGCTCCCCCTTCCATGATAAACCTTATCACCGCAGTTGTGTAGAGAACGCCCAGGTATCTAAAGAACTCAAACAACTGTTAGACGCTGGGCTGCTGGCACCTTCCCAAAGTCCTTGGGCATCCCCGCTACTCATCTTAAAGAAGAAAGATGGGGGTCATTGTATTGTGATGGACTATTGCCATTTGAACTCTTTGACCAAGAAGTACTCATACCCCTTGCTGTGTATTGATGATGCCCTCCAACGTCTTGGAGGCTCTAAATTCTTCTCTGCAATGGATCTGGCATCTGGATACTGGCAAGTTGACCTATCACCCAAGGATTTTCAGAAAGCCGCGCTCATTACCTCTGAAGGGCTTTTTAAGCCTACTTGCATGCCACAGGGACTCTGCAATGCCCCGGCCACCTTCCAAAGGGCAATGGACTCCATCCTCTGTGACTTGAAGTTGTTGTGCGTCCTAGTATACTTGGATGATATAACAGTTTTCAGCGCTACCTTCACCAATTACCTGGCTCATCTCAAAGAGGTGTTCATAAAGATTCAAGAAGCTGGCCTCAAACTAAAACCTTCCAAGTGTGCTTTCTTCAAAGAGTGTCTTGGATTTTTAGGCCATGAAGTAACCCAGACCGGGATTTGCCCAATGACTAAGAAGGTTAAAGCCATCAACAAAATGCTTCCGCCCACCAACCTGCAAAAGGTACAAGTCTTTATAGGGATGATGGGCTACTACAGACAGTTTATCCCTGACTTTGCCAACACTAGTGAACCTCTAGTCCAGCTGTTACATAATGTCCCTTTTGAATGGACTGCCAGCCAGCAGCAAGCCTTTGAGACCCTTAAGCAAAAACTCAAAGAAGCAGCAATCCTAGTGTATCCTGACTACAATAAGGAGCTCATCCTGTACAAAAACGCTAGCAATCTTGCTATTGGAGCTATTCTGGCCCAACTAGACAACAAGGGTGTAGACCATCCCATGGCTTACACATCCTGCGTGCTGGACAAACATGAGAAGAACTATAGTGTCACAGAAAAGGAGTACCTTGCTGTGTTGCATGCAGTCAAGGAGTTTTTTCACTATGTATATGGTACCCACTTCACAGTTGTCACTGACCACGCTTCTCTTAAGTGATTACAACAGCTTAAGGAGCCTGAAGGGCGCCTAGATAGATGGGCCCTACGTCTGCAAGGTTATGGCTTCACTGTGCTCCATTGCCCTGGGATTCAACATCAGAACGCTGATGAGCTATCCAGAATGCCCATTTTTGCTCTTCATCATGCAGAGGCTGATCTTTTACAAGCTAATTGGGTACCTGTCTTCTTGGGAAAATGAGACAGAAGAGGTACAACTGGTCTTGTCTAAGCTATCCAAAGATACCCTCATACATGACAATCAGCTCTTCAAGAAGGTACAAGACCAGTATCTGCCTTATGTACAACCCAGTCTTTGCCTCTTGTTGGTGTTGCAAGCTCATAAAGAGACTGGGCATGGAGGCATTGCCAAGACCTTTGACTGGCTTCAAAAGAATTCCTTCTGGGAGAACCTTTGCCTGCTGATCCCAGACGTCATATCTAGCTGCCACAACTGCCAGCTGCAAAGACCTCAAGCTGCTGCCCACAAGTTCAAATTAGTCCCCCCGCAACATGCCTTTCACACTGTCAACATTGACGCGGTAGGTCCTCTCCCCCGCTCACATTCTGGGTGTCACTTTATTCTGATTGCGGTTGATCACTTCAGCAAGTGGATAGAGGCTTGCCCTATAAAAGATATCAAGGCTAAGACAACTGCTGCCTTCCTGTTACAAGATGTTTTCTACTGCCATGGCTGTCCTCAAGTGTTGCTCTCTGACAATGGGACTAACTTCAACGCCAAGTTAGTAACCTCTGTTGTTGAAGCCTTGGGGTCTCACCAGTCTTTCTCTGCCCCCTATAATCCTTCCACCAATGGGGCAGTTGAGCAAAAAATTTGACACTGGTCTCCATCATGAGGAAGCTCACCTACTCTGATGCTGCCAACTGGGACCTATACTTGCCTGCTGCTCTCTTTGCATAGTGCCTTAGCAAACATTGTGTCATCAGATACTCCCCTTTTGCTATGTTGTATGGGCAAGAGGCTACTAGCCCTTTTCTCTTGGGGGGCCCCCTGCTTACCTCTGATAAAGCCATGACTCCGGACAACCACATCAAGGACCTAGTCAACTGCATAATTGATATACAGGACACTGGCTACACTTCTGCATACAAGACTAAGATGCTTGAGCTCTCTCCTGATAATGCTGGATGCTCCCCCCTTCCTGAATTCAATGTTGGTGACCATGTACTTTACTACCAACACAGAGTAGGTGGTTGCGCACATAAGTTGGACTCTCTGGGATTGGCCCTTTAGAAGTGACTTTTAAACAAGGGTCCAAGTACACTGTAAAGCTCTTCTCCAGTAACTGTCCTTTTTCTTGAGTGCACGCAAAGTTCCTTTGTAAATATTACCCCCTAAGGCCAATCTAGGGGAGGGCAATGTTGTGAATACCGCTATTCACCATGTTTCAATTTTGCCTTTGGTGGGCCATTTCAAAGATGAATCACTCATTTTTGCTTTTGCCTCTTGAAATGAGTTGATGACTGAATCAGGAAGTTCAATTGCTTGGTTTCTTGATCCTGCGCAAATCACTCACCCCACTCATGCTGGTGGCAAGTGATCCTACCGTCCTGGTAGTGTTTTGTGGTATTTCTAACCACTATATATTAAATTTCTTATTCACCAATAAAAATTAAGTTCTATTCACATTTTTGTTTTTGTGTCTTCAGTACTTCTGCGCCTCTCTCTAGCCACAACTAGTGAAGATTATTCTTCCAGGGCCGCAAGGTAAACGCATAGTCTTCCCTATCATCTAACCAAGACTTAGTAAAAATCCAATCCTAAGGTTAGGATTTCCCGTTGTGTCTCTGTGCTGTGCCTCAGAACACAAAATTTGTCAAAGTTGATAATTTTGGGAGCTCAGTCACGTAGGTCTTCATACGCTGCAATGTACTCCTTGATTGTTCCAGTCATTTTGAAGGTTCTGAGTTCTGTCATGATTACTACGTTGGAATCCTTCATGGTAAATCTTTTGAGGAAGGCGTCCTTAAACATATCACAGTCTTTGAAATTCTCAGGGTGTTGCTTGAGCCATTTGTTTATAAAGCGTGAGGCAGCCCCTGTGATACAAAGGGATATCTCACTGGCCCAGAGTCTGTGGGGGTAGCCTACTTGTGTAAACTTTTTTTGAGTATTCAAAATCCAGAGGTTGGTGTTTTCCCGGTGCAATCCTATAAATGTCCCAATCTCTGCTGAGGGTAGACATTGAAATACAATTTTGGGTATCTCAGCTGTCTCCAAAGTTGGGGTTGGAGGCAGGTTCAGGAGCTTACAGGTGTTGAGGAGATTATACTGTTTGGTAGGGACAAGGACGTTGTTGAAAACAACAAAACCTTTAGGGATGTCCTGCCCTTCTTTTTAGTCTCTCCAACCTGCAGGAAGTGCCATTTGCTGGGTTCTTTCCTTTGGAGGAATTTTCCCCTAAAGCTGTGTAGGTGTGGAGAACCTACCTGTGCTACCACTGTTGAGATTATACTTCTGGGAAGTATAATAAACCAGATAAAGGGGAAGATTTAAGAGAAGAATGATACTTTATTGAATATGTATATAGAATATTATATAGTATCATGGAAAGCCCATACTGTTCATGTACATCATGGAAGTCATAGGGCTTATTTGAGCAATGTTCCTCTTAGTTTATGATTCTTATTCAAGTTTTTCTCTTCTTAGGATCTGTAATGTTTGATTCCTGTGATTGATTACTGAATGATAGTAGTGCCCCCAACTTTATGATTAGTTAGGGAATCATTTGGTAAGTTACTCAGGGAATTAATTTCTTGAGAGGAAGTAATCAAAGATGTTACAACAGCAGGCAGGCAGCCTTCAGGGGCTCAGGGTCAGGGTTCAAATCCCACCCTTGGGCCCAGGTTTCAAGGGGAAGAAAATTGACAATCCTGACATATACAAGTATAATCACCTGTTTCCTTGATTGACAGAGTTATCAATTTTATCCTCCTATGTTTTAAGGTGTAACTAGAGGTAGGCCACCATTTTTGTACTCTGTGTTGATAAAGGGGAGCTTTTTGAGTAAGTGCATTACCTTAGAATCATTGTAGTATATAGGAACAGGTTTTCTCAGGATTTGAAGGTGTCATCCCTGTGGGGTTCCTGTTTTCTAGTCCCCATTGTGTGTCCTGGGTCATAAACAGGGACCAGCTGGAAGGAGTTTTCATTCCCTAGTAGAGGTAGGTGGCTAGCTTGAAGTTTATACTTGGCTTGCATTACTGCAAAATCTTCCAATACTTTCCCTATAACTAGGTGGGCATCCCCACCATGCCCTTCTACTTCAGATGGTGCTAGTTTCTCTGTGGGCCTGTACCAATTCTTTAACAGCCTAGTAACTTATTCCCAGTGAATTCCCTTCCCCTATCTGTCATCTCAAGCTGTCTAGTCAAACTTTCCCACTCCTCCTGGGAATTTTTACTAGTGGAAAACCTTCAACAGCTTTGGCTGTAGGTGTCTTCCTCCCCTTGGCTAGGGTAGAAGATATTGGAAAGTCACCCATATGGTCTATCTTTACTACTGGTATTTTGAGCAGGGGTCTAAATGGGCTTTTATTTGCTTTCAGAAGAGATATCCCCTTATAAACCTTCTGGTATATGGCCTGGGGGTCTGGGAAACAATTGATATGTGCCAATACTTGGAGTCCTCCAACAATCTTTTGGAAACCTTGTACTTGATCTTGGGCTCCTGCACCTTAGTCTTGAACTCCTGCTCTTAAGTACTGAACTCCTTCTCCCTGCTTGGGTTCATGATCCTTATCCTAGGCTCCAGATCTTTTATCTTAGGCCTTTTCTCCTTTATCTTGGTCTCCAGCTCTCTGTGTAGTCTTAGTGGCCTTTGTTATACACTGTTTCCAATCCTAGTCCTTAGTGGCTTTGGTATTCCACTTAATCCAATCCTTGAAAAGCCTCATACTGATCTCCTTTTATGGCTCCTTGTTTTAGTCCCTGTTTCCTCTAAGATCTTTGGTTTTCCAGGCTTAAACTTTCCAGTTTATTCTGCTCTATAATATATTATAGCTTTTTTTCACTTGCCTCATCCAATTAAAAACCAGATTTTTCCTGGTTCATTCTCTCATTTTTTAGGCTAAAACTCTTCAGTTAAAGCCCATAAAACCTTTATCAAACAAGCTTTGAGCTTCAACCAATAATTTTCCACAGATTAAGCTGTTTAACCAAAACTTTTACCTGAATGACTTGCTCTTGACCCTGGTTCAAACCCGGTGACGTCTTTCTCCGGGTAAACACTTGCTCTGTGTTTCAAGCGGGTTTTCTGTAATTCTTGGCATGTTTCTCTGGCAAAACTTGTGCACTTTTGTCTATGTTTTACTTAATGGATAATGCAACTGCGCTTCCAGACTTGCCTGCTAATGTATCTTACAATACACAGGGGCAATCAATGAGTTGCCACTTGACGTATCTACAACATGGATTAATCTGATGGCAATATCAAATGGCGGGCACTTCATCCTAATTAGGAGCGCTACTAATTCAACTTGCTAATCCCCGCACAAGTTATTCCTTGGCTTTGAACCTTACATAAAACTTCCCACCATGTTACCCCCTTGTGGCCTTGTGGCTTTCCTCATATGGTATATTAATCACAATAGTCTACAATAGATGATACCTTATTCTTATTATTCTATCCTTTCTATTGGACTGTTGTCTTCCCCAATTCCAAATACTAAACCCTCATTGGTTCAGTTGCAACAGTGGTAGCAGAAGTAGGTTTACGGCCTACCTAAAACAAAATTCCCTCTAAGAAAGGACAGAGTATGGGCTGTATGGCTACTCCCCAACAAGAAACTTTCCGGCCAATCCCCAAGGGGGACATCCCTGATAGGTATGTAATCTGTAAAGACTAGTTAGTTCTCACAAGCATGTACAATTGGCCCCACCTCAGGCAGCGCAACACCAGCGTCACCCTGCCCCAGTCAGACCTGTCCCAATGCATGCTCACCCTTCAGCTAGAATCCTTTGCGGGGGGCGTCAAGGGGGCCAACATTGTCAGTTGTCTCCAATCTACTGAAACCCGCCTCCGTATCTGTCAGGTTCCTGAGCCCATGTGGGTTGCCACTGTGTCTGGTTGCCTCACAGGGCCTGCCGCTGTGTGGTTCACTAACTGGCCCATCCAGGAACTTGACGTTACCTGGGCGGCATTCCAAGACGCTGCCAAGTCCCGCTACAGCAAAACCTTCTCCCCTATTGTTGTGGGGACTCCTCTTCTAGCAATCAAACAAACTGGGTCTGTTCCTGAGTACCTTTCCGCCTGGCAACAAGCTCTTTCTGCTGCTCCCAAAGCTGTGACCAACATAAATGCAATGCTACTCACTCTCATCATCAATGGGTTAAACCCCCATATCTGCAAGTGGGTCCCCATAGGTTGCTGCACCTCCATCAATGACTACTACAAGACCATTGTGGAGGCTAACAACCAGGCCTCAATGGGCTTCTGCTGTACCAGTGATGCTCCATCCCAACCACATACAGCACCTGGCAATGGCCACAATCAAGTAGGCTGCCACCAGCCCCGTCAGCAGGATAATGGGACTAAACACCCCTGCAAGGGGGAGCTCTAGCTTGCGCAGATTGAGGATCTGGGAAAAGCCTGGGGGTTCTAGCAACAAGAGGCCCTACAACCCCACCTGACCCATCCTCTCAATCCCTGCTTGCAAAACACCCCTGCAACTACAACATTCATGAAGTCAAAACCCTGGACGTCTTCCAAGTCCACAGTGACAACCCCATACTGCAAGCAAGCCACTCCTCAAATAAAGTAACATGCTTATCCTATCACTTCTGTTTCCGTGGGAACACCCACAAATTACTGGTAGATACTGGGGCCAACCACACTATGGTGAACCAGGTGTTTGCCAACTCTCAACAACTGGACCAGGTGCCCAGCAGGTTCAAGGCAGTACAAGTAAGTGACTCCTGCAGAGTTACAATCACCCACAAGATGGTACCATTCTCTGTGAGAATAGGGAACGTCCAGGTTAAGCTCTCTGGGCCCATCATGGCAGGGCTCAGCCATGACGTAATTGCTGGCCTTGACTGGCTTTGGCACAACCGTCCCTACATCAAATGAGATACCTCTGTCATCACCCTCAATAGAAATGGGTGAGATTCCAGATTTACCCTGTGGAAATGAGCAAGTTACTCCATGATACTGTGTTTTTCAGAATAATAGAGACAGGCTTGTACAATTTCAAGGGGGGGGAACTAGACTTTAACCAATGCTCAGTCAAAGTTATCTGCGCTGAACCATCTGTGGTCCCTCTCTTCACCTCCTCACCACCACCAGCGCTTGCTGCACTCCTTGAGGAGTACAAGGACGTATTCAGTGAGACACTTGAACAACTACCTCCTCCCCGGGAGACAGCACGCTGTACAACTCCAAGGATTGTTACCTAAAGCACAACCATTATATTGTCTTACACCAAAGAAGATGAGACCCTCCGCCAGCACCTTGTGGATGCGCTTGATAAGGGCTTCATTTGCCCCTTGCTCTCTCCATACGGGGCAGCTGTCTTCTTTGTAGCCAAGAAGAACGGGTCCCTTTTCCTGGTCACAGACTACCATGCTCTAAATGAGGTGACGGTTAAGAATAAGTATCCCCTGCCACTGATTGATAACCTGTTTGATACACTTGCAGGTGCAAAGGTCTTTAGCAAGATTGATCTCACTGCAGGGTACAACCAAGTTTGCATTGCACCTGGGGATGAGGCAAAAACTTCCTTCCCCACGCGCTACAGGTTATTTGAGTGTTGTTTCATGCTCCTTGGAATGATCAACAATCCTCCACCTTTTCCATATTTATGAACAAAGCATTTGAGGAGCTGATTGGGAAATGTGTGGTTGTGTACCTTGACAAAATTATTGTCTTCAGTCAAGATCAAACCACACACCTGCAACACCTCTGTGCTGTCCTCAACACCCTTTGGAAAAACCAGCTAAAATCTAAACCCTCCAAATGCAAGTTTCTCAAGTCACAGCTTTTATTCCTTGGGCACACCATCTCTGCTCAAGGGATAAAGCCTGACCCTGCCAAAATCAAGGCAATCACCAGCATGCTGCCCCCCACTGATGTGGGCCAGGTGCAGACATTCTTAGGCATGGTTGCCTACATACACAAGTTTATTTCCAATTGCAGGGAACTAATAGCGCCTCTCACTGTGCTCCTCAACACCAAACAGCGGTTCCACTGGACTCCTGCCAGAGATTGAGTCTTCAAAATGTTGAAGCAAAGACTCACAACAGCACCAGCACTGCAGTTTCCCAATCAAACCTGTCAGTACAAACTCAATACCAATGCCTCTGACAGGGCCATAGGGAGCGTGCTAAGGATAGGAACTGACAATGGCGTCTTTCTCCCTGTGGCATATGAGTCCAGGAAACTTACTGACTTGGATTAACACTATTTCATCCATGATAAAGAGTTGGCAGCAATTGTGCACTGCGTTGAGAAGTGGTGCTGTTACCTGGAAGGTGCTACCTTCCCACCCTGCATTCTGACAGACCACAAGTCACTTCAGTACTTCAACACGCATTCCCACTTGATACACCGCCAAGCAGGATGGATTGAGTGTCTATCCCCTTACCAGTTGCTCATCAAGTACAAACCTGGGAAGGAACTTGTCACAGCTGACGCCCTTTTGCAACTCTATGTAGTGTCCATCACTGGGGACAATGGTTTGGATCCAGATTGGCCCATGCTTTACCTCCGCCCTGAGGCAACTTGCTACGAGGGCCTTAACTTGGCAACCATCTCCAAGCTGAAGGACAACAAAAGTCAGTTCACCACCAATGCTGGTAACGTATGCTGTTGGGTAGAGACAGGTGAGAAGACACCTTACATTCTCACCACGCAACAAGGTGACACAATATTGCACTGCCACCAAACCCTGGGTCACATCAGAGGGTGTAACCTCTTCAAGATCATGAAACAAAATGTTTGGTGGCTGCGCATGTGTTAAGACATCTTGGATCTCCTTGAGATGTATGTGCTGTGCAAGAATAATACGTCCAAACCTGCACCCCCCAAGTCTATCCTGCCCATCAAGGCCATGGAACCCTTTGAGCAGTGGGCCCTTAGCATTGTGGGGCCACTTCCTGAAGACAGACTGGGAAATAAGTACATTATCACTGCCATCAACTACTTCACTTGCTGGACAGTGGCCTGGGCAACAACTAACCACACCTCCACCACCATCACCTGCTTTATTGGCAAGGAAATTGTGGCCCGCTTTGGGCAACCCAAACGTCTCATTGCTGATGGCTGCCCCAAACTTGTTGGGCATGTCATAAAGGCATACTGCGCCAAGAACCCACTCCAATGTATAGTTAAAACCCCCTACCATCCTCAAGCCAATGGATGCTTGGAACAGTTAAATGGCTCACTGGTTCAATTTATTGCCAAGCTCTCACAAGAGCACCCCAACACTGCATGGACTGAACACCTGCCCACCGCTCTACTTATCCTGCAAGCAAGAATCAACAGGGGCACAGGGTTCAGCCCCAGCACCCTGGCCTTTGGGACACCTGACAGTCTGACAGGAGTTGAACAGGTAAAGCTACGGTCCAGGGTTCCCGACAAGCCTCCCCTAGTAACAACCCCATCCTTAGACCAATGGTGTGCCAAAGCCTGGGAAATTGAGCACAAGCAAATTGAGGGAGGGGCAAGGCACCTTGAAGCTAGATACGCCGTAAATGACCCCATCTACATCCTCAATCCCCATTCTGCCAAGTTGGAGCCCAACCATCTAGGGCCCTTCAAGATAGCTGCTGTCTATGACAATCATACCTATCAACTTGAAGACGCCAAGGAAATACCAAGAAGCTTCACCATGATTGCTTGCGCCCCTGCCGCGCCATCCCCACACAAAGGCTGTTTGTGCGGACCTTCCCAGACCTTCTGCAGACTCTGGTCTTGGTGTCTGACAACAAGCAGGGGGCAAGGGAGTTGTTGCAACCAAGTTTCCAGACTTGCCTGCTAATGTATCTTACAATACACAGGGAGCGCTCAATGAGTCACCCCTTGATATATCTAACAACATGGATTAATCTGATGGCAATATCAAATGGCGGGTACTTCATCCTAATTAGGAGCACTACCAATTTGACTTGCTGATCCCTGCATGAGTTATTCCTTGGCTTCAAACCTTACATGAAAATTCCTACCATGCCACCCCCTTGAGGCCTTGTGGCTTTCCCCATATGGTATGTTAATCACAATATTCTACAATAAACAATACATTATTCTTATTATTCTGCTATTTATGTTGGACTGTTGTCTTTCCCAATTCCAAATACTGAATCCTCATTGGTTCAGTTGCAACAGGGATTTGCAAACCCTCAATTCTTCAACTTTTCTCCAAGTTTCCCTGCATTTTCTTCAGCATTTGACTACTTAAAACTTGTCTGTTACTTGCCTTTTGCTTTTCCCAATCATTTTGGCAAAATTCCAATACTTGTTCTCACAGTTTCTCTGTCCTGGTTTGGTCTCTTTCTAGCTTTATTTCATTTAATCAACTCTGAATAAATTACAGCTTAATTTCTGTAATTTATTCCTTCTTCTCTTTTTATTTGTATTATAATTAATTTCCATCTTTATATCATATCTTTGGGCAGCACTAATTAATTCTTTAACTTCTTCTTTCTTATTATTTTCTTTTCTAAAGGCCCAAAACAAGCATCCTAGCTCCTTTATTCATTCCAGCTAGCCCTTCTCAACCAACTTCCAGCTCTCCATCTAGTCCTGCTCCATGATTTTCTAGTCCTTCAGATGGTCCTTTCCATGACCTTTCCAGCCCTTCAGCTAGTCTTCACTGTGATCTTTTATTTATTAACTGCTTTGGTTCCATTTTCAGTCCCTGTTATAAATACCTCAGACTCAGTCAATGAGTCTACAAGGCTACTGGTGTTTGACTGGCCCTTGAAAGTGACTTACACTTGGGCCATTCAACCAAAGACAATCCTCATGTCTGTGTAGTTATCTTTACTCACTCATGTGATTAATTCTGAGCTTTCAGTTGCAAAGTAACCAACTTTACTTTCCAGAGACCTGTTCATCATCAAGTTCTGAAGCTGCTTCCCTGAGAATCTACCCTAATAACTTCTCTGGGAATATCTATGTCCCTATAGTGGCTTCAGGACCTCCTCAAAGCCTCCAGGAAAACACAGAAAAAGTCACCTTACCAGACCATTAGGTAAGGTGAATACTCACAGACCTCCTGTAAGTGCACAAGGGAACGTGGAGCTAACTCATTTCCTCCCTTCCCTAGCAGTCCTTAGTTACCTGTTAGGTTACATCATCCATTCCCCCTAGCAGCCAATGTTATCTGCTAGGCTGGTACACTCCCCACTCCTATTAGTCCTTTTTTACCTACTAGTCAAACCCTACCTCCCCCATGTAGCCAATGTTACATAATAACTTTTGGCCTGTCCCAAAACCACTATACTTTGCCAAATTATATCATAGATTCTTTATTGTGACCAAATCAGCCCTTGACTGCACAGCAACTTTGATGTGAACTGTCACAATCCCCATGTTTTGTGATAGCCCAATAAAATTTCATTAATCCTGTGACAATAGAGATATCATAGCTGTTGCTCTCCAATAGTATGGTAGGGCAGTTAAAATCAACTTCCCAAACCAGTGGGGCTATTAAAAGTAAGCTCCTATTGCCTTAATGATAAGTGAACATTCTGTTATAAATACCTCTTGATAATCCAAGTATGGATACATCTTTAGCTTCTTTATCATGAAAGAAGAGACAATGATTTCAAGAGCATCAGAACCTATGCTAGCTCTGAACTTTACCTTATGTATCATTTTTTCTATGTAGGTACAGTATTTTCTCATTTTTGTGCCTTATTCTAGTGAAATCACTCTATAGACAGATGTGTTCTTGTAACTGATAATAAAAACCTTCAATGCATTGTTCAAGGTAGGGATAGTTTTTCTAAGCATTTATAAGGAGGTGTGGACATTTTCAGGATTGAATATATGTGATATTGCTTTGGCACTGTCACTCTCATGAGTGACCTCAGTGATAGGAATTTCTAGCTGCTCATCATATAGCAGGCCAACTGTTATTGGGATTCTTGGACCAGGAGGGGCTTCTTTCTTACTTTCTTTCTTTGGGTGAGTGTGTTGATAGTCAGGATCTGTGTGGTCAGTCTTCTACTATTTTTCCTTGGTCAGGTTAACATAAAAAGAGACTGGTGTTGGGCATGTGGATCCTGGGTCTGAGAATACTATAGACCTCAAAGCTAGGCTTCTTTAAATTTGTAACAATTTCTGTTAAAGAGAAGAATTTAAAGTTCCTGAGTCTTAAGGAGGAAGAAGTAGGGTGGTGTTATATTTATATCTTGATATTGACATCCAAAAGGGCACAGCAGGAAGCCTTTATAAAAGGGTTTAAGGTTTGAGCTAGAATAAAGTTAGCCTTGAGCTAAAATTAATGGTTTGTTTATTGGTTTCCTTAAATTATTAAAATAGAAGTTTTCCTTTATAATAAAGGGGAAAATTGCTGAATTTAACAAATACTAACACAAATTTGGATGGAATTTCAAATTATTTTGGAATTAATTCAAAGCTTATATAGTTTCTTAGGCTATTCATTATTCAGGAGGACAGAGGGTGCAAAGTGTCCTGAAATTGTACTAAAATAAGTTTAAGTCAGGTGAGATAACCCAGAATGTATGGACATTGATAAATCCATATTTTAGTAAACAGGGCTATTGGTAAAGAAAAATGCAAAACCAGGTAGATCTTTGCAGGTACCACAATTTGTGTATAGCATTAAAATAGCATGAATATTGCAACTCACAACATAATGTCTTATTTTTAACCTTCAAAATCAGATCAACACCAAACTCTTCAACCAGTATCTCTTTCATTTGAGCCAAGTGATGATGTTTACTAGTTCATGAATAACCACCTATTGAAAGGTGGGTACTGTAAATTCAGAACCTGAAAGTAAAAATACAGGATTGTAAAATCCTTGGTCCAAATTTTGAATCACTTTTGCCAGATAGCCTTTTTTAATTAAATTGAATTCTTTGTATTTTATTTGGATTTTAAAAAATGCGGGAACTCATAGACACTTTGCAAAGTTCAAGTCAAACTGCATATTCCCAATGGATAAAATGATTTAACTGGAATCAGAAAAAAAGCATTCAAATCTGTCACCCATTTTCATTAAGTTTACTATGTTTTTTGAAATTGCGGGATTGTCAAATCCAAGAACCAAATTTCAAAAAACTTTTGAATGCCACTAGTAAACTCAAACAATAATTGCAGGAATTGGAATCAAAATTGAATGTACAGTAAGAAACTAGGACAAATCAACCCAAGTCAAGAAGCTCCACTCTGAATAAAATCAAATGAAAAATTCAATCTCAACAACAATGTTTAGACATGAAATAAAGTGAAATATAAAATTGTCTAAACTGGAAATGATGCAATACTCTGCACTCTAAATCACTAATATAGCAACCACAAAACCATATAATGATATATGAGCTACCCTCCTGATGATGCAAAAAAAAAATTTAAAAGTTTTTTGGCCCCTGTTGTAGCCAGAGGCCAAAAAAACTTCTTTTGAGAAAGAAAGAAGGAGAGGTGGGAAAGAAAAGGCTCAAAATTGAAACATTACTGGATTACTATAATATGTGTTATTGGAATGCTATTAAGGATACTTGATTGCAGTAGTGTTTTAACTGTGCTGTTTTAACAGAATTACAAGGGGAAAAATATTTAGAAACTAGATAATATTATCTATTGAGAGATTGTGATTATATAGTTAACGTGAGTCATGGATAACAGGAACATGATTGTGTAGATCACACAGTAGGATGTTGAAGGGGGTGGCTTGATCCTAGTAATGAGTCAAGCAACAAAACAAGGTATCCACTGTAAGGGATCATCATTTTTTCATGTTGTTGGATTTGGAAATTTGAGTTGACTTCCTAGTCTGGCTCCAAGTGGCTAGATAATTGGATTGCATATCATAAACCTGCTTACTTGGAACCTTGCTGGCAGATAAAGCCGGCTGTTTTGACCCCCCCCCCCAACTGAAGATTGGCCTCTTCTGGGGACAGGCTGTCAGGGAGGTTTTCAGGAGCCTGGGCGCCATACTGGACTAACTGTTGTTCCATGGCGGGTAGGAAGATCTCAAACTGTTTCTGTCTTGCCTTTTAGGGTCTCAAGCAATCATGGTGGAGGACCTTGTCTTGTTTAATCTTTCTAAACCCTTGCAATAGGTAATTGTTGTTTTTTTTTACCTTTAAGATGATTGCTGGGCCTACTTTCTTGGGTTGTAGTTTACTCTTGTCAATGTTCATGACCCAAACTTTGTCACCAACCTTGTGTCTGTTTTGGATGGGGACAAAGATATTCTGCAAACGTTTTTCTTCTTTTTCCAGTTGGTTGTTATTGGCCTGTGTGACTTGTGGGTCCAAGCAGGGTGGAACTTTTCTGGGCATTTCCAGCTTGGGTCCTGATAGCGCTTTTATGATATTGGGGTGTGTGCCGTAAACTAGCTCAAAGGGGCTTTTCCCAGTGGATCTGTAAATACGGGTCCAGCATACAAGCAATGCAGTTGGTAGCTGCTTATACCTGTCCTCAGGTCTCCTGGAAGTGATCTTGGACAAGGCCTGCATTAGGCTACTGTTCAGCTGCTCCACGTGTTTATTGGCCTGTGGGTGGTATGGTGTTGTCACAGTGTGTTAGACCCCATTCTTGTTAAAGTATACGTTGGTATCTTTAGAGATCAATTATTTGCCTCCCTTGGTTATCAGGAGTTCTGGCTTTCCAAAATTGCTGATTATTTGCTTCCCTATGAATTGCTGCACATTGTTACCAGTATGTATTTTCACTGCTTGTGCCACTGGCCATTGTGTGGCAAAGTCTATTGTGGTAATGATGTACTTCTTCTCATTATGTTTTCCTGGCATGGGGCCCACAATGTCTAGGTCCCACATCTTGAAGGGCAGTTGGGTGCAAATAGGTAATACTGACTTAGGGGGGTTTTGCTTTTTGAAAATTTCTCACATACTTCACATTGGTCCAAGACTTCCTGAACGTCTTGGTACAGGGTTGGTCACCATTATTTGTGCTTAAGGAATTTTTAGATGTTGCAACTTTTTGTGTGCCCTAGGTCTCTATGGTAATGTAGGGTGGTGTCAACTTGCTGATGTATGGGAACATAAGGGATGGTGGTTCTGTCAGACATTTTTTGATGTAAGGTTCTATACACATCTGCAAGTAAGTGCTTGTTCTTAATGACTGTTTCCTTTGTTATGTCTGTAGTGGCAGGAGAAACCTTCATCCTTTGTCCAAAGTACCAAGAGGAGCCAGTCTGGGTCAAGCCCATTCTGTCCTCTTGTGGCTCAAATTTACAGGTGTGAGAGTGTGTCTGCCATGGCAAGTTCTGGACCAGGCTTGTACTGTATGAGAATATTGAATTTCTCCAAGAGTTCCATCCAGCAGGCCTGATGGCAGTATAGGTTTGCTTGGGTTTTTAAATATATGAGTGACTTGGGTTGGTCAATTCTGTAGATTCTTCCTGTTGTTCCAGATAGCAACACCATTTGACTAGGCAGTGTACAATTGCCAACAACTCCTTGCTGTGTATAGGGTATCAAAACTCTCTGTCTGTTATTTTCTGTGATTTGTAGATTACAGGCAGGAAATTCACCATTATTGTTTTTGATTTGTAGTACTCCCTCAATGGATGTGTCTGAGACGTCTGTTTCGATTTGGTACTCCCCATTGCGTTTGGGGTACTGCTGGATAGGTGCTGTTGTGAGCTTTTTCTTGAGGCGCCTAAAAGCAAAGGTCATGTTGGGGGTCTTTAAAAACTTGGATTTTGCACCAGTTAAGGTAGACAGGGGTGCATTCAGGACGCCACAGTCAGGTATAAAATGGAATACATAGATCACCATTCCTAGGAACGTGTGAGTTCCAACTTGTCTTTGGGTGGTGGAATTTTTCAGATGGCCTGTATCTTCTGACTGTTGGGTTTAATGCCATCTTTTGAGACTATGTGTCCTAGGAAAGCCAGTGCTTGCAGAAGAACTGGCATTTGGAGGGTTTGGCTAGCAGCTTGTGTTGTTCCAGGGTAGCAAAGACTGACTTCAGGTCTTTGCGGTGCTGCTCTACAAAGGGGCTATAGACAATAATGTTATCCAGGTAGAATAAGGCGTTCTTGCCTATGTGAGGGGCAAACACCTTGTTCATTAAGGTCATAAAGGTTGATGGGGCGTTTTTCATAGCAAAATTAAAACCACACACTTGTATGAGCTGTACTTAGTGTGAAAGGCTGTTTTGGGGATATCTTCCTCTTTAATACGGATCTGATTGTAGCCTGCAGTTAGGTCAATTTTGGAAAAGACTGTGGCACTGCCCAGGGCATTAAACAGGTTGTCAATGAGCAGCAGTGGGTAACAATTCTTGATGGTAACTTCATTTAGGGCTCAATAATCTGTGATCAGACATAGGGTGCCATTCTTCTTGGCCACAAAGAACACGGCAGCCCCAAAGGGAGATTGTGAGGGACAGATAAGTCCTTTCTCTAAGGTCTCTTTGAGGTAGGCATGTAGGGTGTTGTCTTTGTTTGGGGCAGGCAATATATGAGCCGCACCTTGGGTACAGCTCCCTTGAGTTGGATGGAGTGTTGGATATGCTTTTCTGGAGGCAACTTGGTTAAAGCCTCCTTGAAGATTTCTGGGTGAAGGGCTACAATTTTGTAATCCTGAGGCGTAGTGGTATCCTGGTGGTCTTTGAAATGTATGATCTTGTACTGGCAGGAGTCCCAGTCAATTGCCTTGAGGTTCTCTCTTTTGTCCAGGGTCTCTGTAATGTGCACAATGACATGTTTGCGTAGAAGTTGGTCTACTGAGTCAGGGTAGATCTGGTGGTTGAGGCCTTTGAGTTTGATGGTCAATACTGAGGTTACCCAGTCTATGTGGGAGTTGTTTCTTTGCAACCATTCCAGACCCAGTACAATGTCAAACTTTAGAAAGTCAATGACAGGGCCTTGGATGGTGTAGTGCAGGTTCTCAAGCATAACAGAGAAGGGGGTGGCTTCCCTATCACAGCAATGTGATGTTCATCAGCTAAAACCATGTTTTAATCCGTAAAGGATTAGTGGCTAGCTTGAACTTGTCCACAAAGCTGCTGTTGACTAGGGTTTGATCCACACCCAAGTCCAGGAGTTCCAATCCTGTGTAACTGCAAATACAGAAAGGGTAAAACATCAGTTTATTGGGGTGTCTGATAATGGTGTAAAGCACCAGGTCCTCTGAGGGCACTTGGATCATTGGACACTGGTTTACGTCCTCAGGTTGGTATTCATCATTGGGCAAGTCAGTAGTTGTGCAGGAAGAGCTTGGCTTGCTTAATACTCTCCCTGGGCTTTTCCCTTGTCTTGGTTGCCTTGTGTGGCAGTGATACAGAAATGGGTATGGTTCAACCGGCCATTTTTCTTGTTTCCATGTCCATTTGAACCTGCAGGTTTATGGTTTGTGCTGCTGCCGTTGTTCCCAGGGGGTGGTCAACTGGAGCGCCTGCTGGGTGAGATTCTTTGGGCCTTTCTTGTTTTCTGGTTTGCGCTTTGTGGAGAGTGTTGGACGTTTTTTCTTTTTCATCCGCTTGGAAATACAAACTCTGTAGATTGGTCACTTGATCCAGATTCACGTGTCTTGTTACATGCAACTTGAGTGTGTTGTAGTACATGAGGTGTGTGGCTGGGGTGTCAAAAGCCATGTCAGAGGGCGCAAGTAGTCAGAGCTCCTTGTAGGTGCGGGTGGGTTCCTTCATAGTGCCCATCTGGGTTAGGTTCTTTACTTGGTGTTTGATCATGAGTGTGGTGTCCTTAAGCCCAAACCTTGCCAAGAAGTCTTGCTTGAAGGTATCCCAGTTCTTCTTGGTGTGTTCTTCATGCCATTTGTTGCACCAGGCGCCAGTGTCATGAGTCAGTTGGATGGAGATCTCTGCAATCCAGAATTGCTACAGGCATTTCATTTGGGCCAGTTTGCTTTGGGCAGATTGGATCCATGCAGCAGTGTTGTCATTGTTGGCCCCGGCAAAGGATTCCAGGACAGTGCTTCAAAGTCTTTGGGCTATGTAGGCTGACATGATATTTTCATCAGTTGCACAAGGCATAGCAGATGGATCCTAGAAGAACCCTTGTGCTGACATGGCATTGAACGTGGGGATTGTTATCACCATGTTCTGGTATAGGATAAACCCATCAGGTATCTTAACACTGGATGTGTATGGTGTCCAGTCTGCTGGGAGGCCAGACATGATTCTATTGAGAAGTGGTTGGCCGCGGCAAGTACAGGCAACATGCAGAATTTTACAAGATAAGGTAGGATGTAGAACCTACCTGTGCTACCAATTTTGTAACTGTGCTGTTTTAGCAGAGTTACAAGGGGGGAAAATTTTAGAAACTAGATAATATTCTTT
Source organism: Entomophthora muscae (assembly GCA_014839935.2). Lineage (NCBI taxonomy): Eukaryota > Fungi > Entomophthoromycota > Entomophthoromycetes > Entomophthorales > Entomophthoraceae > Entomophthora > Entomophthora muscae. The sequence continues at coordinate 100,138 of QTSX02001468.1, forward strand.
ATGAGAGATAGTGATTATATAGTTAATGTGAGTTATGAATAAAAGGAACATGATTGTGTAGATCACATGGTAGGATGGTGAAGGGGATGGTTTGATCCTAGTAATGAGTCAAGCACCAAAACAAGGTATCCACCATAAGGGATCATCATCTGTTCATGTTGTTAGATTTAATAATTTGAGTTGTCTTCCTAGTCTGTCTTTGAGTGACCGGGTAATTGAATTGCAGGTCACAAACCTGCTTGGTTGGAACCTTGCTGGCAGGTTGAGCCTGCGGTTTTGACACCCAGGATACTAGTAATGCATGGTTCACATATAGTGGCCATGTGTCTTTGGCTTTGCCATCCATTATTTTCTATAGGTTCCTGATAAGACTATTTTTTAAGTGTTCAACTCTGCCGTTGGCCTGTGGCCTGTAGGGCAAGGTTATGAAATGTTTAATGTTTTTGTATTTTACGTTGTTGTTTATTACGTGACCTGATAACTCAGTTGTTTCATCAGTTGTGATGTGGTCTGTAGTGCTGTAGTTGGCTATTACTGCTTTATTAATGAAACAGTTGATGGTTTCACCTTTATGGTCCTTTGTTGCCCAGCAGATGGGCCAGTGTGTGGCAAAGTTGATAGCTACAATTAAGAAATGTTGGTTTGTCTTTGTTTCTGGGAAGGAGCTCACTACGTCCAGTCCCCAAACCTTGAATGCTTCAGGGTCAGGTACTGGGTTGACTGTTGGCTGGAGAGCCTTTGTGCTGGTGTATTTCTTGCACACTGTGCAATTTTTCAGAACATTGATTATATCTTGTTTGAAATTGGGCCACCATACTATCTCTTTTAATGCAAGGTATAGGTTGTTAGCCTTTGTATGTCCTAGTAGGCAGTGATGTCTTAATATGGTGTCAACTCTTTGTGCAAGTGGGATGTAAGTAACATGTTTGTTGTTAATGATTTGGTATACAGTGCCATTTGATACATGGAAATATTTTTGTTCCTTACTAATGTATTGTGTGTTGGTTGGTGTGTTTAGGGTTTTCCCTTTGGTTTTATACTCAGTATTATATAGGTTTGGCCAGTTAGGGTCCAGGTGGTCAGGATGATCCTCTCTTGGCTGACATAGCCTAGAGAGAGCATCAGCTGTGACCAGCTCTTTCCCCTTTTTGTATTGGATGTCTAAATTGAGCTGCTCTAGCAGGGACATCCATTTGGCTTGTTGCTGTGCAAGTGTGTTCTGAGTTTTAAAATAGATTAAGGATTTATAGTCAGTTAGTACTCAGACATTTAAATGTCCTTCTAGGTAACATCTCCATTTCTTGCATGTGTGATATATTGCTAGCAATTCCTTATGTGTATTGGGTACCTCTGCTCAGTGTTGGTTAGTTTTCTACTTTTGTAACATGCTGACAGGAAGTCTTGCTGCCCTGGCTGGCAGATGTGTAGGACTGCGCCAATGGCAGTGTCACTGGCATCCAACTTGAGATTGTAGCACCTGTTGTTATTAGGGTATTGTAAGATTGGTGCTTTGATCAAAGCTTTTTTTAATAGCTGAAAATTCTTGTTGCATTCTGGTGTCCAGATGAATTTCTTTTTGGCATTACCCTTGGTTAGATCATTGATTGGTGTGGTTAATTTTCCGCAATCTTTATTGTATTTCCTTAGGTAAGCTACCATTCTGAGAAAGCATCTAACTTGTTTTATGGAGGTGGGGCGTTGCATGTTGTTTATGGCTTCTATTTTGTCTGGACCTTCTTTGATGCCACTGTCAGAGACAATTTGGCCCAAGAACAGTAGTTCCTTTTTCATAAATTGGCACTTACTAGGCTTGACGTAGAGTTTGTGCTTTTCAAGTCAATTGAGTGTCTTGTAGACATGTGTGAGGTGTTCCTCTTTTGTTTTTGAGAATATGATGATATCATCAAGGTAGTATAATATATTTGAAGGCCATTCAGCGCTTGGTTCATCATAATGAAAAACGTTACGGGGGCGTTGGTCATCCCAAAGTTCATTACCCTACATTCAAAGGATCCAAATTGTGTACAGAATGCATTTTTTGGTATGTCCTTTTCTTTTACTTCAACTTGATTATAACCTCAGGTGAGGTCAATTTTTGAAAAAAAATAGCTCCTGAGAGTCTTGCAAACAGATCCTCTATGAGTGGAAGGGGATATTTATTCTTTATTGTGCTTGCATTCAGTGCTCTGTAGTCTGTTACTAGAAAAAGAGTGCCTTCCTTTTTCTTTACAAAAAACACTGCTGTTCCCCACAGGGATTCAGACAGGCAAATGAATTCTTTGGCTAACTTGTCCTTGATATGGGTTTTGAGGGTTTGGGTCTCCATGGGAGAGAGTCTGTAGAGGGTTGCAGGTTTAGGCATGGCTTTACATATGTCAATGATGTGTTTGACCTCCTGTTTGGGTAGTAACTATGTGAGCTCTTCCTTGAATAAATGAGTGTATTTGTTTAGGAGTGCCGCAAGTTCTGGGAATTGAATCTTGCTTGTTTGCATATTATTGAATTCAGTTTATCTCATTAGTGAAGGGTACTGTCTTTGGTTAGACGTTCTGATTTGTCTTGGTTGATGACATGGACAAATACTGTGTCTCTTAGAACAAGGTAGCTGGGTTCTTTGAGGATATTAAAATTACTCTGTTGCATTGATGGTCATGGTTTTTGTTTTCCAACATACGCTGGGGTTCACTCAGGTAAACCAGTCCATGCCTGCTACAATGTTGTAGTTTATGTTATTCATGACAAGTCCTTTGATGGACGTTTGTATGCCTTAGAGGTCAATTATGAAGGGAGTTTTTTTGCCTTTGAGTAGATTCTTTGATTTGTCTGCCATTCTGGCATATTTAAAGTTGGATTAGACAACTGGTATTTTGTACTTGGTTACAAAAGGTTTGCTAACCATAGTGTGCTGTGCACCAGAGCCAATTAAAATTTTATGTGTATGTGATTTTTAAGTGCATGGATAGACAAGAAGTTCTGAGTGATCTTTAAATTTTATGTTAATAAAAATGGAGGATTGTGGGACACGTGGGATACAAGCAGCAAAGTTTGTGCCTTGATACAGTTTCTTGTCAAGTTGGGGGGAGACAGGAGCACTTAAGCCTATCCCCCCTCATCTTTCCCCTGTTCCTCTGTTTTGAGACCTTCAAGGTCAGAGAATGTGGGGTCAGATTCATAGTAGGTTGCTGTTTCAGCATTGTTTACTTTGGCAGTGTCCTCCTTCTTGGGACAGGAGCAGTTTGCGCTTTGGCTGTGATTGCCATTGTTGCAATTGGAGTTGCTGTTGCTATGATTGGTGTTTTGGTATTTATTGCCATTGGAGTTTTCTCTGTCATTGCTGTTTGAGGAGCAATTTCTGTTACGTGCGGCATATTCCATGTTTGTGCATTTTCCTGCACGCTTGGCTTCTGCAATGAGCATGGGCATGGATGTGTTGGCCTCTGGGTGGATGAGGGCAGCAACAGAGGGTTTTATTCTGTTGATGAATGATGCTCTGGTATGTACGTTATCAGCTTGTGCTGGGCTCTGAATTTTGTGATGTATTTCCTCAAATTCATTGGCGTAAGCTGTGATAGTGGTCTTTTGAGGAAGATCACTGAGCTGTATTGCAATGTCTTGGAGGGATTTTGTGACGCAGAAATTGTGCGTGATGTCTGCTTTGAACTCTTCCCAGTTATTGAGCTGTTATTCAGTTTGTGAGCTGACTCATGTGGCAAACCAGTTAGCTGCAGTCTCATATAGGCGCTTGCTGGCTTCTTGGACCCATTTTTGTGGGGGATGCAGCTGGCGCAGAGTTTAGCAGCTGAGTGGTCTAGCCAGTTGATGACATTTTCTTTGTTTTTACCAAAGAATTTGCCAATACCAATGTATTTGGTGTTGGTAACTTCACCTGTGATAGGTGGTTGTGCGTTTCTTTGTGGTTGGAGAGAGTGACTGTATTGAATTATCTTGGTGCATGCTTTGGGCATGACCAGTCCTTCAAATACAATGCATCCACTAGGTATATCTTTGTTGATGTTGTGGGCGTGGAAACTACATTTTTCAGGTCTCCTGGGATGTGGCCTGGTTGATTACGTGGGCAAAGGTGGGCGGGTTTTGGTCAGTCATTTTCTCTTTCATGGGCATGGTAAAAAAACTGTAGCTGCTACCAGTGATGAGGAGCGCCTTTTGGGGAAGCTTCAAATATGGAATTAAGAAAGAAGATAAATATTTTTTATTGGATAATACTTTAGACTTATATAGATTTGGCTGTGTTGGAGATTTAGTTGGATCAAACCTACAGGTTGGTCATGTGCGGAATGGGTTTGAGCCACTGGATACTTGGACAGTCATGTGATATTGCTTGGCTGCCATTTCTGGTATGCCAAACTGTATATTGGAAGGGCACCAAATCAGGTGATGACTGGATGTTAAGTGAGTTGGCGGTAGCCAGAATACTTGTACATCCAGATCCTTGACACTAGTCTGGCTCCAATTGACTGGATAATTGGATTGCAGGTCACTAACCTGCTTACTCAGAACCTTGCTGGCGGGTTGAGCCTGCTGTTTTGACAGTAGATTTTAAAAAACGCTAATAATAAAATAGAATAATATATTACAATATATCTTATCACGTTATCTTTTCCTTGATGTGTTGATAGTTCCTTTGCTGTCAATAATGTGCTTTTGTTTAATTGGATAGTTTCACTTCCAGTTGCCTTAGAAATAGGAAATCAAGTTGCCTCTGCAACCACAGCTGGTCTCAGGAGGTAACTTGATTTCCTATTGCTAAGGCAACTGGAGGTGAAACTATCCAATTAAACAAAAGCACATTATCAACAGCAAAGGAACTATCAACATATCAAGGAAAAGATAACGTGATAAGATATATTGTAATATATAATTCTATTTTATTATTAGTGTTTTTTAAAATCTACTATAATCAAGCATCTAAATTTTAGCCGTCCTAAAATGGAATAGGGTGATTTTTGAGAATTCCTATGATTCCTAAAAGAATTAGTATAAATCCACTCTAGATCCTTTAGCATCCTTTTTGAGACACCCATAAATTATATTTATTTTGAATTCACCTCATTTTTGATTTGAAATCTGGTTCTTGGATTTGGCAATCCCACAATTTCATATTCATCAATTTTTACATGATTTCTATGATTTTTTTGACATAAAGGAAATCTCAAATTGTACATTAGAATCCTGCATTTCTGATTCATGTATACCACATTTGTTTGCTGTGTTTTGTCTTTTGTTAGTTGAGTTATCTGCTCAAGGGATTTGAAATTTCCCAATTTAAATTAATCAAAAAAGTTAAGTTAAATTGTTGATTTTATTAAATATTTTAATTATCACTCAGCTGAGTTGCCTGCAAAAGTGATTTGAAATTTGGACCAAGGATTTGACAACCCTGTATTTTTACATTTAGGTTCTGGATTTACAGTAGAGGAATATTAGTATATGTGTCTTTATCTTGTCAGAGGCCCTTTTTATGACAGTCCCATAAATATTAATTATAAAAGAATGGTAGAAGTCTTGAGTTCAAAGACCTGCTTGAATTTAATTGAAGTAAGATTCAGGCCTTGGACCATTATTACTGCTGTCAACCATGATTTAGTTGGTGGTATTGAGCTGGTTTTCCTGGTTGGCTACCACTGTTGAAAGCTTCACAAGGCAAGCTGTTAGTGAGGAACCCACTGAGAGTCAGGAGCACAGTTCTCATTGGCTGGCTCAATCCAACTTTCACAGCTCTTAAAATCCCTCATATGTTTTAACATGGTCCTTATTAAGGTCATCAACCTTATTTCCAGGCTACCAGTTTACCAGAACAATAGATTGGTGAGATACATTATCTAGAAAGATAACATCTAAAAAAATGTGTCCAAAAACGCCATCTAGAAACACCTCATCTAGAAACCCTATATTAAGTTTTTGGTTGGACACGCCATTTCAAAAACGCTATCTTGATTTACGCCATCTCAATTTTATAGTAAAAACGCCATTTTGATTTATGGTATTTCAACTAAGAAAAACAAGTTTTAAAATTTTAGATTTTTCAAACTCCAAAAAAACCAAATAATTCTCAAAAAAATTCAAAAAACATTTCTAGGCTTAAAAAGGCCATAAGATTCCAAATTTGCAATAAAAAAATGGGTTCAATTAGTAGCAGCATAGTTTAGTAAAGCCTAAAAGTTAAAATATATCCAAAAACAACTATTTTCATCTATTATAGCTATGATCTATACTTTAAAATAAGCAAATAATTGTATCAAATACTAAAGAAAAGTCAAAAATAATAAAACTAAAGAAAAGAAGAGAGAAGATAAAGAAGAGTTTATTGGGAAAGAGTTCAAACATTGGTTGACAGTGCTACTGAGATGGCCTGAAGATATTTAAGCTTGCTATCCTTGGGATAGTAGGAAAGGACCACCTTGCTAATTTCTGTATACTTTTTCATTGCTTTTTTCTGCTTGGGGGATTGCCCTTGGACTTCATGCCAGACTTGAAGAGCCAGGCAGAGATGGCCTGCTGGGTTTTTAAGTGCACCATTATCTTATTAAATTTGGGCTTATGAACCCTGACCCTTGTAGCAAACTGGCTATGCCACCCTTCAAGGGAAGAGGTGGTCTTGATCAGGCCATCTTTTACCTGCTTAAAGCAGTTCTATTGTATTGATTCACCGCCTTTTCTGACGTGGTGTGCTCCCTGAAAAATACCAACCCATTGAGTTTCAAAATACTCAATGAACAGAGCAAAAGCTTTTTGGTTGGCAAGGATATAGGGATGGCAGAGGAGGGCATTGTAAAAGGCATTGGTTTCCTCCTTTCTCACAAGGGCAAGGGCAGCAAAGCAATTGAAGACATCCTTGGCCTCTTTAGTGCCTTCAGAGTTGACCATCTCATGAAGGTCAGAGCACTTTTGGAGGCAGCGGCAGAGTGCCTGCCAGAAGTGGAAGTAGCATCCCTGTGGGGAGCTCTTGAAGACTCTAATGAAAGCATTTACCTGGGCCTGTTTGAAATCTACTATCAGATATTCATGGTAGGGAAGACTTTCTGGATGCTTTTTGGTTGGGGTGGCTTCCTCTGATTGGTAGATGGCTTTCTTCTTGCGCCCTCTGGTCTCCTTGGGCTCCTCTTCAATGGTGGGGAGGATTTCATCCAACTTGGCCTTTATAAGTGTAAGTGCACGGACATAAGTTTCCTGCTTCTTATTTGGGAGGAAAAAGACCAGGGGAAGAACTAGATTTCCAATCTGCCAATGGATGTTCCAAAGCTGGCTAAATAGCTTTGGGCAGGTAGAGAAAGTTCCATCTGCAAGCCAGGTCTTGCATTTTAACAGGCTGTGCAGATCCTGGCTTGTGGTAAAGCAAATGATGCACTCAGGCGCATGTTGGCTGTTGTTGTGGAGAAGGAATCTCTCTTCATGACAAGATAGTTTCTGCTCCTCAGTTAGGATCAACTGGTCAATTGATGAAGCACTGACGCCTTCAGTGCTCAGAGCATATCTCTGATCAGTAAGATATCTCTGTAATTTTGAGGCACCATCAACAGTGGTGTCAAAACAGCAGGCTTGACCCGCCAGAAAGGTTTTGAGTAAGTGGGTTTGTGACCCGCAATCTGACTATCTCATCACTTGGAGCCATACTAGGAAGTCAACTCAAATTTACAAATCCAACAACATGAAAAAAATGATGATCCCTTAGGGTGGATACCTTGTTTTGACGCTTGACTCATTATCAGGATCAAGCCACCCCCTTCACCATCCAACTGTGTGATCAACGCTATCATATTCCTGTTATCCACAATTCACAATGACTATATAATACTTATCTCTCAATAAAGATTATTATCTAGTTTCTAAATATTTTCCCCCTTGTAACTCTGCTAAAACAGCACAGTTACAACAGTGGCAAGTTGGGTATCATTTTTAATTAAGGAGGGCACCATTGATAGCCTCAGTGGTGGTTTGATCCTTGGTAGTTGGGATCACCTGGCAAAGAAACCAGCAGATCAGTTGATAAAGGGGGTCAAAAGGCTCAGCGCTGTCATGGCCAGTAGTCATAGCCTTGAACCTAGTAAACTCATAAGTGGTGAGCCTTGCTGGGCACCCAACGTTATCACACTTGTAGTGATGTTGGTGGATTTTTTTATTCTTGTCATTACAGCTGAAGTTATAGCCCCTGTAGACAAAGCCTGCACCCCCTTTCTTAGTCATTATGGGGTAGCTGGCTGGGTATGTTGTGGGCACAGCAAAGGTGCTATTTTGATTGCATATATTGTGGACAGTGTTAAGATCCCAGAGCTCAATTTGCTCATCTTCAGGAGCACCAGGCTCAGGCTCAGGCTCCTCTCCAGGCTCTGAGGTGGAATCAGAGTGACAATTGAAGTTGAACAACTTCTCTTGTGGATGAGAAGGTGAGTAAACAAAAGGAGAGTTGGGAGGGGTTGGGCTTGTTTCCTCAGGCTCTGGTGATGGAGTTGGGGTCTTGGGGGAGCTTTGGCCTTAGAAGGCTGCTTTTTTGGGGTTGTCTTGGCCTTTTTGGCCTTGGGCAGAGTTATTTTGGACTTTGAGGCCTTTGAGGCCTTGGGCGCAGCTTTGGCAGTTGACTTGGGAGGCATCTAAAAGTGAATTAGTATCAAAATATGAGCAATTTGGGGGTTGTTTGTAAAGAGAAAAATGAGAATGCTTTTAATATAAAAGTAGTAATTTTTTTACATAGAATTGTAGAGAAAGTCTTAAAATATATAATATCAAAATTTCAATGTTTTTTTATATAAAAATTAAATTTTCTTTTAGTAATGCAAGTATGTAAAACTTTGAGTTTTGATTGAAAACTTGCAGTTGAAATGGTGTTTTTGAAGTGACGTAATTGAGGTGCTGTAGCTTAAAAACATAGTGTTTTTGGCCATTTTTTATATTAAATTAACAAATTTCTGGTGGAGCTACCTCAACTGGGCCAAAGAGTAAAACTTGAAATTCTCAAAACCTAGCTTATACAACTGGGGATAAAAAGTACCCAGTTGTTTAGAGGAAACCAAAAAATATATATGCAAAGTTTCAGGCAATTTCTTACATTTTTTATTTATATGGTGATTGACGTGAATATGTACTTTTGAAAAGTGGAAAGCAAGAATTGCAGGGGGGGTTGATATAGTGTAGCCAGGCTTCATATTTAACTTCCCCTTATTTCCCCCTATCCATTGTGTACATTGAATCAATTGGGTGATATGAAACTTGGTGGAATTTGAAGTGACATAAATTGAAATGGCGTAATCACCCCCTTCCATATTAAAATCACTATTAAAATATTTTATTAAGAGAACCCTTATCAATGTATAATAAATCTATAAATTATGTATAACAAAACTGGTTTTTTTACCCAGCAACAACAATCACTAGAAGGACTATCATAGTGGTGTCTATTAAGGTTGTTCTTAGTATAAGTGTCTTGGATTAATACTATAGGAACATCTTCTGGCACTATACAGTAGACTTTGTTTTAGTTCAGGTATAAGCTTGTTTTAGTTAAAGATAAATAGCGTGATTTGAAATGAGGTAAAGTTGAGATGGCGTAAACATGCCCCACACTAAGTGATTTCATATGTAAATAAAGTTAGAAAAATAAGATTTAATTAATCTGACTCAAAGTGACAGAATTGAGATGGTGTAAAATTGAGATGCCACATTATAAAGGTATGTGTAAATTTTAACTATTTTATTGTTTATTTTAATTTTTTGTGATTCAAAATCACTAACACAAAAAATGCCATCTCAAATTAAATTCAAGATGGCTTAAATCAAAGCGCCGTTTTCAAAATTGTGTGTCCTACCAAATTTTCAGCTAAGCTGTGCCTAATAAATTTAAATATTGATACAAGCCCAATTTTTTTAAAAAAATATAAAAAACATGGCTTAACTCAAAATCATCCAATTCTTCTAAATCTTCAGTAAAAAGAGTATTGTTAGTAGCAATTATAGTGCATAGAGCTCTAAAGTCAACACACCCTAAAATTTTGATATTTACATATTAAAATTTGGCCAATATTAAATATTTATATACTAAAACTGTCAGGAACCCACTCTGTGGGAATAACTTCCCAACATGATGAATTGATGTGGAAGGATTTAAACCTGTAATCATTGAACCCTTTGACATGAACACTATGCCCAAATGTACTAATTCCCCAAGGATTCAATATCTACCTAGTAGCAGATTGAAACAACTCAAGAGGGCATAGGCACCTGAATATGCAAGCAAGGAGACAGAAGCAAAAGGACAGAAAAGACTGGTAGGACCAGGTTCAGTGAGCACAGAGTGAGTCCTTCTGTTTAGTGGGAGGATTCAAAGATAAAAAGGATGTTGCATACCACTTCCCTGGTACAACTGGAGCCCATTTCCCATTATTTTAGTATTCAGTGCTGGTCCCAGATCCTGGGCAAGTTTCCATTTTCACAGTGGATTGTAATATTGTACACAACAAGAACAGAATTATTCATTTGAACCTAATTCCCAAGGAAGGTAAGGGTTAGGTGGTTCCATGGAATTTCTAAAGTCTTATAAAAAAAGAATATATTGGGTCTAAGTCCTTATTGATTGAGCAAGTGTCATAAACAAAGCTCAATATCTTATATAGTAAACATATTGGGGGAAATTGGGAATGTGAGTTGAACTGGTATGTAACAGGGATAATGGAAGACTTTAAGATTAGCAGTGGCTATGAAAAAACCTTTTCAACACTTCAAACATAATTAACAGTCTCAACTTACTCAACTGGACTCAGGAACATAGGAGTATCTTCAAGCTTTATAATAGGCTGTTTGGGTAGTCACAATAATGGCTATTGTGTTTAAAGTATATAGTAACTACCTTATGGTGCCTGAAAGATGGTACAGACGTTGTTAATGTCATTTGGGGCTTTGCAACGTTTGAATGGCTGCAGGCAGTCAACTGGAGGAATTTTTGTACACTTTCTTCATGGTATAATGACTCTATTTTAACGTTAGAGCCTTGCATAAGCAAATGGGAGCCTCAGGGTTGACTTTTGAACTCAAAATTAAAGGTAATTTGTTAATATCATTAAACATTAACTTATTAACTTCAATTCTTCCTTTAGATCCTAATAAATTTCTTGTCCTGTCATTGTTATAATCAATACCAAAGTATCAGGATCTTCATAATCACAAGCTTTTGTCAGAGAATTGGTGTTAGAACTAGCATAAAAAATTGTTCTTACATAAACTAACGTAGAAATTAAATATTTGGAAGCAAAATGTATTTATCAGGAAGAATTGCATATCAGCCTTTGTCTAAAGAGCCTTTGCAATGCCTTTTAGATGGACAAGGCGGCCTTCTTTAGATAATAGGCTAAAGTATCTTTGATGGCATTAGCAAGCTTGCCTAATAGTCAGCATGATTGAATGCACCAGCCTTGTTTTTGATGGCTTGGGGGTAAAGTGGTCCCATGTGCGGGCTGGATCTTCAGCTTATTGAAAATGATATTGAATCTTGGCTTCTTCATTTTAACCAAGCAGGAAATTTGATTATGCCACCCTTCAAGTGATGGGGTGGTATTTGTTACCTCCTCCTAAACATGTCTGTAGAAGCTCCAGATGATGGATTAACCTCCCTTGCAGATGCAGCGCTACCCCATGAACACATCCACTTGCTAATCTTTTAAATATTAAATGGGTGTATAAGAGGCTTCTTGATTTTCATGATAAACTTTTCCTTGAGAAGCTTATTGTAATAGGTGTCAACTTCCTCTTTTCTGACCATGGCCAGGCTAGCAAAGCAGTTGAAAATATTTTTGGCCTCATTGGTGCCATTCTTATATAACTGCTTGTTCTGGGCTGGAGTTTTCATCAGGTTTTTATAGAGAACCTGAAAGTAATGGAAGAAGCAGCCTTATGGACCTGCTCTTAAAGACTTTGAATAATGCATTAGCTTGAGCTGCCTAATAATCAATCATAAAAAGTGATATGGTAAAGAAGGGAATCTGGTGCCTTTTTGTATGCAGCCAGTTGCTCCTGGATGTCTCTGGATCAGCATTCTTCTTCTTGAAGCCCCTCTTCTTTGTTGGCTCCTCATCAAGTGTGTGCAAGATGTCATCAAATTTCCTTGTGTATATTCAGGGAGGGAAATAAGTCCCCTCCTTTTTGTTTGGGAGCAAGAAGGAAATGGATTTAACAACGTGCACATTGAATCAGCCATAGATGTTCAAAAGCTGGTGACAGCTTTGGACAGGATGAGAAAGGCCTATCTGCAAACCAGGTATCACGCTTGAGAAGGGGTATGAGATCCTCCTCTGTTAAAAGGCATAATATGTGGTTTACTGCTCCTTGCCCTTCATCATGCAATAGAAAGGGCTTCTTAAGAATGGTAGTTTTCTGGTTGTTTGTCAGCACAAGCTCACTTACTGTTCCAGAGCCAACACCAAGATTTGCCTCAATCAATCATCAATTACCCACAACCCTTGTAGTTGGCTTTCTCTCTGACTTCCACTATCAGATTTTTGTTTGGATGTAGGAGGGCATGGGTGATAAGCTCAGAATAAGCATACCCTTATCAATTGAGATAACTTGGCACAGGGTTCAGTACATGAGATAATAGAGTATCCCATCCAAGCCCAAGCATACATGGTCAACATCAAGCTCCCTGACTTGTGGAAAACTCATGGTGGTCATCTGTGGAGGGCGCCAGGGCTTTGGCATCTGTAGTGACAATATATCATGTTTTTCTTCTGATGATTTCAAGTAACCCAGAAGCCATCATTGCCAGGCCAACACCCCCTTCTTAGTTATGATGGAGAAGAAGTCATGAAAGATGTCTGGGGCTTTCAACTGCCCATTGGTATTGCAGATATCTATAACTGCATGCAAGTTCAGCTCTAGGATGGGCTTCTCCTCTGAGGCAGCTGAGCTATGTTTATCAGAGTTTTTATTAGAGCCTTCTTAATGATCATCTTCATCATTGGAATAGATCTATTGTTCTGTTATCTGAAGTTGAATGTACAAAGAAAGATAAGGGTGGGGCAGGGCTGTCAGTCTCAGGGTCAGGAGAAGGTGTGTGTCACAGTAGGTTACATCATGCTGGGTATTATCTGCCCAAGCAAGAAGGCTCAAAAAGCCGGAAAACCTTTGTCAAAATTAACCAAGTTAACGGATTTAGATCAAACAGCCAATCAAAAATGGGTTATGGCTGCTCCAGTCTGTCAGCTGAAACCGGTTCCCCTTTTCAAATTGTCATTGATAAATTGGCATAATTTGAGGGTCACCTGATATGAGCTTATCAATCAACATGGCTGTCAGAAACTAGTCACACAAGGGTTCTTTACAACCTGGACCAGATACTTACTTGACAATGTGGAAGGAATAGAAGGTCAAGACTCAGGTGGTATTGCTTAGCCAATTTTTCTGATATATATTGAATAATTTTTGATGTTTCAACTCTAAGAGTTGAGTCCTCCTAAAATTTTACTCAATAAAAATCATTTATCCCAAGTTCTAATTTACTTTTTAAAAATGCATCATGTGGTTGGGTTGTTATGATATATTCCGTACAATCTGATTCTCAACAGAATCATTTCTGGAAGATGGGGTCCTGCAGTCAGAACTTTGTTGACAGTGATGCCCAATGTTAATTTTGTGCCAGCCAATTTTGCAGCTCCTCCCCCCATTCTTGAAACTGAAAATTGTGTAGCCTCCCAATATCCAGAACTTTACTCTAAAGATTTGTTGATGTTGTCTCAGGTCATTTATCTTGGGCTACTTTGGTTAGGATTAATTGTTCTGCTTAATCCTGGTATTACAATTGGAAATTTTACAAAAAAATATTTGAAGCCACGTTGGTGGTTAATCATTAATTCTATGTGGATTTGGGTGGTAATTCCCCATCACTTAGAAACGGCTTCATACTATCCTGCAATTTCTGTCACATTACTCAACTCTTCTACATCTGAGTTTTTGGAAGCAGTTCGTCATGAATTTGTGTTTCTTTTCTCCTGCTCTGTTGAGATATCTGCATTTACCATGTTTATTTGTATCAGCTCCTTTCTGAGCTTTCAGTTTGGGCTTTTCTTTAATTTGTAGTTTTCATCTCCAGTTGCAGTTGTTGAGACTGGATCTTCTGTTTCATATTTCTGTTGCATCATGTCATTTTGGTGTCTGTATTATTTTCCTTCTCCACCCACTGATGAGATTTTGTGTGAAGTTTTGTCAGCATTATCATTCTATTCCAGTTCAAACCTTAGTCATAAATCCCAAGTTTACCATGTGATGACAAAGGTTTCTGAAGATGCTTATGAATGGTTGTTGTCCGCGGTGGAGCGCAATCCACGTGTTTTAACTGAAAGTGCCTCTCTATACCCTTTGTTAAAAAATTTGTGTGTATCTATTGAGGAGCTCAAAGTATGTTGTAAGCTGTACGCCTTCCATCAGGGTACTACTCTGCTTTTGATATTCCTTCCTCAGTTTCTTGCCTACTGCCACACAATTGATGTTCCCAAGGTGAATAAACTCTCAGTGTTGTGGTTAGACATTGACCAGACTGCCCAGGATTTGGCGGTTTGGGATTCCCTGTTAACCACAACTGAGGCCCTGGTAAGTCAAATTCTTTCTCTGGTCTCAAATCTGTCTACTTCCAAGCAAGGTGCATTGGTAATTGAGGAAAACCCCGCTGCGCGCTCCTGGTTTTCTAGTCCTTGCTCTGCAGTAGTTCCTTCCAACCAAAGCCAAGATTGTTCTCCCCCTAGTCTATCTCAGTTGCAATTGGCAGTGGTGAACAAACCCGCTGATGTAAAAGAGGCCCCAGTAGTGTCCAGTTCTGATAGCTCTTTGGCAATGCTTCAGCATGTTGTACCTGCCAAATCTTCTGTGGTTACGTCCAAAGAGGTGCCCCTTGTTCCCATTGATTGTGATAACCCCGTTCTTCCAGCTTCTGTCCAAGAGATGATTGAGTGTTACTTCCAGGATCATCCTGCCTCCTTAGCTGCCGTCTGTACTGCCAATGAAAAACAAGACCTTGCCAAGATAGCCACCTTTGCTGCCAATAAATCTACTTCTGGTTACTTCTTGTTTTATGGTAGCATTGATAACAGTCAGACTATCTATCAGCCAGCCATTTTGTTGGATACAGGTGCTTCCAAAAACTTCATGAGTATGGAGACTGCAGACTTGCTGCAACTCAAGTACCACCCAGGAATGCTTTTTAGGGGTGGGAACTGTCAGACGTTTCCCTCTTTCCAGCTGAAGAAGCCAGTAACCTTTGTGGTTTTGGGCCAGTCTTTTACTGCAAGGTTCTCTGTTTCTCCTCCCTGATGTATCCTATCATTTTGGGTGTGGGTTGGTGGAGAGATCATAATGTATCCACCTTAC
Source organism: Entomophthora muscae (assembly GCA_014839935.2). Classification (NCBI taxonomy): domain Eukaryota; kingdom Fungi; phylum Entomophthoromycota; class Entomophthoromycetes; order Entomophthorales; family Entomophthoraceae; genus Entomophthora; species Entomophthora muscae. The sequence continues at coordinate 115,498 of QTSX02001468.1, forward strand.
TGAAAGAAAATGTGTTACAGGTGGAACACTCTTTGGGTATATTTATTTGTATTCAGCTGTTAGGTATGTCCAAAATGGAGAAATCCTCTCAGACTATTTGATTGGTTCCTGTCTCTGTCCCCACAAGTTTGGATTTACCCGCATGTTTACAACCCTGGTCTGCGGTGTTTGACGCTACCAGAGGTGAGGTCATTTCAAAGCACACTCAGTTTGACTTTGACTTTAAAGTTACCATTGACCTGATTCAAATTGTGTCTCCTATTTACCCTTTAACTTTGAAGGAAGACACATGTTTGGAGGAATGGACTTGTGACATGTTGGCAAAGGGCTATATATTTAAAAAAGCTTTGTCAATTTTCTCTCTGTTGTTGTTTGTTCAAAAGGCTGATGGGTCTCTTTGTCCTTGTGTTGACTATGGGAATTTAAATAAAATCACAATCCCTGATCCCTATCCTTTACCTCTCAAAGCACAGATCTCTAGGTGTGTTGAGAAGACAAAGGTATTTTCAAATTTGATCTGTTGAATGCTTTCAATCAAATCAGCATTGCAGAAAGAATGGAATGGTTGACAGCATTTGGAATCAAGAAGAGTATCTTTCAGTTCCAGGTAACGCCTTTTGGATTGAAGAATGCTCCAGCTTGCTTTCAGCGACTAATTGGTTTGTCTTGGGGGATCTCCTGGGTGTATGTGCCATTGTGTATATGAATGATATCTTGGTATTCTCTCCAGATGAGGAGTCGCATAAAGCCCATCTGTCAGCGGTGGTAGAGCGCATCCTCCAGGCCAACTTGATCATTAAAAGAAGCAAATGTGAATTCTTCAAACGTAAGGTTACCTTTCTGGGTAATATTATCTTTGAGGATGGCCACATCATTGCCCCTGACAAGGAAGCTGCGGTTTGAGAGTATGCTACGCCTGTGACAGTATCCCAACTCCATAGTTTCTTGGGTACTTGCACGTTCTTGAAGAAGTTCACTCCACACCTGTCTGAAGTGGCCGCCCCATTATATTTGGCTAGTGGTAAGACAACTTTGGTCTGGACACCTGAGTGCGCAATTGCGTTCACAGCAGTCAAGGCTCTTTTGTTGTTGTCACCTGTGTTGAGACATTTGGATCCTGAGCTTCCTTTTGTGGTTTCCACAGATGCATCCAAATACGCTGTAGCTGGTGTGTTGTTGCAGACTTCTGGCAATGGGATTGAGAGACCAGTAGGGTATTCTACCCAAAAGATGGAAGCTCGTGAATGCAATTACATGATTTAAGATAAGAAATTGTTGGCAGTTGTGAAGTTTCTAAAGCATTGGCATCAATATCTCATATTGACACGTCATCCATTTGTAGTAAGAACTAACTAAAAAGCTCTTCTATATTATCAACAACCCAGGGTTTTGTCAGGTTGTCAATCCAGATGCCATGGTGACCTGACAAGATACAAGTTCTGCTACAAGTTTATTAAGGGATTGGACAATCACTTGGCCAATGCACTAAGCAGGAATCCTTCCCATCTCCCAGATGCTAGTGTGGATTCTGAGTTCAACACACATACTATGATTCCAGATGAGGCTGTGGTGCCTTTTGTATTGTCTCCACCTTCTACGCTGGCTACCATGTCCCTAACTGAGGGTGCAGACCTGGACTTATATTCCAAAATAAAAGTTTCTGTAACCTTTTTCCAAAGGTTATGATAGGCTATTGGAGCTAGCATGTACAAACCCAGTAGGTCAGCCTCAGGGTTATCATAAAATAGGTCCCATCTTATATCATCAAGGTTGCTTGTGGGTCCCAGAAGGAACTATTTGGGATGAAATCATGGAGACTAATCACACTTGTCCAATGGCAGGCCACCCAGGGAAAAACAAAACAGTGGAACTAATCCGCTACCAGTTTTCCTGAAAAGGTTTGACAGTGCAGGTGGCAGCTTTTGTTTGTGATTGCCTGGTATGTGTTCAATCTAATGCAAGCTAGAACAGGACTACAGGTTTATTGGTTCCACTGCAGCCTGCTGCAGGACCCTGGATGTCTGTGTTGGTGGATTTCATTGGTGAACTTCCCAATTCCAATGGGTTTAACACAATCATGGTGGTGGTAGATTGCTTCACAAAAATGGCGCACTTTGTACCTTGCTCAACCATAATTACTTTGGTGGAAATGGCTAGGTTGTTTGTGAATAGAACCTTTTCCCTACATGGTATCCCAATGGAGATTGTAAGTGACCGCGGGCCTCAATTCATTGCTCAGTTCTGGGAAGCTTTCACTGGGATTCTAGGTATCAAATTGTGTTGTTCCATGGCTTTTCACCCCCAATCCAATGGACAAACAGAGAGGGTAAACCAAAGTTTAGAGGTCTACCTACGTTGCTACACTAATGCGCAACAAGATGACTGGTGTGATAATTTACTTATGGCAGAGTTCACATATAATAACGCCCCTCACACGTCAACTCAAGTATTGCCCTTCTATGCCAATGTGGGTTAAACTCCTTCTTCTAATATGGGTCCTCGTTTGGTTAGCAACGTGGAAGCTGCAACTGATCAAGCCGCTGCATTGAAGCAGGCCCATCAGAAGCTCCAAGTTACTCTTGTTGCCGCTGTGACAACTTACAAGGAATACACAGATTGTAAGCGCCAGGAGGGGCCAACTTACAGGCCAGGTGATCTAGTCATAGTTGATGCTCGCAATATGAAACTTAAGGTTCTCTGTCATAAATTAGGTCCCAAGCAAGTTGGTCCCTTCAAGGTAGAATATCATATTGGTCCCTCCGCCTATTGGCTAGATTACTCCCTGCTTTCAAGATTTTCCATACCTTCCATGAATGTCTTCTTACTCCCTTCAAAGGAACAGAGACTCTCTCTTCCCAACCCATTCTGGTGGAAGGTGAACCTGATTATGAGTTAAATTATATTCTAGCTTCCTGCAAGAACCGCCGCCATTTGGAATATTTGGTGTATTGGAAAGGTTATCCTGATTCTGAAAACTCATGGGTTCCCCACTACAATTGTTCAAATTCCTCAGATCTGATCTGTGAGTTTTAAAAGTGCAATCCCACTGCTATTGGTCACCCTGAACTTGCCTTAGCTGCAATGAAACTCCCACCTGCCCATAAGAATTTCTCCTTATCCCATCTCCCAGATGGCGGTATTGTGCCCAGGGCTAAAGCAGAGGGTAATGTCACAGTAGGTTCCATCATGCCGGGTATTATCTGCCCAACCAAGAAGGCTCAAAAAGCCAGAAAACCTTTGTCAAAATTAACCAAGTTAACAGATTTAAATCAAACAGTCAATCAAAAATGGGTTATGGCTGCTCCAGTCTGTCAGATAAAACTGGTTCCCCTTTTCAAATTGACATTGATAAATTGGCGTAATTTGAGAGTCACCTGATATGAGCTTGTCAATCAGCATGGTCGTCAGAAACTAGTCACACAAGGGTTCTTTGCAACCTGGACCAGATACTTACTTGACGATGTGGAAGGAATAGGAGGTCAAGACTCAGGTGGTATTGCTTAGTCAATTTTTCTGATATATATTGAATAACTTTCACTGTTTCAACTCTAAGAGTTGAGTCCTCCTAAAATTTTACTCAATAAAAATCATTTATCCCAAGTTCTAATTTACTTTTTAAAAATGCATCCTGTGGTTGGGTTGTTACAATATATTCCATACAATCTGATTCTCAACAGAATCATTTCTGGAAGATGGGGTCCTACAGTTGGAACTTTGTCGTCGGTGCCACCCAATGTTAATTTTGCGCCAGCCAATTTTGCAGCTCCTCCCCCCATTCTTGAAACTGAAAATTGTGTAGCCTCCCAATGTCCAGAATTTTACTCTGAAGATTTGTTGATGTTGTCTCAGGCCATTTATCTTGGGCTACTTTGGTTAGAATTAATTGTTCTGCTTAATCCTGGTATTACAATTGGAAATTTTACAAAAAGATATTTGAAGCCACGTTGGTGGTTAATCATTAATTCTATGTGGATTTGGGTGGTAATTCCCTATCACTTAGAAACGGCTTCATACTATCCCACAATTTCCGTCACAGTGTGGGGATCTTGTCAGGCATTTTTTCCTTAGGTGGCTGCTTCTTGGGGGCAGCCTTGGCCTTGGTTGAAGTAGACTTTTCCTTGTGTTGCAACCAAGATTACTTCCCACTTGCTAATGTATCTCACAATACGCAGGGGTCACTCAATTAGTTGCCCCATGACGCATCTAACGGTACAGACCAATCTGAGCGCAATGTCAAATTGTGGGCATTCTCTCCTAATTAGAAGTGTTGTCAATTTGACACACTGATCCATTTGCTCAAGTTATTCCCAGCTCAAACCTTATGTTGAGCCTGCCACTGTGCCACCCCCTGGTGGACTTGTGGCTTCCCACTATAGTATATTAATTATGATATTCTCCAATAAACAAAATCTTATTCCTATTCTTGTCCTTTTAAATTGGACTGTTGTCTTCCCCAATATAAGCACTGAACTATAATTGGTTCAGTTGCAATACTAGTATCTCTGAGGATGTCCCCCCAACCCTGTTGGTCCCTGGCTTGGACCCAGGATACACCTTGGTGACCTCTCAGGAGCAGGAGTGCTATGGGTAGGGTAACTTGCTTGAGCCACTCTGGGATATAATGAGTGTTGTGGCTGGAATTTACTCCCAGCTACTGCTTTATCTTGCAACACACAGGGGTTTCTCAAACAGCTTTCCCATGATGGGTCTAATGTCATACTCCCTCTTAATTTTCCCAGATGGGAGTTATCATATTTCTTATAAAGAGCAACTCCAATTTTAAGATCATTTCCTCTCATGACTGTACTGAGTACATGTTAGCACCTTATCTAGATTAGCCACCTGTACCACCCTCCCCTAGTGACCAATGGCGGACTACCTTGGTATAAGAATCCTCACTGCTTTCAATAAAGATGATCACATTCCGAATCTCTTCTTCTGGCCCGTTCTGGACTGTTGTCCTCCCCAGCTTCAACACTGAGCTATTATTGGTTCAGCTGCAGCATGGAGATAGCAGTGCTGGGCATCGCTAATGTGTACAGCTCTAAATAAAGGCCCTTTGAGAAGGGAACCATCATTGAAGTTCTAGAAGGCTGTCCAATATCATCAAGCATACCCGTTAGATGAAGGGATCTTGGGGCCCAGATTAGCTCGGGGAAACTTGAAGTTCCGTGGGTCGATCCGATCCCCTGACAAGGCTTCAAACTGGCCCGGGAAGCTTCCCATCCTTGACCTTTGATGCAGCTTTAGTTCATGTTTAGATTGGCCAAGCGACTTCGATTATCGGTAGGGTTCCGAGGGTTGCGGGAGAAATTCTTGGCCTTCCCACTGGCACTGTGCAGGCGATGGGCTGGTGTGGTTATGGCGCTCGGTACAACTCTGGTGGAAGGGTTGCATCTTGGATGTGAAGCCACTCCACTTTAAAGCTTGTTGGTCTTTTGAACTTGGCTACCGTTAAGCTTGCTTGGATATCCGAGGTGGATCTGGCGCCATAGTCAAGTGGAGGTTGATTAGAGTTGGGTTGTTGTTATGTTTCCCGCCCGGGTGGATCGGGAGCTTTTCTGTCCAATCTTAAGATAAGCTCTGATCCAACCATGGCTTTTTGAATTAAGCTTTTGGGGGTGTTCCCCTGCTTTGAGCGATGGGGTATTTAATTTTTAAGCCACGGTAATCAGCTTGGCCTTTGAAATCTTAACCAGAGGTATCTTGGCAAAGCGTTTGGGTTGATCTTTGAAGAGAACTCACTTTTACAAGTTCCTATGATTTTCAACCCCAGCTGGAAGAGTTTTCCAAGAAGAGTTTTCCAAGACTGTTACTCGTGCTCGAATAAAGCTACTTGATGACATGATAATGTCGGTTATTTATGGATTAGATTGACTACTTTATATGAAATGCTTAATGGTCACCATGATAGTGTATATTGTGGATATGTTTAACCATGAAATATAAGTAATAAATTTAATTAGAAATTAAAAACGAACTTCCTTGGAGTCAAATGTGCAAGTGGGTTTAGCAGCTCTTGTTTGTAGGCAAGTGGAGGAGAGCGAGTACTTTTCCAAGTCTCGGAAGTGGGGCAGGGAGAAGTCAAGGACGGGGTCTAAAGCCCTGGGGGGTGGGGTTAATTGTGGGATAGAGTTGAAGTTTATTATAGCAAAGGGGCTCGATCCGTTGTCATCTAATTTGACCCCAGAGAATATGTTTTTGGTGCGTTTCTTCCGCCTACGGGGCTTGGGGAGGTATGTGTACTTGCAGTCGAGACCAAGGGAGGTGCAGCTCTTACATTTGGCCGTATCTTTGGTTTTGCAGCGCACCTTGCGGTCGTGGCACTGGTCGCACTTGGACCCTGGTACGTTGGCCCCAGGCGCGGAGTGGAAGACAACGTTTGTCAGCTTAGCGAAAGAATCCATGGCCAAGAAGGAACAGGTAGACTGGTTTTAACCTATACAGGGGCACCTTAAAACCAGACATCCATACAAGTCTTCCCAAATGGGAAGCATATTGTCCAAGTGGAAGATGATATATCCTGCATCCATCGTAAAATTCCCTTTTGCAGCCAAAAATAAATGTACGCTTTAAAATCTTGACTTCCCGTCGCCATATCAATCCTCAGCCTATTGCTTCCTTGACAAGCCAACCATGTCCAGCAAATCAAAACTTGCCCGATGCATGGGTTGTTCCATTTAAGCAACCGACATGAGTTTCGAAATATTTTATTGGCTGGTTAAAGGTGACCTTTAAACATGCTTAATAATTGTTTAACTTCGGTCGGCCGAAAAGTCCCATTTGCCGGGGATGACCTACTCCTTATGGAATGGGAGTCGATTTGGAATCTTTCCCGGTTTTATAAATAGATCCCAAAGTATCTACGCTCTTTATTTCGATAACAACCCAATCATCCAACTTCCCAATCCACATAACTAAACTCAAGGCAAAGCGCTGAGTGCCCACCAATAAACCCTCACCCTTTTATATATCCTTTCGATATAAAACTTGCCGTATGCTCCTTTTGAAGCTGCACATAACCCTTAAAGTTTGGCTCCCCTGTTTTCTGCTCACATTTCGCTATAGTAATCCAGCCATACTGGCCAATACCATAATGTATAGGGACCCACTACTGATCTCTGCTAACAGAGATGGTAGGCTAGCCTATAAATCGTGCCACTACTTATACATCAGGCAATGGATCACCCACCCTATCTGCTAGTACATTGCTTATCTCAGGACTGTTTATCTTTTTTATGACTCACCCAAAGAAGAATCCCATTCAAGATCAGCATACAGTACTACAAGGTAAACCAGCGCAAGCCCATCAGGAGATAGAAGGAGACGTGATCCAAGCTAGTATATACTTGCAGCCCATGTAGTGTGCTACAAACAAGTTTACCAACCTTGTTTCCAACATATCTCACAACACACATGGCACTCTCAGAGCCACCCCATGGCAGATCTAGCCCTACAACCTCACTATACCCCAAGTATTGTAGGATTATATCATTTCATCCATGATGCAACACCAACTTATACTGCTTATTCAAAGATTATGAAGCATATGTTCATAGCACTACTAGCCCAAACTTTATCTATTTACTACACATCTTGGTGGCCCAATACTTTTCTAACCCAGTAAATCAATCCATCATCTCCTCAAATAAAGATCCCCTTATTACAATATCATTAAATCTCTCCTCTAGACATTTATCTTCTACAACCTCCCCAAATACTTGGCTATGAATAGTTCAGCTACAGCGCTTATCACCCTGCACCAGATCCCAGTGTGTTTCAAATTGTACATGAATAACCTCCTGTTGCCACAACCAAGGACTCAACTTAACCAGCTGCCTAATTATGGCAACAACCAATATAACCCTCCCAGCAACATTACCACAAGCAATGCTTCACCAAGGGTTCCCTAGCCAGATCAACCCCTCTCTCACATCTCAAACTTGAGGGACTTCGTTTTAGGGCCATCTCCAAGATCTCACAACAAAAAGGTTTAAAGCCCTCTCCCCTCTTGAATAAGGATATCTCGACCAATCCTTTTCTGTTCTCATATCTGGAACTGTAACGCCGCTATAGTGATATGTTGGGTTAATTTTACAGTACTATATGGTGTTTAGATGTACTTATCACCCAACCTATTTCAGCCCTGGATCGTGGTTGAAGTTTAGCCCAAAAACAGGTAACGAACCCCTGCCCCGAAAACCATCAAACCGGAATTTCAGTGCCAGTTTTGAAAGGCAAGCGGTTGGATCCCCTTTCTAGGAGCGACAAGACAAAGCCTGACAGGAGAGGGAAGTTTTAACACCACCAAGCGGTTTTTCTTATGGCTAGCTTTACTATCCCACCCAAACGCTCTGGTTGTAACATGTTGGTAATTGTTATGGTTGGTGTTGGAATATTTGGCCTGCCCCTTCATGCTAGAGTTGACTTGGGTAATCCAAGGTTGGGGCCGCCTGCTTTATGTAGATTCCCTGGTGGTGAAACAGGCTCAGGCCAATAGTATTGTAGTCGACCAACTGGTAGGCAGTCTCCTGAGAACATTTAACGCCATAACCGTCATTGCACCTCCTGGCCACAATGGCTTATGGGCCCTTCTTAATTCTGAACCTACCCATTTAGGGGTCTCTCTTTGGGGATTCATAAACCTTAAGTTTTCTCCCGTCAACTTGGCAGGGAAAACGTGTGACATGGCAAGGTAAGATGCCAGGGGTTGGATGTAGATAAACATCATTGGCTGCTTCTTTATGAAGCTGGCCATGGCCCATGCATTTTACACCCCGTTGTAAAAGCAGGGGTGAAGGTTATCACCAAAGCTCCAGGGAACAAGGAGCCTGTACCGGCATGTTTCTTTACTTTTGAAACCTGTGGACTGGGAAGGTTATCATGATAAACCTTTTTGCGGCTGGGCCTAGGGCTGCTTCGGCCAGTTTCTGGCTCTAGGTCACTGTTATCAAATATTTATTTAAACATGTTTAAATATGTTATACTTCCGTTCGGGCAGCAGCAGCCCAGTCAGAAGCTAGCCGAGGCTGAGCCGAAGCATCCCTAGTTGGGCCCTAGTTCCTGTAGGCAAAGCTTGAAGGTTGCATTTTAAAATAACGATGCCATAAACAGGTGGATTCGTGGTGAAGGTTGATCGGTCTTATTGGCTAAGGAGATTGAGCTATTTTAAGCTGATCGATTCAGCAAATCAAACCTCTCCGTTTAGATTTAGATTTATGCTCGGATATTATTGGAAGCGGAAAGGTTTGAAGACTTTCCATTTTCAGAACATGCAAATTGAGGTGCTTCGATATACTTATGGGTGCTAGATAAGGAACCTGATTGGTTTCAAATCAAATATGTCCTTCCAAACCTGGTCCGCTACAGCTTTCAAAGGTTCATCTTAATCCAACCCGGCCAAGAATAGCAAAGTTTACTAAGTTTAGATCCCCCAAGAATTTCCACTAGGCACGCCAGTCCAAATTCGGCAGGTTCGCTTCACGCAACGACCAGTTCACTTTGCAGCTTGATCAACTAACGCCGGAGGGCATCCACTGTTTTGGATACTTGTAGCTGGCAGGGTTAAGTTTTTTTATAGCCAACTGCAGGATTACAAATCAGGGGGCTGGCTAAACTTTACCCAAATCCATCCCTCCAATAAAGCTTTGTTGATCCCAACAAGCCCTTAAAAGATTGACTTGCTAACGGGATCCAAGCCCAAGGTTGCATTCGGCATCCAAGACAGTAGACGATCAAAGCGAAACACCTTTTCCTTACCAAACGAGCTTATGGCGCTTTGAGACCTAACGAACACCATACCAGAAAAGGAAGTTGCCGCGGCGAGAGAATCTACTTCAGTAACCAACCTAACGAGATAATCCGAACTCAATTCACCCCAAAACGAGCCCCAGCTCTCTTTGTAGGAACGGTCCCATCCCACAGGGGTTGACAACTGATCGGCAGAATCATCCCGACGCGGCCAAAGATCCCCCGAACCGATTTCATTTCTGAAATGGCAACGGCTACCTTGATCACCCACGCATAGTGGTTCCGATACACTACAAAGCTACCAGGTCTATTATGGTTCATATAAGTATATACTCCTTGGGAGTATATAAAACTAGACAAGGGGTGGGATTAAGAAGAGAATGATACTTTATAGGATATAGAAGGGTATTATATAGTACTAGATGGTTTCCCGTCCAAGGACAGATAAAGAATGGAAATTAATAAGTAAAGATTCAATACAGTTTATCATATTTTTAGGCTGGAATTACCTATTGTCAAGTATGTATTTCTGAGAAGTATAATAAACAAGATGAAGGGGAAATTGAGAAGAGAATGATAGTTTATTTGATATGAGTTTAGAGTATTATATAGTATCATGGGAAGCCACATACTTTCCATGTACATCATGGTAGTCATGGGGTTTATCCAAGTAATTGTTCCTCATAGGTCACAAGGCTTGTCCAAGTTGTGTTCTGCTTAGGATTCAAAATGTTTGATCCCCGCAATAGATGGCCTAATGATAACAGTACCTCTGACCTAATGGTTAGTTGGGGAATCATTCAGTGAGTCACTTGGGGAATTAGTTTCCCATGAGAGAGTAATCATAGTGTAAAGACCCAACAATTGAGGAAGTATTTTAGCAAAATAATGTACCAAGTTGACCACTTGGAACCCAGTGAGCACGGTCACAATGAGATAGATTGACATCATCCATCAGAAGACCTTTGCATGTAAGTTATATTGTCTAAATTTACCAGCAAAATACGTGAGTACATAGTATATAAAGGTATATATGGTTACAGACTGAGTGGAGTGGGGAAAAACCAGCGTGGGCCAGGAGTTCTGATTGGAGGAGTTGAGCTGTGCCGGCTCCTTGTAAAAGTACTTGCCATTTGGATCGTTGAATGGCTCATGCGGTTGGTAGTGTGGGTGGCCCCCGATCCCTAAGCAGGCTGTAAGTACAGCTGAGAAGATAAGATGGTTCATCTTATGGTCCTGGGGAAGGGTAGACAAAGCTTAGTGTCTTGACTTTCTAGGAGTAAAAGTTTGTTTTAATTTATGTGATAACAATTGAGGGGTAATTCGCTCAATGATAGCACAAACTATCATCAAGTGGTTGGGCTTTATTATATACTATCAGCCTTGATGGGGCATGAATAGTGCAAAACATTGAGCAGGGAACCCCAAACACTTGGTGTTGTCTGGAATTCCCTTTTGGGATTGGGGTTGGAGAGGTTTGGTCATCAATGTATTGTTGATCTCTGACTCGGATTGCCCTGGATTTCCTTTAGGTACTTTCAGGCACCCAAATTCCAATTCAGTAATTTCTGCATTAAATGGGTTGCAGGGCAGACTGTCAACCCCTCCCAAATTAGGTAGGTTCCAAATTTGGGCAGCACTTTCCCCTATTTTTAGGGCTGGGGAAATTGCCTTTTTGGGTTTCCCAATTGGGCAATTTCCCCATCCAGCAGGGGTGGACAGGCTCACCGTGGAGGGTGCGCCGTCCCCTGCCAGCTGGCTGGCGGGAGCGAGCAAGCTGGGAGGCTGGCGGGCACGGGCAATTTATCAGGCTGGGTGTGCGGCCCGCAGTGGGGGTATAAAACCCAAACTTTAAATTTTTAGGATTTTTAAATTCTGCTTAACCAGCGGCTGTTTTGCAGCAGTTTCCCCAATCAGGGGGGACTGCTGCAATTTTTATTTTGATCTGTGATTCCAAAAGAACACAAACTTTTGTCTTGCAAAAGTTTGTTGTCAGGAATATTCCTGACACATAGATGTTGTGACATCTCCCCCTGGGGTGAAAGAAGGTGGAACCTTGGGGATTTTCCTGAGAGTATCAGGGATTCAGGCTTGGTATTGATCCAGTTTGGTGTTGGGTACAGGGAGCTGGGAGTTACATTGTGCTGTTCTTGCTTTGCACAGGCTGAGGCGGTCATGGCACATACCTTTGAGCTCTGTTCAAGCGCCAATACCTTTGATGAGGTAGGTGTTGTTGGTCTTGACTTCCATGACAATGCCTGGCTCATGTAACCCTGGGTCCAACTTGTACTGATCATGACTGATAACCCAGATTTTGTCCCCAACTTGGAATCTTTCCTTCTGCAGTGGGATTGCCTCTCTTTTGATCCTTTTTTGTTTCATGTCTTCCTGGTCTTTTCTAGCACACTCACATTGGGATTACTGTCATCTGGTACCTTCTTTGATAGAGGTAATTATGGCCCTGTGGTTGTACTAACAAGGGCAGGCTTTTTCCTCATAGACGAGTTCATATGAGCTTTTGCCCGTATTGTGATTGACTCATGTTCTGCATACCATGAGTGCTGTTGGCAGCATGTCAACCCAGGCTCTAGGATTGTTGGCAGATAACTTACTGAGGGCCTCTACTAGTGAGCCATTTAGTTGTTCTACTCTTCCATTTGTTTGCGGGTGATGGGGGCTGGCTATGGTGTGCTTTATTCCATTCTTGCAAGGTAGATATTGGTGTTGACAGCTTTAGGGTCAGTTCCTCCTTCTGTGATCATGATGTCAGGGTTTGCCAAACTTAGCTATGATCTCTTTGCCAATAAATTGTCTCACACCATTGCCTTTGTGTTCTTCTGTAGCTTGTGCTACAGGCTACCTGGTTGCATAGTTGATAGCAGTTATGATGTACTTTTTGCCTTTGTTATTGCCATGAATTGGTCCTACAATATCCAGTGACCACACTTTGAAAGGTTGTGTGATTGACACCGGTATTACTGATTTGGGAGGTGCCATGGAGCAGGCATACTTCTCACAGACTTTGCATTGCCCCAGTAATTCCTTGATATCATCTAGCATGTCAGGCCACTAGTAGCGTGCCTTGAGGTATTCATGCAAGTTACTTCTACGGGTGTGTCCCTGATCTCTGTGGGATTGAAGGATTGTGCCAATATTTTGTGTTGACAGGGCGTAGGGAGAAACCTCCAGAATTAACTCATACAGAATGGAATATCCTCCATGTCAACAATTCTCAAAATATTTTTCTTATTTTCAATATTAAAGATGATTTTTTTTCTTGATTAAATAATTGACACTGATAATAGAAACAATGTTTGATTTTATTTTGAGCTTTTAATTGAAATTATAAAAGATAAAGCAAAACCAATTTTTGAAATTGTTGACATGGAGGATGTTCCATTCTGTATGAGTTAATTCTGGAGGTTGCCGCGTAGGGTACAGTATCCCTGCTTGGAAGTATGCAGTATAGAGTGCTATTGCCGTAAAATATGGTAGTGGTTGCTTAATTCTACGGATAGTTAGTCAGTAAACCTCACTCTTAATGCTATAACTTTGGCTGGTGTAGTGACAGTCTTAGTACAGACATAAGAATAAAAGATATAAAGACAAAACTGGTATTTATTTAGATAGTGATGTTTATTATATAGCAGAAAGCATGGAATTACCGCTAGGGCTTTGGAGGCACCAGACAAAGGACTTGCCAAATGGAGGAAAGAGAAGAGGCACACCAGAAAGAGCCGTGCAAGAAAATAAACGGTTTCTGTGAGAGAGGGGGGCTAAACTAACTAAGTTTGGCTCCCATCCTGGGGGAAAATCCACCAGGACACCATCCAGTGGAAAACTGGTATGGCCACTCAAAGTGGTGTCCACAGAGAGGACGTGGGGGATAGTTATGGAAAGTAGGAATCCAAGCCCATCAAGAGCATTCCACCAAGAAGCCAGGTGGCGCGCTTGGGAGTATGCTCTTGGGAGCTCATCCCTTCTTCTTGGACCGGAACTACTGGGTTTGCGGAAGGGGGGAGGCACAGGGGGCCAGGACTGGAGGCATAGTATGAATTGACTTGAGGGCAGAAAGCCCAAGGTCATCACAGGCAAGGCTTTGACCGGCACTTTTGCTAGTAGCAAGAATTTATTGAGCGCGTCCAGGAATGCTCTCCAACATCTGCACAAATTGGGTGGTATTACTCCCTACATGGTGGACAGAGTAAGAGATACAACTCCAGAGGTCAGGAGAAGTAGTCCATATCATCCCCAGAACTGTTACTAGGGTAAAGGCCACAAACTTCACTAGGGGGACCAGCATGGTTCAAAAGTCAAGAGAAGAAAGAACCAGCAAACTATGTTTTCTATTATAAAAAACAACAGCTGGAATGTAATGGATTGATTAAATTGAGAGCAAAAAACCCAGGGACAACAACTAAGTGGTTTAAAACTCAAAAACAGATAAGTGCGTCAAGTAAGGCGTAGGCAAAGCAAAAGCAAAAGCCAAAGCAAGCAAGAAGCAATTTCAAACTTAAAGTAGTTAAATAAAGAGTTTTAAATACTAATTTTAAAGATCAAGCCAGTGTTTTGAGAACAACTAAGTGAGCGTAAATATCAACAATGAAGTTGACGCTGACGGCTTTTAAGACAACACCAAAAGCCAAGGGAAGGTAAGGGAGGAAATTAAAAACAAAACTAATATTAGCAGAGCCAGGGATTGTTGAGAACTTCCAGAGGAGTCTCAAACAAATAAACTTTAAGTTAGGAAAGTTTTCAAGACCTTTAATTGATATAATGAGCAAGCAGGGGACCAAAAGTCCCCTGTTTTGCTTTAAGGGAAAACCAATTGAATTTGCAGGGACAGGTGACCTCAACCAGTCATTTGATTAGATGGGGTAGAATTTTTGCCAGTAGTTTCAGGGAGTTTGGATGATTTCTCCCCAATTTCTGACCCAACTTCTGATTGGCTAGTGCCTAGAGAGCATTCCTGAATGCCATTAATTTCAGGTGGAATGAATTATGTTGATTTAACTAAAGCGCAACCTGGTTGTCTAGACTTAATCAATTTTAAATGCAGGCAAGCCCAAGCCAAAAAATAATCTAAATTGATCAGATATTTTTCCCAAGTAGGAACAGAGTTCAAGACATCAGTGTTTGTCACCTGGGAAGGGTATGCCAACACAAATCTCTCATCAGTTGTATGGGCTAAATCCTCAAGAGAATTAAGGGGTTTGGCTGGCTTTGGAGCAGATTTTTTTGTGTGTTGCAGGAAGATTGTCCTATCCAAGGCTAAAGGGGGAAGTGACTTAACAGTTTCACGTGCCTTGATTAATGGAGGCAATTAGCGCTTATTGCGTAATCACATTATCAACCTCAGAAGTAAATCCCACACTCAATGCACAACAAAAATACACTTCAGATACCCGTTTTTAAGGCGTTTTAAACTTATTTAACCAGTGTAAAAGCATGCTGCAATAGAAAAATTCCATGATTGCACAATCATTTCATTGTGTTGATGCCTAAGTGGACATTCCTATGTCTAATCCATTCAGGAACTGCAACATTTCCCTCCACTGGATTAGGCAACAGGGTTAAAAAGGCTTGGCGTTTCAAGATGGCAGCCATCTTGATCAGTCACTCCAGAAGAGTTCCAAAAAGAGCCTTGAAGAAGGTACAAGTAGCAATTCCCAAGAGGCACAAGTATACAAGGCCAGTGGAGGTAGAGAAGGCCACTGAGAAGCAGGTAGCTCTTCATGATGTGGATGGCAGCTACCTAGACTTGGGGGTTCAACTAGATCAGCTGCAGTTGCCTCAGTTGGTCTTAGTGGGAACAGACCCATATTTTGCTGCTCTTTTCCTGGCCTTGGGTAGACCCAGAGAGGTGACAAGGAATAGGCTGTAAAGGGACAATAGAGTTCATTGGTGATTCTCCATGTGAGCTGCAGAAGACTACTTGGGGACTCAGCTGAAGGAATTCCAATTCACTGGCCAGGTGCTCTCAGCCTTGCAGCAGGGGACCATATCCAACATTGTGAAATCAGTTCTTTGTGCTTGGGCAACACCTGGGGTCACAGAGAGCCAAACAGTCAGTTGTAAACCCTCTGATAACTTTGCGCAGCGTCTTTGGTGAGCCTTCCAGGAAGTGTTGAAGTCCTACACGGTGGAGGGTACTGCTCATCTGGTGCCAATGGTGATGGCTGGTAATCTTGTCCTTTGGGGGACCAATTAATTTAACTCCAAGCGGGATAATGACATGGGGGTCTTCCTTGAGTGGGCCTTTTTGTTGTTCTACAGGGTGGGTGATCAGATCCCAGTATAATATGCCCTTTGCAAGAGTCTCCTGTGTGACTGTTTTTTCTTGGGGGTTGCCTTTCCTGTGGACGTTGGGGTCAATTGTGTCTCTTGTTTGGTGGGGGCTTGTTGCCCAATCCTTGGTAATTGGCTTTGCAGATCTGTAGGTAGCCAGTTGTGTTTTCTGGCTGCCATTCAGGTGGTAGAACAGTTGGTGCAATATTGGCAGAGTCTTGTCAATCCCCAATAAATGCCTTGATCTTTCATTCTTATTCCTCATGCATTTGTACATCACTATTGCAAACAGGACAACAACCCATGGAATTTTTTAATTGGGCTTTTGATTTTTGGGGTTATTGTCCTCATTGAGGCTTACTCTTGATCACTAGGAGCAGCACACATATACTGAGTATGTACTCTAGTGATCAATTGCCCGGAACAGGGCCCCTTCAGGGTGCAGGAGTCAGGGACAGTCTTCTGGATAACTTGAACTGGGCCTTGCCAAAGGGAGGCAAGTTTGGATTTGTGGCTTCACCCTCTATTACTGAAGAAGTATACTGAGTCTTCTATCAGGTAAGTGGGTAGGGCAGGGAGTTTGGATGCAGCTTGTTCTAGGACCTGCAACTTATGGTTTAATTTTAAGGTGTAGGCTTCCAATTGCAAGCAGATGAGGGTTTGAACAAGCTTGTTAAGGTATGCCTCTGGGGACACAGACAGACTGGCTTTACCAGGGAATATAATAAAGGAGAAGTCCTGGTTGCTGACCATAGAGCAGTTGGAAGGGTGGCTTGCCAGTAGCACAATGGTATCCAATGTTGTATGCAAAGGTGGCCGCAGGCAGGAAGGTATCCCATTCAGGCTCATGTTGATGACTGAGCTTCTGGAGTATCTGGACCAGGCTTCCATTAGTGCGCTCTACCATGTCATTTGTCTGTGGGTGATAAGGGGTGGATGGCATCCCACAGATTCCCATCAGTTGGTTGAGGCAGGGGATGCTGTGACTGGTGAAGTTGGTACCATTGTCTGTCAGAAGAATCTGGGGGCAACCATATTTGTATATGATGTTCTACAGGATGAACGTGACTGTCACCAGTGCAGATTAGCTTGGAATTGCCTTGGCCTCTACCCATTTAGTCAGATGATCATCAGCCACAATGATGAACTTTTTGTGACTGTTGACAACTGGCAAGGCGCCCACTACGTCAATGGCTACTGTGAGGAAGGCAAAACCAGGGCGCACAAGTCTATGTTGGAACTTGGCAACCTTAGGTCTCTCAATGTTGCAGTCATGACAGGTGGCTAGCGTCTCTACTACATCAGTGTGCATTCCTTCCCATAAGTAGTGTTTTTGTAGCTAGGCTAAATTCTTCTGTATACCACTATGACCAGTAGTCTTGTGAGCGGCCACCACTGAGTCCATGTGTAGAGATGGGTGTATATAAGGTAGCCAAGAGTCTCCCCAAAGCTTCAGGAGTTGTTCCTTAGAGACCTTGATATCAACAACTAACTTTTTGAGAGCCCTCTGTATCTCTACCGGCTCCTCCCCCCACAAAGAAGGATCCTCTATAATCTTGACATAGAGAATGTCAGCCATGGGGGATACTAAGGCAACAGTAGGAAGAAAGGAGAGTCAGTCAGAATTCTGGTGGGCTGATCCAGCTCAATGAATGATTCTGTAGTTGTAGGCCTGGAGTTTAATGGCTAACATGCCAGACACCCTTCAGGATCCTTGAGGGTCTTCAGCCATTGCAGGGAGGCATAGTCTGTTACAACTGTGAAGTGTACCCCATGTAGATACACTCTGAACTGTTGGTAGGAGTATATTACAGCCAGAAACTTGCATTCAGTGACAGTGTAGTTCCTCTTGTGAACATTGAGTGTGTGAAAGCAGTATCCTACAGGGTGTTTGAGTCCCTCAGAGTCCAGCTGGGAGAGGACACCCAATAGCAGTCATGCTAGAATCTGTATGAACTACACATGGCTTGGCAAAGTCAGGATAGGCTAGTATGGGGGCTGCATTCAGCGTATACTTGAGAGCATCAAAATAAGATTGGCATGCTGGACTCCAGAAGACTTTCTTATCAGAACAGAGAAGCTGAAAGAGGGGGTTGCCTAGGGAGGAAAAATTAGGGATGAATTGACGGTAGTACCCAATAATCCCCAGGAAGACCTGCATGTACCGCTTATTGGCTGGGCTCTGCATTTTCTCAATGGCTTCCACCTTCAGAGGTACAGGCCAAAGTCTATCTTGACTAATGATGAACCCCAAGAACTCCAGATGTTCCTTGAAGAAATTGCATTTGCATGGATTGAGCTTAAGGTTAGCTGTAATTAACCTCTGGAAGACTTACTACAAGTGTTGCAAGTGATCATTAAAGGTTTGGGAGAGCACATTAATGTCATCCAGATAGACCAAGACACTGGTGAGTTTGAGGTCGCCCATCACTGCATCCATAGCCTGCTGAGAAGGTAGCCAGTGTAAGAGAGGGGTGCCAAACTAACTAAGTTTGGCTCCCATCCCAGGGGAAAGATCCACCAGGATACCATACAGCGCAACACTGGGATGATCACTCAAACAGGAGTCTAGAGAGAGGACGTGGGGGATAGTTATGGAAAGTAGGGGTTGAATCCCATCAGAGCCATTCCTGTAAGCAACCAGGGAGTACACTGGATGCTGCACCCCTGAGGAGGGGGTACAGGATAAGGAATAGGTTGAGGATCTTCCATTGGGAGTGTCAGTAAATGGTAGTCCTCTTCACACAAAGACCCAGGAGGTAGGTCAAGAATAAGCGGGTACAGATCATTCAGGTAAGGCTTTTCACCAAGTGTTCTCCAGAGATAAGGAGATCCTGATCCTGGCCAGGAAGATCTTCCACAAGGTGCAAGAAGCAAGAAAATTTGTCACCCACTTGTAGCACAGAGGATGAAATTCTCTCCCAGAGATCTGGGGAGGTGGATCAGATAAACAAGAGTACAGGAGACAACATAAAGATCACAAATTTAACAATAAACACCAACACTTTTTGGGGAGCAAAGTGGAGATTTTGTGCCCAAAAAGTGTGAATTTAAATACCTAGTTATCCCTATGTGAAAGAGGGAAAATTTCAGGTCTGGGAGAGTAGGAGAAAGACTAGTAACTTTACTTTGAGACATAAGTAATAAGGCTACTGCCAAGGTGAGCGTAAAGGAACTTGAAATCAAGATGAAAGAAAAAGAAAACAGAAATTGAATAAAAAAGAAATTTAAATTGATTTATACTCTAACAACCTGAATTTAAACCAGGTTTCTAAGTAAAAAGAGGTAAGACTCAACTTTAAGACTAACATTGACAGGAGAGGAGTCAAAAAGGACAACAGGACCTGGGGTTGACAACAAAAGTAAGCAAAGTTAAAAAGTTTTATTAACAACTTTAGATAATTAAAAAGCCAATAAAGAGGCCCAAAAATGCAAGATAAATTTTTAAGTTCAAATTCTAAACTTTTATTGATAAGAATGAGCAAGCAGGGGACTTTCAGTCCCCTGTCTTGCTATAAGGTAGAGTTTAGAATTCAAGGTCACCTGAACCAAGGCGCAGATTTGATTGGCTACAGGAGAAATTTTACAAAGGATAATCCAGTGAATTGGAAGGGTTTTCAATAATTTCTGGCTTCAGCTCTGATTGGCTGGCACCCTGGAATGGTTTGGAGCAGCATTTAATCCAGTTTGAATGGAATCAGTCAATTTAGCAGAAGCGCCCTGATTTGTTACACTTCATTTGTTTTAAATGGGGGCAAAAACAGGCCAACAAGTAGTCTAAATTAATCAGGAATTCTCCCATGTTAGGATAAAAATCAAATCATTAGTGGTTGCCACCCAGTAAGGGTACACCAATAAAAATCTCTTGTCAATTGTGTGGGCTAAATCATCAAGGGAATTAAGGGGCTTAGCTGGCTTCTGAGCAGATTTCTTTGTACAACAGGGAAAGATTGTCCTATCCAAGGCTAAAGGGGGGAGTGAATTTACAGCCAGGGCGTTGGACAGACCTTGGGGCATCCTTGTGGGTTGGAATAGCCCTTGTTCAGTGATAATTGCACATTTCTCTTGGTTGACAGGGGGTAGATCAATCTGCCAGTACCCACTGATAAGATCCATGGCACTAAAGAACTTGGCACCACCCAAGCAGTCCAACATATCATCAATGCAAGGGAGGGGATAGTAATCCTTCTTTATAACAGTATTTAGACGGTGGTAGTTAATTACCACTTGGCTGCTGCCATCCTTCTTTTTGACAATCAGGAGAGGGGAAGCCCAAGGGCTTTTACTGGGGACCAATAAGCCAGACCCCCTAGTTTCTGAAGCTCCTTGTTGGCTACAGCATGATTGGCTTGACTACACTGTATAGACCTGGAGCAGATGGATGGACTGCCTTGGGTGTCAATATGATGGGCAACATCTATAGCCTTGCCAAGATCATAATCATCCTTGGCAAACACATCCTTATACTGAGCAAAGAGATTCATGGCTTGATCCTTTTGCTCTTCAGAGAGGCCAGCTAGAGAGTTGCGGCTTATGACTGCTAGCACCAGTGGTTGTTTGCATGGTAGGCCCAGCTCAGAGAAGTCCTCAAATGGGATGGTCTCCTGCAGATTATCATGCTCTTCTAGTTGTATATAAGCCAGAAGTTAGTGTTTAGAGACAACCATTGCTTGTTGACTCATGTTGGCCAAGAGTATGAGCACTTCCTTCTTGCTTGGCATGAGGATGCCAGGTGCAACCCATGATTCTAGTCTGGAGGCATTAGATATGCCCAAGATTTCTCCATGAGTTCTGGCTGGTAGAGCCAGTGAGAGTCCTGTATTATGAATCACCTGAGAGCCAGGTGGGATGTTCACATTACAGGAGGTGTATAATGGGATTCCCTTGACTTCCCCAACTGAGAGAGGTAGCACCTTAGCCTTCTTACTCTTCAGTGTATAGGCAACTGGCAGCTCTACATATGTCTATTCCAAGTTGATGTAGTGCAAACAGTGTAAGAGCATGTCTGTTGTGCCCTGCCCCAAAGGGCAGGCCTTTAATTAACTTTAAATTTGATTTCAAACTTAAGTTTCAAGTAGATTTCATTAGTTGGTTTTAAATCAAACTGACCTTGTTCTTTTTGCTCTTGCTTTGTGTTTGCTTTTGCTTTTGCTCCTGTGTTGTACACAGGCAATTCATTTCTCTCTATAAATCATATTTTAAAAATAGGTTTCTTTATTTTATTTTATCTTGCTTACACAGCTGCCGTCCTCTTCCCCTGATACACACAGATCTTTGGCTTGTTACCAGCAGCTTCCCCACCACCATGTGTTTTTCTCCTGGTTCATCACACCAGTATTTTTGGGAAAATCCCCTGTTTTTCTCTGCAGATCTTCCCCAAGACTTGGCTTTTTGTGCTTATAAATAAAGACACCAGAATAGTAGGCTTTTAAGCTTAAATTCTAAGTGGTTTCCCCCCAATCACTGTCACAGGTTTTTACTTCAATCTTTATTTTTTCTTTTCAAATCTTCAAATTCTAAAATTCAAAATTTGCTTAGGTTATCATCTTTTTATAATAATCTTAGGCTTATAGTAAATTACTACTTTGTTAGGTCTCAATTTGATTCTAGAGTTAAAACATCAAGTATACTTAAGATGGAGATATCTAGACAACAAGCAATTAGCTTGTTGTCACCATTTTTAAACATTAGGGATAACTTGACTAGTTTATGTTGAGATATTCCCACAGGGAATATCCTGACGTAGATATACCTTTGGTTACAAACAAATCTTTATTTAATACTTTGTTCTATATAGTTTGTTTAGGACTAGTTAACTCTATGACACCTTTTGTGTCAAATCATAAGTTTTTAGCAGGTCTTTTAAAAGTACTTCTACAAACTGTACCTACTTTCCTTTATCTTTTAAACTTAAATCCAAATTCTTTACACAGTATAGTATACAATCTTGCGCCTTATTGGGCAAGACCTTAAAATGTCAGAAGTGCGTTGCCATGGTAGAACATGGGAATGGAGTGGCCCAAGATCCCAAATGTATGGTCTCCATGGTTAGTCACAGTGCTGTACTGAACCATAAAGATAGTAATAATAGTAATTTTGTAGCTGTTATTTTCTAGAACTATGGCAGGGGCAGTGGTCATTAGTTTTTCAAAGCAAAGAGGGAGAGAAGAGCATGCTCCTTTTGCTCTAGTAGTCTGTGACCCAGTTGTATCAAAATCTTCATGAAAGTCTAAGTCTGGTGCCAGCTTCAACTTTTTGACCAGCCACAAGGATATAATATTCCCTGGAGCATCAGTATTCAATACAGCTCAGATGTGGGCTTTGTTCACTACTAGGTTGATATAGGTACAATCCTGATAGTCTTCTCTGATCTCCACAATCTTGGAGACCTGGTGTATGCATAGTCCTTTGAAATTTTCTAGGAAGGTAGCCATGGCAGCTCCTACAGCTGGGCTTGCTTCCTTGAGGGATTCTAGCGGTTCTGAGACGTTTACTGTACACAGCAGCTTGGCTAGTTGTTCTGCGCTGTCCTCTTCATGAGTGACTTCAACAACTGGTTGGGCCAGTTTTTTGGCATAAGGTAAGGAGACTGTTTTACAAGCTATTTTTGGGATAACCACCTCAGGCCAAGCGTAGTCCAATGGTTTCAAGTGTTAACTGTGAGAACTCAATGTAGGAGTTCCTCTTGAACTCCTTCAGAGTCAGTATCCTTGTGTATTGGTTGGGAGTCAAAGTCAATCAGAGAGGGTTTGTTCTTAGGGGTTGCCACAGAGGAAGGTAATACAGCAGGCCTCTGAGAAGACTTTTCAGGAGGCAGCGGTATGAGGGGGAGATGAGGGTGCCAAAACTACAAAGGCAGCCAAGGATTTCTCCTTGTCCTGGCTTCTTTACAGTTTTTTTGCCCTTCCTCCTGGGATTTCTCAGACTCCATTCCAGTGGAGTAATCTCCCTTGGCATCTTCCATGCCTACATGGTAGACTTTCTGACAGGGGTCCTTGCATTCCTGAGAGAAGTGATTAGCCATGCCACATTTGAAGCAAGTACAGGGAGAGGTGTTGGCTGAGTAGTCCCAATCTTGTTGGAAGGCTTGGGCATCTCCACAGCCACTCTGGGCCTGTACTCAGCTTGTTGATGGGGGCGGCTCTCAGGGAGAGGGACTTTTAACTCCTCCTTGTAGGCTCAAACGAGGCACTTAAGATCTGGTACTGTATGTGCGTTGTAGATACCAGACTTGAGAGCCAGAGATAGCTTGTGATTAACCCTTACAGAGTTCAGGAGGGCAGACTAGACTTCAATGAACTGTACGGCGCTCATGAAAGACAGGGGTTGGGCCTTGAGGTAGAGCCTAGAAGTAAAGTCTTCTAAGGTTTCCCCCATCTTCAACTTGGTATCAGCAAAGTTCATATTACGTCTGAGTGAGGCTTCTTTACTACCAAATTCTTCAGTCAGAGCTCAGGAGACGTTGGCAAAGATCCGGCCATTCTTTGGAAGGCGTGGCAAGATGATAGTCTGAGTGTCTGCATCCAGGCAATTGATGATGATGGAGTATCTCATGGCATTGTTGGGGCCATACATAGAGTTCTGATAGAGGCGTAATAACATGACAATGTTGCTCTTATGATTGAACTTGGGTAAGTTGACTGGCTTTAAGTTGTTGGAGCCTTGCTTCACAGGGGCAGGAAGGAACAACTGAGAGTGGAGGCAGCAAACCTAGCCTCAGAGAAACATCAGCAATTTTCTTCCTGTTGTGCTTCACGTTCACCCTCCCTGTCCTGGACAGCCCCAGAAGCTTCAGGTTGGCCACGACCTCATCCTTAGATCCCAGCACTGGTTTCAATATATGTACAGTGTTATGAATGCCACCATTCACCGTGTTTTGATTTCACCTTCAAGGGGTTATTTAAAGGATAAATCTCTATCTTTTGCTTTTGACCCTTGAAATGAGTCTATGCCTAAACTGGGAAATACAATTGTTTGGTTTCCTGACTCTGTGCAACTCACTTGCCCCACTCATGCTTGTGGCAAGTGATCCTACCGTTGATGTACTGTTTTGTGGTAAAGCTACACAGTATATATTACATTTCCTATTTGCCAATAAAAATTAAGTTATATTCACATTTTTTGTCTTTGTGTCTTCAAGTACTTTGGCGCCTCTCCCTAGCCACAAATAGTAGAGATTATTCATCCAGGGCCACAAGGTAGTTGCATAGCCTTCCCTGGCATCTAACCAAGACTTAGTACAAATCCAATCCTAAGGTTAGGATTCCCTGTTGTGTGTCTGTGACGCGCCTCAGGACACAACAAAAATGGAGCTCACTACAGGGGCTGTAAGCCCCTTGGTTATCCCTTTTGCATCCACATTTTCAGGTCCTTTGCCTCCTCCTATACAAGAGCCAACTTCACCTGAAATTACCAGTCCTCCTATCAAAGAAGACATCACAGACCCACCTATTATCCCTACTGTGATGAACCTTGGGAATGGTCCCTGCATAGTTGCTTACCCCATGGGTATCCCTGACTTAGAACAAGTCATGGTGGTAGCCCTTGGGATAGCCTGTGACAGAGCCATTCCTTGCCTCTAACTGCAGTTCAGTTGAGCGGAATACTACAAGCTGATTGTGGCTCCACAATTTCTGCAACATCTCCTCTCAGTGGCTGGCTCTGCTGAGCACCTATTTTCTTCCTTTGTACAACCTGCCCTAGCCCACCATCAAATGGTGTTAGGGCTCCACGTTCAGGAGATTTCTTCTCTACAAGCAGCTGTCACTCATCACTGGTACCAGTTTGCGGCCTACCAACAGTGGATCCACTCCCTGTTTTCCTTAGTATCAGACAATCAGCGCAACTCTGTCACCTCCCAGAACTGTTTAGTTAATTCCATTGAAAAAATGAGCCAGCCCATCCCTGAGTACGTCAGGGAACGTCTACATGAGCTTCACCAGTTAGGACAACCCTGGCAAACCCAAGTAGATTTCACCTTGAACGCCTATCTCACCAATTTCAAACAACTTTTACAGCAGCTCAATGTGTTCAGCACTTATTCCTTTGAGCAACTTCAACAGGTAGCAGACCTTGCTGCTAAAGGCCTTTGTGAGCTCAGTGAGGAATTTGATCAAGAAAGGGTTGTCACTGCTGCTGCTATTTCCAAGCTCCAGACTCAAGTGAATGAATTATCAGTGCCCAAGCCAGATGCTCTGCCTTCTCCACCATCTGAAAATTTGGTGGATAGAGAGAAAAGACTACAGAATGCCATTAAAGAGCTTCAAGCATCTACCTGCAGTCAAGGTCGCCCTACTGAAGCCCCTCAGCCTGATCCTCAGGTGCTTTCTTTGAAAACTCAAGTTGCTGAGCTACAGCAGGAACTTGCTGCCCTACACAAAATGGTGAAACTGCTGATAGTCCAGTTAGAGTTGTTGATGAAGATGGCTGCTGCCCTGGCTTTTTCAGGAGCCCTCAAATCCAATGTGCTAGGGAGTTGATTGCTCTAGCTAATGAGGTGGATTGTTTGAAACAAGATCATGCCAAGCTAGACAGGGATGTGCAAGAAATGAGTGAATTGATTGACTCAGTCAATGACAGATTCACCCCTTGCCTCTCAGTGGGGCCTTCCCTTACTTCTCAACTGGCTGAGCTCTCTACAGTAGTAATAACCCAAGGCCAACACTTGGATGTTACTGAGCAACAGACCACCCTAGCTAACAATACAGATACCTGCACTTCTGAGACCCTTACTACTCTTGAGGAAAGTGTTTGTCAACTGTGGGTCAGACAACCCCCCTCTGAATCTGAAGCAGAATTCTCCCCACATATAAATGTAATTGATAACAACAATGGTGATCCAACTCCAGAAGAACATTTCAAGCCTACCTTTAAGCAAGTCTTTGACCCCAAAACCTTGACCATTGCAGCTTTCCTAACTATCTATTAAACTGCCATGAGAAGGGCCTCTGATGAGGTTAAGAAGAACCACATTCTAACCTGCTTACACCTTACCTTCCAAGAGGTGGTGGTGCCTGAGCTGCCAATCATTGAGACTTGGGAAGATATGAAGAAGCTTCTGATTGAAAAATTTGGTGGTGATCTTAATTTGTAAGTGAAGAAGGACGCCTTCATACACATTGCTTTCAAACCTAAGGAGACTATAGCTGAATTTGCAGATAGGTTCTACATGGAAGGACAGCAACTGATAACAAACAGATAACTGACAGCCCATGAAGCTTACATGGCTTGCGCTCAAGCCCTCAAGGTTAATCAGCTTCTGTGCCTCCATTTTAAAGCCCATAAAGCCATACTTTCTTCCATGAAAAGCATAAAAACGTTGTTTCAGGATATGCACCTTACCCATTCTAGAGAGATTGTGCAGGAGAATTGTGCCACCTCTAATTCTGGTTTGTCTTCCTGTGGCCCTTGCATCCTTACAATGAACTTGCAAAATCCTCCTAGACGTCAAGGTTGCCACAAGTGTGGCCAGATAGGTCAACATTCTCAAGTCTGCACCAATCCTCAGATTGAAGGAGCTTCTACCAAAGAACAGGCAGAAAAAGAACGGTCAAACTAGAGGCAGAGACGCTCTTGGTTGACAATTCTTCCCAGTCTCCTTTGATCCCCCCTCCATATCTGATTCCAAGCCTGCTGATACCAAAGCTCCTCCCATCCTGCTGTTGTTTTAAAATATCTCTAATGACTATGACTTGGATGATTCTGATGTTGATGATCCTGACTCTTACAGGTATTCAGTTCTTGCCGTCCCCAAAACTATTGTGGTTCCCTATAAGTTACGCTCTGGAAAGACCACAACAATTGCTAAGCCTTTGTCTGAAGCCAAGGCAGTTATCTCTTGTCCATACCTCACTCAAGCAAAGAGGTCTCCTGTGCTATAGGAGTCATCAGAAGAGGCGCTGAAGTTGCTGACGCCGTATTCAAGAATGTGGTAGTTTTGATTCCCCTCCAAACTCTCTACAAGGAGTTTCCAGGCTTGAGATGCATGATTGAAAAGTGGGACAAAGAGCTAGCAGAAGCTCAACACATCCTTGCTTTCCTTTCACCCTTTGGTTGTACTACCACTTGTGTGGAAATACCCATCCAGAAGGTGAAAATCAAGGCTGTCTTGGATACTGGATCACCTGTTGACATTGTCTCCTCAAAGCTTGTCAAAAAGCTCAAGATTGCCCCTGACCTTAATTATCATCAGTTTTATGGTACAGATGGACTATCCATGACTTGTGCCATAGGGGCATATTCTGCTCTCCCCATGTGGTTTAGTAAGCTTCTCTTAGCCGCATCTGCTGTTGTCCTGGAGAATGAGAGCTATAATCTCCTAGTTGGTACCCAGTTCCTTAGGGAATATAATGAGATCATCAACTTAAAGGACATCTACCTCTCTTACCTGGGGTACAAAGTCCCTCTGATCTTTGAGGATCCAGTTAAAGTTCCCAGGAAATGCCTTAAGATGTGTGCTTTAGAATATCCCACAGGTGTTTTCACTCCTAAAATACTGTACCCACTCCTCCAACATGAAGTGTCTGCCTATTGCTTGCCCTGCATCTGAGGGGATTCCACTTCTGGCTACTTCTGCTATAACCATTTCCCCTGGCTCTCAAGCCATCTTAGACTCCCAAATATTGTATGAGACACCTGAGCGTACTTTTCTGGAGTTGTACTCCCCTCTCTTGCTAGGTTGCAATGAGCCTTACCTCTGTCCTGGAATCCTAGATGTCTCTCATAAAGACCCTTTTCAATTGCTAGTAGCCAACCTAACTGCTCTCCCCATACATGTGTCTAGAGGGCAGGTTGTTGGTTATGGCAAACTACTAAATGCTCCTAATGTCCTTTCACTTAATCCCTTTGGTACGTCCCAGAATTTCAACTTACCTGAAGACAAGCCCCATATTCTATCCTTATTTACTATGCAAGACTTCCCACAACTATCTCTGTTCCAAAAGAAGGAGGTGCCTGATTTTCTAGACCAGTTTTCAGATATTTTTGCTAAAGACAGCAATGACTATGGTCTAGCCAAAGGCGTTATCCACCAGATCAATACTGGAGACGCTCCCCCCTTCCACACTAAACCATATTGCTGCAGTTGTGTGGATGATGCTCAGGTGTCTAAAGAGCTCAAACAACTGTTAGACGCTGGGCTACTGGCCCCTTCCCAAAGTCCTTGGTCTTCTCCCTTACTTATATTTAAGAAGAAGGATGGAGGTCATCATATTGTGATGGACTATTGACAATTGATCTCTTTAACCAAGAAGGATTCCTACCCTTTGCTGCATATTGATGATGCTCTCCGCTGTCTTGGAGGCTCTAAGTTCTTCTCTGCAATATATCTGGCATCTGGATACTGGCAAGTTGACTTTTTGCCTGAGGATTGACAAAAGGCCGCACTCATGACATCTAAAGGGCTGTTTGAGCCTCCATGTATGCTGCAGAGACTCTGCAATGCCCTGGCTACCTTCCAACAAGCCATGGACTCCATGCTCTGTGACTTGAAACTTTCATGTGTCCTATTATATTTAGATGATATAACGGTTTTCAGCGCTACATTTACAGATCACCTGGCTCATCTCAAAGAAGTTTTCATAAAGATTTGAGAGGTTGGCCTCAATCTGAAACCATCTAAGTGTGCTTTCTTCAAAGAGCGTCTTGGATTCTTGGGCCATGAAGTAACCCAGACAGGGATTCACCCCATGACTAAGAAGGTTGAAGCCATCAACAAAATGCTTTCACCTACCAACCTGCAAAAAGTACAAGTCTTTCTGAGCATGATGGGCTACTACAGGCAGTTCATTCCCAACTTTGCTGATACTAGTGAGCCCCTAGTCCAGCTTTTATGTAATGTCCCTTTTGAATGAATTGCCATTCAACAGCAAGCCTTTAAGACCCTTAAACAGAAACTCAAGGAGGCTCCCATCCTAGTGTATCCTGACTATGATAAGGAATTCATCCTTTACACTGATGCTAGCAATCTTGCTATTGGGGCTATTTTGGTCCAACTAGACAACAAAGGTATGGATCACCCTGTGACTTATACTTCTTGTGTCTTGAAAAAGCATGAGAAGAATTACAGCGTTACAGAGAAAGAATGCCTCACTGTGTTGCTTACAGTTAAAAGTTCTGCCATTATGTGAATGGCACCCATTTTATGGTGGTCACTGATCACGCCTTCCTTAAGTGATTACAACAGCTTAAAGAGCCAGAAGGACAACTAGCTAGATAGGCTCTCTGCCTGCAAGGTTACAACTTTACTATGCTATATTGTCCCAGGATTTAACACCAGAACGCTGATGGCTTATCCAAAATGCCCATTCTTGCTCTACACCCTGATGAGGCTGATCAACTGTATGAACTAATTGGGTATCCTTCCTCTTGGGAAAGCGAGACAAAAGAAGTTCAATTTTCCCTGTCCAAACTATCTGAGGATACGCTTATTTGGGACAATCAACTCTTCAAGAAAGTACAAGACCAGTATCTGCCTTATGTACGACCTAGTCTTTGCCTTTTGTTGGTGCTTCAAGCCCATAAAGAAACCGGGCATGAGGGTATAGCCAAGAACTTTGACTGGCTCCAGAAAAATTATTTCTGGGAAAACCTCTGTCCTCTGATTCCAGAAGTCATAGCTAGTTACCACAACTGCCAGCTCCAGCAACCTTGGGCTGCCTCTCACGAGTTCAAGCTAGTCCCCCCTCAACATGCCTTTCACACTGTTAGCATTGACGCTGTAGGGCCTCTCCCCTGCTCCTGCTCTGATTGCTGCTTTATCTTAATTGCTGTTGATCACTTCAGCAAGTGGGTAGAAGCTTGCTCTACTAAGGACATACCGCTAAGATGACTGCCTCCTTCCTGTTGCAAGACGTTTTCTACCGCAATGGCTGCCCTTGAGTGTTGCTATCTGACAATGGGACTAATTTCAACGCCAAGTTGGTAACCTTTGTTGTTTAAGCCTTGAGGTCTCACCAGTCTTTCTCTGCCCCCTATAACCCTTCTACCAATGGAGCAGTTGAGCGTGTGAATTCAATACTGGTTTTTATCATGAGGAAACTCAGTTACTCTGATGCTGCAAACTGGGATCTATACTTACCTGCTGCTCTCTTTGCCTATTTCCTTAGCAAACATCAAGTCACTGGGTATTCCCCCTTTGCTATGTTGTATGGGCGTGGGGCCACCACTCCATCACTCTTGGGGGGCCCCTACTCTCCTCTGATAAGGCCATGAGTCCTGATAAGCATATCAAGGATCTATTCAATTGCATAATTGACATACAGCCCACGCTTATACCTCTACATATAAGACTAAGGTGCTTGAGCTTTCTCCCAACAATGCTGGATGCTCTCCCTTGCCTGAGTTCAACATTGGGGACCACATTCTCTACTATCAGCATAGAATAGGAGGATACACTCACAAGCTAGATACGTTGTGGGTTGGCCCTCTAGAAAAAATATTCAAGCAAGGGTCCAAGTACACCGTGAAACTTCTCTCAAGTGGTTGTCCGTTTACCTGAGTACATGCCAAGTTTCTCCACAAGTACTACCCCCTAAGGCCAATCTATAGGGGGACAATGCCGTGAATGCTGTCATTCACTGTGTTTTGATTTTTCCTTCAAGGGGTTATTTTGAGGACAAATCTCTATCTTTTACTTTTGCCCCTCAAAATGAGTCTATACCCAAACTGGTAAATACAATTGTTTGGTTTCCTGACTCTGCGCAACTCACTTGCCCCACTCATGCTTGTGGCAAGTGATCCTACCGTCCATCTACTTTTTTTGGTAAAGCTACACAGTATATATTCCATTTCCTATTGGCAACAGCGCTCATATAAAGGCTAAAAATGTCAACAGTGGCCATGTCAACACTTTTAATGCCAACACTATAGTAAAGTGCAAATCTGGTTTTACATAATGTTGTCTCCTGGATGTCAACACTTTTTAATTAATGGCACAGTTTACCCCAAACATTTTTAATATAATTTTTTTTAAAATACATTATTTTACTAAAGTGACCCCAGAAAGCTCAAAGATGCAATAAAAATTACCACAAGTAATAAGAATAAGTAGATATAAGCAACTATTTTTCAATTTACTATGTAATCTACACTCTTTATTATAAAATTATTTTTATCCCCATAAAAATTAAAATTCCAATGAACTAAAAAGAAAGATATTTTATATATCATAATAACTACAAAATATAAGAATATCAAAAATAAATTTATTATACTTTATATAAGCATAACTGAAAAAATCCCATGCCTTAAAGATAAATTAACAAAATATAATATATTTCTTATAAAACCACATTGAAACTGTATATGAAACTTACCATTTATAGCTAAAGAGATATGTGCTATCCAAAAAAATAAAAAAATATAAAAATATAAAAGTAAAATCAATCCAGGCAAAGCAAAATTTATTTGGCTAATTAAAGCCACCAGCAAGAGCAGTTGTGACATCTTCAAGGTATTTTTTCATTTCTGCCACCTTATACTTCTTCTTCATCACCTTTTGCACTACCTCCTGGTACTCCTGATCTTTACTCTTCTTCTTGGGAGCCATCTGGTTGGCTAGGTCACAAAACTTGGAGACATTTCTGGCCTGCTCTTCCTGTAGCTTAGCAAAAAACTTGTTGTATTTGGGGTTGGACCCAAACTTGGTCTTCAATTGCTTATGCCAAACCTCAAGGCTGGAGATGATCTTCATCTCTCCCTTGAGACAGGCACCCTGGAAATTCCAAGGGGCAGTGGCCCCGCTATTTCCTCTCCAGGTGGTCACCTTCTTGCCTACCCATTACTTTTCAAAGTACTCAAGGCAACCCTGGAAAATGATGGAGTGCTTCTTCACATAAGCATCCTCCAGGAGGGCCTCAAAGCCAAGCCCAGTATGCTCTGGCTGCACAAAAGCCAAGGCAGAAAACTGGGTGATGGCAAAGCGGCACTTCCCTTTACCATCATTAAGATACTTATCAAAAAGCTCCTTCTTGCTCTTGAGATTCTTGATGAGGGCCTGCCCAAAATGGAAGAAGAAGCCCAGAACTTCTCCATTGAAGGTGGTCTCAAAAGCTCTGAACTGAGCTTGCTCAAAGTACATTATGATCCCCTTCAGCCCAAGTGAGCATGCATGAGCTAGCTGCTCAGTGGCTATGATGGACTCATCCTTCTTGGCAGAGGAAGGGTTTGCTCTGGTGGCGTGAGTGGGAGGGGGGAGCTGGTTGGTGGGAAGGGAGCTCAAAGCATCCTGGACAATCTTAAAGGCTCTGGTGTAGACTTAAGTCTTGGCACCAGGCAGGAGGAAGAACACAAGAGGGATGAACTGGTCATTGAACTGCCCATGCAGGACCCAAAGCTGCTTGAAGATGGTTGGGCAGGTTGCAAATGTGCCGTTGCATAGCCAGGTGGTAGCAGTATTGAGCTGCTCCAGGTTTTGGGTTGTGGCGTAGGCTATAATCCTATCCTCCACTTCCTGCCCATTGTCATGGAGCAGGAACATTTCACCATCCTTGGTTGTCTTGAGGGCATCAGAAAGGACCAGGTCTTCAATGGTGGTGGTGCTCTTGGTCAGAGGTTTTGAGGCTTGGCGCCTATCACTAACAAACTTGACCAACTTGGTATGGGTTGGCACCCTCTTGAGGTTGGTGGGGGAGAGGTACTTGCACGCAAGCACGGTCATCTGGGTTGGGAAAGGTCCTTTGAGGTGGGCATGACCTGCAGAAGATACCATTTGAGAAGGCAGGCAATGGTTGTGTTGGGCATCACAAAAGTATTTTCACCCTTGATGGTCTTTACCAAGTCCCAGCACTCAGTATTGAGCTGCACTGGGCAGGAGCGGTCCTTGCAGGTATAGTGCCGGCTCTTGAAGCCCCGGTTGGCATTGTTACAAGAGAAATATAACCATTGGCCATCATGGCTGGCCCACTCTTTACACTCATGGTAGGAAAATACTTAGGCAAGGAAGAGGGAACCTTAAATTTGCCATCAACATTGCAGATGTTATGGGCCAACAGAGGGTCCCAGGGGCCAGCAGGAGCATGGCAGAAGCCAGGAAGTAATTGGGGCAGGGGTTTGAATCATCCCCTGATGAACTGGAAGGGGGGAGTTTGGTGGTGGTGGGGAAGCAGAAGGGGGCTTGTTGTGGTGCTCCTCATGTGCAGGAGACTTATCCTTGGGTAGGGTCTTTTGGGCTGAGCGCTTCTTCTTGCTTGGCTCCTCATCTGAAGCCAAGTTGTAGAAACTGTGATCCATAAGGGAACCATCAGTTTCCTCTCCCCCAGTGAAGTGAGCGGGGCTCTTCTCAGGAGAGGGCTCAGGGGAGGGCTTGGGGGTGGTCTTCTTTGATGAGACAGGCTTCTTCTTGGTAGATTTGGTTGGCTTAGAGGGGCGCTTGGTTCCTTTGGGATGCTTAGAGGTGTTCTTATTCTAAAATAATAAGTAAAAGGGTTTAAAATAAAGCAATGTATTTAAAAAAACAGAACAACTTAAAACATAATATATAAAAAGGAGGCTTTATATGGCTTTTCTTGGCATTTAAAAGGTAAAAAATACCTGTATTTGTTATTTTATTAAAGTTATAAATGACAAGTTAAAAGTTAAGAGATTGATGTGAAATTATTATTTTTATAAATAGACTTTATTTTAAAAATTAGAAAATATAAAGAGGAAAGTTAAAAATACAACATATCAAAAAATCAGATGATTTTATTATGTAAAACATAAAGTTTTATATATGAGAAATGAAAGGTGTTGACATTATAAGTGACAATTAGTAAAAAAAGCTGAATTCTCACTGTCAATTAGAAAAATTGTAGACATTATTTTTGACAACATTGTCACTGTTGACATTTTTTTGAAAATTTACTATGTTTTTTCATAGTGCGCTTAATTAAATTTACACGGGCTAGCAAATATTAGCTGCTTTCTGTGTGTTTTTGTTCACATAGTAAAATTTAAAAAAAACATATGAAAATAAGTAAAAAAAGTATCAAAGTTCTTTATTCTTTTTTAAAAAATAACATTTGGGTAGTGATAATATGACATTTTACCATTGTATATAAGAAGTTGTTAACACGTTGCTTATGATGATGAAAAGGGTAAAGTGTCAACATTGTCACTTACAACATTCTTTATATGAAGTGGCATATTAATTTAAGCTTAATTGTGTCACTCTAATTTGCTTAACTCCACCCAGCAGATGATCACAAGAAAATAGACAACATTTCCAAGTGTTGACATTATTTTCAATAATAAATTCTATTGTAAATTACATAGTAACTCACGCTTAAATTATTGGATCCCTGTTAGCCACCAATCCATGTATGATATTAAAGCCGGAATAAGTGCCGCATATATATTTATAAGATGAACATTTTAACAATCTACTGTATGTGCAATGTCTTTTTCTATATATTAATTTAATAAAAAAAACTATTTTTAAATGCACACTTAATTCCTTTGTTATAGATGTTTCAGTTTTGTTATTAAAAATAAGTTCTGCTTAAAAAGTGTTGACACTGACACTTTTACATTGTGAAAACAAATAAAAATAAATTAATTTTTATTAGTAAACATAAAGGAAAAATCTGGTTAAATCAAGTTTTTGATCAAGCTTAATATTAAATTGTGTCAAAATGGCCACGGTTTCATTGTGTTTTCTGGGTTCACACCCCTGAACGCTTTAAAAAGAATTAAGCTAGCACGACTAGCAAAAAACATGGGGGATTTTGAGTCAACAGTGGCCATGTCAACAAAGTGTTGACATGGGTGCTGTTGCCTTTGTATTCACCAATAAAAATTAGGTTCTATTCACATTCCTGTCTTTGTGTCTTCAAGTACTTTGGCACCTCTCCCTAGCCACAACTAGTAGAGATTATTCATCCAGGGCCACAAGGTAATTGTATAGCCTTCCCTGCCATCTAAACAAGACTTAGTACAAATCCAATCCTAAGGTTAGGATTCCCTGTTGTGTGTCTGTGCCACGCCTCAGAACATAATATACAGTGTTGGGCCAACCAAGTATACCATCATCACTTTTGTAGCTGTGATAAAGCTCAGGGCTGGAGGATCTCCTAGGACTGTGATTACTCCTGGCGTTATGGGACATAGACTGCAAGTTGACAGCCATTATATTGCTGTCTTTCCTATCCAATTGGCTTTGGAAGGCGTCCAAGAGAAGTTGTTGCTCATCCAGCTTATCCTGGTAACGCTTATCCTCTTGGGGGATGATATCCCAGCCAGCTTCCAGAGAGGTAATGCACTTCTCCAGAGTGGCAACCTCAGCTCAAAGCAAGGCTATCACCTCCTTGGCCTTCCTGGCTTGGGTCTGACCATTAGCTCTATCATGGGATTGCCAAAGCTTGAGCGTACCTGAAATTCTGACACAGTGTGGTAGCCATCAAACAGGAAGGCAATATTGGCACTTTGCTGGACCAGTTCTGTCTGCATCTTCTTGTAGTGATCAAAGAGCTCAAGGATGTAACGGCCAAGAAGGTGGCTAGAGGGGGAGTTGTCTGTAGCAGTAGATGTGGGGGTGAACGAGGGGATGGTGGCAAGGCAACAGGCTAGGACTTCCACCTCATGAACCAGGCTTTGAACCATTGGGCCAGTCTCCAGCACATGGTTTTTCACCAAACTAATCCAATCAGTGTCTAAACCCTGATGAATGAGAGTCTGGACCACATGCACTGGGACCCGCTTGGCTATTCCTCTCTGTATGATATCTACCTAGCAAAGCAGGTTATTCTGGGTGTTGGTAACTTCAGCCAGGTACTGATTTACGGTGGTAAATGTGTTGCCCAACTCAGAGTAGAGGACCTGGAGAAAGGTTTGCTGGTTGGACACCAGTATCCCCCAGTTGTGTACTAGGCTTTGGATGTGACCCAAGTGCATTCAGCTATGGCATACGGCATGGTGGGTGAACTGTTGCAAGTAGCCCATGGTGTGATTGACAGTGCAAAGATCTGGGTGGAGCTGGTCAGGGTTGACTTGAGAGAGATTTGGAAAACAGACCAAGGAAGTTTTGGTAGTGGGAGGTTGGATGGCCAGGTGCTCAGAGCAAGCACCATTGCCAGCAGCACCAGAGTCCATGGTGTGGATGGCACTAAAAATGGCGTCCTTGGAGGGGGAAGAATTAACATCCATTTCTAAGAGAGCAGGTGCTTGTAAAAGCAGTGGTTGACCAAAAACAATGGCTTGGGGACGTTGGTGTTCAGGCATGAAGTGACTGAGGGTGGGCAGGCCATAGGAAGCGCCTGCTCTTTCCCCAGCATGGGCATTGGCAGAAGTGAAGGCCAGTGTCTGGTAGTAGGGTGAAGCAGTGGCAGAAGACTCAGCCAGGGGCTTTCCTCCCTCCTCATAGACAGAACTGCAGGGGTGGGAGCTGTTGGTATTGTAAGCCATGAGCTCTAATGTTGTAAAATATGGCAGTGGTTGCTTAATTCTACAGATAGTAAGTAATCCTCACTCTTAATACTATACCTTTGGCTGGTGTAGTGAAAGTCTTAGTGCAGACAGAAGAATAAAAGATATAAAGATAAAACCCATATTTATTTGATAGTGATGCATTAATATAGCATGGGGAAGTGGAACTGCCACCAGAGGAAAGGAGGCACTGACAAAAGGGCTTGCCAAAAGGAGGAGAGTGGGGGGGTACAGGAGAAAGAGCTGCATGAGAAAAGAACTGGTCTCATGTGCCTTGCCTAATTAGGCTTGTGGCGCTTATTGTGTCATCCTATTATTAACCTCAGAAGTAAAGCGCTCTCAAGGTGCAATCCAAATACACTTTAAATACCCGTTTTAGGTGTTTAAAATTGGATTTAACCTGTGTAGATTCATGTTGCAATAGGGTGATTGTGCAATTTTGTGAGTGCTCCCTATTTCTAGATCCTAAGTGGCATCTGGAATGTATAATCCATTAAGATCTTCAACACACTCTAAAACCCAACAAATACTTTTGGGGTGCAAGTCAAACAGGTTCATCTTGGTGTTGAGAGATGATGGCTCTTATACTGATTGATTTTGGGGGCAATTGAGGTAAATTAAGGGAGAAGCTTTATCCTCTTGAAGAGAAATGCCTGATAAAAGGAGAGAGGGCTCATGCAATTGTAAGATAAGCTGTTCTAACCTTGAAAAGATAAAATGATAGAAGGGAATGACCCAGGGGGAGAAACTAACCCAAAAAGGTTAGAGGTGTTGTTAAACAATTTTTCAAAGCAACTGGAAAACCCCTGGAAGAAGAAGCATCCAGGGGGGTGTGAAAAGCAAGGCAGCGGGAGCTCCAGTCCAGAGGATAGGTTTTGTAAACAAGCCTGGCCAAAAAGGAAAAAAGAAGGATGGAAGGTAAGCCAAAGGTAGTTATTTTTAAGCTAACTACTTCAGAACTTAACTAGAGCAGAAGTTGAACGGATCATAATAGCAGCAAAAAGGTAATCCTGACAGCTTGCCTGTTATTTATGCTGCAAATCATTTCCTATTAAAGGAAAAAAATTACCATCACTATTTTTCTGCACTTCTTTTGGGCTTTCTGTACTGTTCTGGAGACCAAGTTGTTACACATGTTGCCATCTGCTCTGGCTATGTATATTTTGTCTTCTTATTTGGCTTACCCAGCCCCATCATGACTGTTTTATCACTCTTAATCAACTCCTTCAGTTCTGCACAGCTTTTATATTCAAAAAATGGATTGGGAATATTTTCACCTGGTATATCTTTAAGATTGCCAGGATTCATTTAGAAAGCTTAGCCCAGAGATAGTGCTGGCTTTGCTTTGTTTGCGGTCTGGTTTCATGGGTTGTGGATCTAATTCAGCATTGATCAGATTTTTGTACCAGGGCTTCTTTTGCTACAGTGCACAGCTTTTTGTTCCTGTCTCAAAACATGGTAAACATAACAGAATGTTGGACTATGTGAGTTGATATGCTGGGTTGGCTTCACCTTTGGCAGTGGAGGAGGCAGGACACTGCTACAATATTATGAAGATGCTGCAAACTGTCGGCAGCTATGACCACTTTAAAGGGCAAAAGGGGTGATACCTTGGCTTTTTTAGAAGAGATGCTTTAAAGATGTCTGATCAAATTTCCAAAAACAGAAGGAGAAAATAGTAATGTAAAAGGTGCTCAGCTTTATTGGATAATGTAGAGCGCCTATATAGTCCTCAAAGTGGGTAGTGAGTCTCAACATACACAAGGGTGCAATTGAATCAAATACACCACCACAGAGGAAGCGCTGGTAAACAATCAATGCAAAATGGGAAAGGGCCCAAATTAGGATGATTGATTTGGGGCATGAAACTCACCCTGCTAAGAAAGACAACAAGAAGGCAAACTTGAGAGAAAATTTATTTGAGCTCAAAGAGCCAAAACTTCCAAAGCCATGACCAAAATTCATTGGGAGTGTGGATCTGCAGCATGATTCATTTGCATATTGAGCTTTTGATCTTATTGATTGACTTTGATGTGTAGCGTGTCAGATATAAATGTGTACATTTGGTTTGAATAACCTATTATAGCCAAGATTTCTACTGATACAGATATAATCTTGTGTCTAATGTTATATTTTGTTCTACCTGCTGCAACTGAGGTTGATACCTTGCCTGCCAATGTATCTTACAATACAGGGGGCGCTCACCAAGCTTCCCCAGGGCGTATCTGACAATATGGGACATTCTACTGCCAATGTCAAACCACAGGCAATATCTCCTAATTAGGCAGATAGCTGATTT
Source organism: Entomophthora muscae (assembly GCA_014839935.2). NCBI lineage: Eukaryota > Fungi > Entomophthoromycota > Entomophthoromycetes > Entomophthorales > Entomophthoraceae > Entomophthora > Entomophthora muscae. The sequence continues at coordinate 154,235 of QTSX02001468.1, forward strand.
CAAGTGGTAATACCTTGATTAGTTATTTATCTCACATACCATACCTGGATCTTGCCACTGCTCCACCCCCTGTGGATCAGTGGCTTCCCTTTCCGGTACAATAGCTGCTGCTTCTCAATAAAGCTACTATCTTATCCTTATCCTATGTCCTTTTTTCTGGACCTTTGTCTTCCCCAACTCAAATAGGGAACTAAAGCCGGTTCTATTGCAACATACACATGAGTTTATATTTCTCTTATCTGATGTTGGTTCATCCATCTCAGCAGGTCTGAAATGTTCAACATGTATGGTGAATATTTTAAATGTAATGGTGGATTATTTTTAATAGAACATACAGGTATTAAAGTTAACATCCCAGTTTGATTATAGGATAGTTGTTTTGATATAATTTGTTTAAAAGGGAGATTTATTAATTGAGCATGTGAAGCATAATGCAATGCTTTTCCTCACGACAGGTTCAGCTTGGGCATCCCTACTTCAGTCCAGTTTGGCAGTAATTTTAACTCTCTTCTGCTCGGTATGGCCGCCTTGGATCTGTACAGGTTCGTTTGTTCAGGTGTGCTGTAAACCAAGCTGTACGGGTTATCTGTAGCCTTGCCGCTGATACGAAATTGGGGGTTGGCAGATGGCTGCTTTATGATAAAGCGGCTATCCGAAGCAGATCCGGCCCCGATTCCGATAAAATCTGGCCTTGCTTTTGCCACTGGTGGATTATATGGTTTGGATCGTTATTTATTCATGGATGGATGAGTAAGGTTGGTATTTAATTTTAAAAGGGATATGAGTATAGATCCAATCTAAAAGGCTGTTTAAAGATTGAAATATTAAATCTACCATCGTTATTGATCATTTGATATGATTGCCACAGCCCTTGGGTTCCCCAGTAGGTCTTCCGCCAGATGCCGAGTTAGGGGTCCGGGATCCCGAGAGGAAGGAAAATTTGGATCCCGAAAGGATCTGATTTGGGTACCGTGATTAAGATAGATGCCAGATCTCATCTGCTGCAACCTTATTTGAAATCCCTAAAACTAAAGTGTATGGGGTTGGCTCAAGTAGGAGCGAGAGATCTAAAATCAATGCAGAATGAGGTTTATATATAAGCTATATTGGTTCCCTATTTGGAGTAGAAGGATGCAGCATCAAGTGAGGTCATATATATGAGTGTCCAAGTTTGATTCGCCGGATCGAATAATAATGATGCCAATCGTTATGAAGGATGACAGGGAAACATTAAATTGCCTTATGCAACGGTTTCTTGATTGGGGTCGATTAGGATAACACATTTAGATTTGTTGGTTCGGGTTAGCATCTATATTTGACGGGATGAAAATCGTTTTGATTGAGCATGCGAGACGTTAAACAGGGCCGATTGTAATTGGGCTAGCTAATCTTTAACAGGGCACGTCTTAAAAGACAATGCTGGAAGTCCTGCTTATGCATGGGCTAGAATGGTAGGCTTTATTTGTACTTGTCTTTTCTTCAGATGCTGAGTCAAGTCCCAATTCGGTAGACTGGATGCGTTATATAAGCATCGGGGCCAGGCAAGTCTAAGCCATGAGAAAATCCTTGGTTCACTTCGAATTTGTCGCCCACCCCGTGCCAGCCGCCAAAGCCTCTGGTCCCAGGAAGGCGTGTGACCAATGCCGTAAAGGAAAGGTGGTTTGCAACGGCACGTGTTTCAAACTCCAGCCACAAGGTCGGAAGCGAAGGACTAGGAACATCTTTTCGGGGGTTAAAGTAGACTTCAGAAGCTCGTCAAGAAAACCCCCGCCAAGCCCCTTCACAATCCTTGACTTCAGCTCAGGATCAAACATCAGAGCTTCCATGACATCCAGACCCTTCACGATCCTTGACTTCAGTTCAGGATCAATCAGCAGAGCTTCCGTGGCATCTAGCCTCCCCGAAAAGCTTCCACCTGCCCCCATACCATATCTGCCAGTGTATGACTATACCTTGCCTGATTTCAAGGACCTTGCCAAGTATTCGCTATCTCACAATCCGGCCCAATAACCCCTTCTTTTTAATCAACTCTGTTTTTGCCTTTTGGACTAAAGCCAACTATACATTTTATTTCTTCTTTTCATATCCACTTATTTAAGCAATATAAGCTTTATTTCACTTGTTTTAGCCACACTTGAAGACTGTAATTAGGGTTGCGTTGGACCACTTTAGACAAACCCCGGATCTTGTCCACTATTCCATAAGTGCAGGGCCTATATGTGCTTAAACGTGTAAGCCCACGCTTTTGGAATGCCGCCAAGATCCACTTTTTATCCAAGGTGGTCCGACGCAACCCAATAGTAAGCATTATATTTTCGCGTATTTATAGGGGAGTATAAATCCTATTTAAATCTCACACGCTTGAGGATCAGCATGGTTTTCAACCCCTACAGCTAAACAACCAATACCTATCGATATTAAATATTATACCAGGGAAGAGTTGTAACCACCCAGCCCTAAGAAAACAGGTGAACATGGAACTCTTAAAAGCATTAATTCTCGACTCTGACACTTTAATAGCAGCAGATCATTGATAGATGAGCATATAACATGCACCTTCCGATATATTTCTCGATACACCAAGTCAATATACCGCTATTCTCATTTTTAATGGACCAGGACCTCACCAATTCTATCCAAAACCCCTCCTGCATTTGTATCCCCTTTTTATTATATACCAATATCCAAGAGAATAAGCTGCACTAACCCCTTACAAAGGATGACATGCGATGATTCTATCTCATCGTTTGTCACCCTTACCAGCCATCACAGTTAAAATCTCAGCACCTTTTTTCACCAGTTTTCAACTTTCTCTTCAGCCTTAAAAGGTTATAAGTTTCATTGTTGCTGCTGGGCTAATTATCTCCTGTACCTGGGTGCTAGGGGACGGCAACGTTCCAAGAGGGGAATTCAAAGGTATTTGGGGTAGGACAATCTTTATCAAAAAGATTGGAGATCCCTGTACCGATCAGGGAAGCCATTGCGTCACCAAGGGGGTGGCATAAACGATACAGTTCAGGTTATAGATTGCCAATGTCCAGTGAGTAGATTTACAGGATCTGAATTGTAAATCAGAATTGCCCTGAACACACAAAGATGAGATTTGGCTGTTTCTGTGGGCCAACTTATACCAACCCCGTAGACCTGTCATGGGGCGGCTTGATGAGCACCTCAAGTGCAATATGTTGACACCGGAGCTTCCAAGTTGGTTGCGAGCTATCAGTTGCTTAAATCCCTTTATTAGACTTCACTGGCATAAAGACTTCCAGAGCTATAAAGTTTCTCAGGTTGGCCATAAAAATACTGCCCTGGAGAGGTTTCTGGTAAGCCCTACCAATTTTCCACTGCCTTATATTCAATGTACCCTGATCTCTACTGCCAAGCTTACTGGATGCTAAAGTGTTTTGTACACAATGTTAGCTGGGATATTTAACCCCAAATATTACCACCCATAAACAGGAAAAGCCAAGGTTAGAGATGCTTTAAAGCCATGGAAAAGCCCATAAAGATCATTTTCTCTCATCAGTGAAGGGTAGGATGAAGCAATGCAAAACCAAGCTAACCAACATAAAATGGGGGTCAATGTTGCAACCGAGTTTCCAGACTCGCCTGCTAACGTATCTTACAATAGACAGGGGGCGCTCAATGAGCCGCCCCTTGATGTATCTAACGTTATGGATTAATCTGATGGCAGTATTGAATGGCGGGTACTTCATCCTAATTAGGAGCGCTGCCAATTTGACTTGCTAATTCCTGCACGAGTTATTCCTTGGCTCCAAACCTTACATGAAACTTCCCACTATGCCACCCCCTTGTGGCCTTGTGGCTTTCCCCATATAGTATACTAACCACTATATTCTACAATAAATGATACCTTGTTCTTATTATTCTGTCCTCTCTATTGGACTGTTGTCTTCCCCAATTCCAAATACTGAATTCTCATTGGTTCAGTTGCAACAGTGGTAGCAGCGGTAGGTTATTGACCTACCTAAAACAAAATTCCCCCCAAGAAAGGACAGAGTACGGGCTGTATGGCTACTCCCCAACAAGAGACCTTCCTGCCAATCCCTGAGGGGGATATTCCCAATGGGTACGTCATCTATCAAGACCAGTTAGTTCTCACCAGCGTGTACAATTGGCTCTGCCTCGGGCAGCGTGACGCCAGCGTCACCCCGCCCCAGTCAGACCTGTCCCAGCGCATGCTCAACCTTCAGCTAGAATCCTTCGCTGGTGGCGTTGAGGGGGCCGACATTGTCAGTTGGCTCCAGTCTACTGAAACCCGCCTTTGCATCTGCCAGGTTCCTGAGCCCATGTGGGTTGCCACTGTGTCTGGTTGCCTCACAGGGCCCACCGCTGTGTGGTTCACCAACTGGGCCAGCCAGGAACTTGACGTTACCTGGGCGGCATTCTGAGATGCTGCCAAGTCCCGCTATAGCAAAACCTTCTCTCCCATTGTTGTGGGAACTCCTCTTCTAGCAATCAAGCAAACTGGTTCCGTTCCTGAGTACCTTGCTGCCGCCCCTGAAGCTGTAACCAATAGAAATGCAATGCTACTCACTCTCATTGTCAATGGATTAAAACCCCATATCTGCAAGTGGGTCCCTGTAGGTCGCTGTACCTCCATTGATGACTGCTATAAAGCCATCATGGAGGCTAACAACCAGGCCTCAATGGGCTTCCGCCGTACCAGTGACGCTCCATCCCAACCACATACCACACCTGGCAGTGGCCACAGTCAAGTAGGCCGCTGCCAACCACGTCAGCAGGATAATGGGACTAAACACCCCTGTGAGGGGGAGCTTCAGCTAGCACAGATCAAGGATCAGGGAAAAGGCTGGGGGTTGTAGCAACGAGAGGCCTTACAACCCCACCTGACTCATCCTCTCAATCCCTGCTCGCAAAAAACCCCTGCAACTACAACATCAATGAAGTTGAAACCCTGGACGTCTTTCAAGTCCACAGTGATGACGCCGTATTGCAAGCAATCCACTCCTCAAATAAAGTAACACACTTGTCCTATCCCTTCTGTTTCCGTGAGAGCACCCACAAACTACTGGTAGATACCAGGGCCAACCACACTATGGTGGACCAGGCGTTCACTGACTCTCAACAATTAGACCAAGTGCCCAGCAGGTTCAAGGCCGTACAGGTAGCTGACTCCCGCAGAGTGACCATCACCCATGAGACGGTACCCTTCTCTGTGAGAATGGGGCATGTCCAAGTTAAGCTCTCTGGGCCAATCATGGCAGGGCTCAGCCACAGTGTGATTTCTGGTCTTGACTGGCTTCAGCACAACTGTCCCCACATTGATTGGGATACCTCTGTCATCACCCTCAACAGAAATGGGGTGGGGTTCCAGATTTACCCTGTGGAAATGAGCAAGCTACTCCATGATACTGTTTTTGTCAGAATAACAGAGACGGGCTCATATGATTTGAAGGGGGGAAACTAGGCTTCAACCAATGCTCAGTCAAAGTTATCCGTGCTGAACCACCAGCGGTCCCTCCCTTGACCTCCTCACCACCACCAGCGCTTGCTGCACTCCTTGAGGAGTACAAGGATGTATTCAGTGAGACACTTGAATAATTACCCCCTCCCTGGGAGATCCAGCATGCTGTAAAACTTCAAGGATTGTTACCTAAAGCACGACCATTATATTGTCTCACACCAAAGGAAGATGAAACCCTCCGCCAGCACCTTGTGAACGCGCTTGATAAGGGCTTCATTTGCCCCTCGCTCTCTCCATACGGGGCGGCAGTCTTCTTTGTAGCCAAGAAGGACAGGTCCCTTTGCCTGGTCACAGACTACCGCGCCCTAAATGAGGTGACGGTTAAGAACAAGTACCCCCCTGCTGCTGATTGACAACCTGTTTGATACACTTGCAGGTGCAAAGGTCTTTAGCAAGATTGATCTCACTGCAGGGTACAACCAGGTCCACATTGCACCAAGGGATGAGGCAAAAACTGCCTTCCGCACACAATACAGGTTGTTTGAGTGTCGTGTCATGAGCTTTGGAATGACCAACGCTCCCTCCACCTTTGCCATGGTGATGAACAAAGCATTCGAGGAACTGATTGTGAAATGTGTGATGGTGTACCTTGACGACATTATTGTCTTCAGTCAAGATCAAACCACACACCTCCAACACCTCTGTGCTGTCCTCAACACCCTTTGGAAAAACCAGCTAAAATCTAAACCCTCCAAATGCAAGTTCCTCAAGCCAGAGCTACTATTTCTTGGGCACACCATCTCTGCCCAAGGGGTAAAGCCCAACCCTGCCAAAGTTAAGGCAATCACCAGCATGCCGCCCCCCACCGATGTGGGCCAGGTGCAAACATTCCTCAGCATGGTTGCCTATGTGCGCAAGTTCATTCCCAATTGCGGGGAACTAATTGCACCTGTCACTGAGCTCCTCAATACCAAGCAGCGCTTCCATTGGACCCCCGTCAGAGATTGAGCCTTTGAGGCATTGAAGCAAAGGCTCACAACAGCACCAGTACTGCAGTTCCCCAATTTAAACTGACAGTACAAACTCAAGACCAATGCCTCTGACAGAGCCATAGAGGGCGTGCTACGGGTAGAAATTGACAATGGTGTCTTCCTCCCTGTGGCATATGAGTCCAGGAAACTTACTATCTCAGAACAATGCTACCCCATCCATGATAAAGAATTGGCAGCTATTGTACACTGCGTCAAGAAGCGGCGCTGTTACCTGGAAGGTGCTACCTTCCCACCCCGTGTTCTGATGGATCACAAGTCACTTCAGTACTTCAACACGCAGTCCCACTTGACACACCGCCAAGCAGGATGGGTGGAGCGCCTATCCCCTTACCAGTTGTGCATTGAGTACAAGCCTGGGAAGGAACTTTTCACAGCTGACGCTCTTTTGTGACTCTACGTAGTGTCCATCACTGGGGAGGATGGTTTGGATCCAGATTGGCCCATGCTTTACCTCTGTCCTGAGGCAACTTGCTACGAGGGCCTTAACTCGGTAACCATCTCCAAGCTGAAGGACAACAAAAGCCAGTTCACCACCAATGCTGGTAACATCTGCCGTCGGGCAGAGACAGGTGAAAAGACGCCTTACATTCCCACCACGCAACAAGGGGACACAATATTGCACTACCACCAAACCCTGGGTCATATCAGAGGGCGTAACCTCTTCAAGATCATGAAACGTAAGGTTTGGTGGCCGCACATGCATCAAGACATCTTGGACCTCCTCAAAACGTGCGAGTTGTGAGAAAAGAACACGTCCAAACCTGCACTCCCCAAGTCTGTCCTGCCCATCAAGGCCATGGAACCCTTCGAGCAGTGGGCCCTTGACATTGTGGGGCCACTCCCCAAAGACAAACTGGTGAAGAAGTACATTATCACTGCCATTGACTACTTCACTTGCTGGCCAGTGACCTGAGCAACAACCAACCACACTGCCACCACCATTACCCGCTTTATTGGCAAGGAAATTGTGGCCCACTTTGGGCGACCCAAACGTCTCATCACAGATGGCGGTCCCAAACTAGTTGGGCATGTCATGAAGGCATACTGCGCCAAGAACGCACTCCAACGTATAGTTACAATCCCCCACTATCCTCAAGCCAATGGACGCATGGAACGGTTAAATGGTTCACTGGTTCAGCTGGTTGCCAAGCTCTCATAAGAGCACCCCAACACCGCATGGACTGAACATCTGCCCACCGCTCTCCTTATCCTGCGAGCAAGGATCAACAGGGGCACAGGGTTTAGCCCCAGTACCCTGGCCTTTGGGGCACCTGACAGTCTGACAGGGGTTGAACAGGGAAAGCTATGGTCCAAGGTTTCCTAAAAGCCTCCCCTAGTAACAACCCCATCCCTGGATCAATGGCGTGCCAAAGCCTGGGAAATTGAACACAAGCGGATTTCAGGGGGGACAAAGCACCTCAAAGCTAGATACGCTGTAGGTGATCCCGTCTACACCCTCAATCCCAATTTTACCAAGTTGGAACCCAACCATCTAGGGCCCTTCAAGATAGCTGCTGTCTACAACAATCATACCTACCAACTTGAAGATACCCAAGGAAACACCAAGAAGCTTCACCATGACCGCTTGCACCCCTGCCGCACCATCCCCACACAAAGGTTGTTTGTGCAGACCTTCCCAGACCTTCCGCAGACTCCAGTCCTGGTGTCTGACAATGAGCAGGGGGCAAGGGGGGGGGTGTTGCAACTGAGTTTCCAGACTCACCTGCTAACGTATCTTACGATACACAGGGGGCGCTCGATGAGCCGCCCCTTGACATATCTAACGTTATGGATTAATCTGATGGCAGTATCAAATGGCGGGTACTTCATCCTAATTAGGAGCACTGCCAATTTGACTTGGTGATTCCCGCACAAGTTATTCCTTGGCTCCAAACCTTACATGGAACTTCCCACTATGCCACCCCCTTGTGGTTTTGTGGCTTTTCCCATATAGTATATTACTCAAAATATTCTACAATAAATGATACCTTATTCTTATTATTCTGTTCTTTCTATTGGACTGTTGTCTTCCCCAATTCCAAATACTGAATCCTCATTGGTTCAGTTGTAACACAAGGAAAGAGCTTTACCTAGATGATACTTTCTCTGGGGCTCTAAATCTGGGTAAACCGCTTAGATAATGATTTCTTGCCCTTCTCTCATAATATCAGTCACGTTCAAGTTATCATCAGTATCATTAGTTGTAATTATTCATGCCATAATGTCAATCTAGTGGAGGATTAAATAGCTGTTGTAGCTGGGTCACTGGTAATCATTCCTAAGAAGTAAAAGAAAGAAAAGCTGGGAGAGTTATGTATCTATCAAAGAAAATTGAGAAAGCTTTAAACCCCCTGAAGGTTTACCAGATTGTGGCTCTAACAACTACAGCAACCCATTTCCAAGCTGCATAGGGGTGTCACACCAAGCCTAACTCCTCATGGATCAACCATGGGCTTAACCCATTTCCTACTTAGGGTAAACATCTATATCAAACCTTTAGTAATGTCACTGCACATTGCCACCAGCATTGCTATAACAATGATTTCCCAATAGGATAACTGCTTTCTCTGCATACATCAAACTGAAGACCTTTTATTTTCAGGTCCATCTCCAGTTTCTTGTACAAGGCTATAAAAACCATTATCTCTCCTCCAGTAAATGTAAATTCCCAGGATCCCTTATTTCCTTTATCTGTAAATCTTTCATAAAGCATAGTTGTGGCACTGTTTTGGTTACTCCTGATGCATGGGTGGTGCATAGCTTGGCAGCTGCATCCCTTGTCCAGGACTGGAATCCTCTCTGGGCTTATCAAAGAGCTTCTACAATGCTGGTATATCTGGGGCTCGATTGGATGATCTCATTGTTTTTGGATTGGTTATTGGGACAGCTGATTGAGATATGGCTAGGTAGAGTATGAAAATGTGTAGAAGTGGTTATCAGCTCCTAGAGCAAGATAGAACAGCTATATACCATGTACCATAAAGGAGTCCATAGCCAAATGCAATTATGATGAAAGATTGTTCTAGAAAGGCTAGCTAGATTCAGTACCAATATAAAGTAGCCAACAGGTATGCGGGGATACGCAAGGCCATAATAAAGCGAAATGTGCTTGAGTGAGAGCGAAATCAACTTAGATTGTAACGAAAATAAGGGGCCCAAACTCTACTGGTGATTGATGTGAGCTGATCAGTTTTTTATCTGCTTTGATACCAGTTGATATAGTTTCTATCGGCGTGGATTTTGATTTAGGTTGAATCGATCTTGTTTATCCTTGCAGCTGTGAAGCTGGGGTATCCAAAACTTTGTATGGTGTTGATATCGGAGAAAGGTAGGTGATTTGGGGCTTTTGGCACCAGGTTTATTTGTTAGTTCTTCAGGGGTTGGTTTATCCATAAGTGTTCTGGCAGCGCTAAGAGGAGGCTTTTTATAAGCAGGTCTAGATGCGATCATGGTTTATTAAATGCAATATAGATCTTTTAGTAAAGATATGTCAGATGTAAATAAGTTGTGTTGGCACTGGTAACGGTTTAGCATTTCTTCAAGAAATGTTTCTATATGTCCATGATGGTTGAGCTTTATCTTGGTAGTTGAGTGAGCAATATTTATGGGGAATTTAGATGGTTTCCAGCAGTTATAATGAGTTTTGGGTTTATATTCAACATCTGTTTTAATCTTTTAGGAGCTCAGTTTATTATTCAAGATGGTGTATTTGGGAGTACAGTTCTTAGTATTGGGCATATAGATTGTTGGGAACTTGATAACAGTAGCAGAAATGTAGGGTTAGAATGTGTACTTTTTGCTATTAAAATAAAAGTTACTGATAATTGATCTGGTTTACTTTTTTGTGGAACCTAAAGGTATAAGATCAGAGGGCTACGGAATTGGTCACAGAAGTAGTGTTTATGCTTAGCAATAAGGAGATTAAGCTAAATTATATAAAATATACACTTCACAAGGTAGAGAAGTCAGAAAAGTTGTTGGAAACAAAGTTGGAAATTACTGTTAGCGGCGAAGTGGACATGGATTTGATTATCTCATTAGATTTGGGAATACTAGTTGGAGCATGATGCTTATATTATCGATATCAACTTGCCAAGGAGGTTCTGGGCAGATGATTAGATAGTATGCTTCTCTTTTGGGGTGGGATTTCTACTCGTGATCAAGTAGCTTGGTTCACTAATGCCAGGCTGGCCCTTTTTTGTTGCGCTTTTTCTTATAAATGTTCCTTAAAAATCTATATTGTTTACGCTATTGAATGCAAACTTTGACTTAAAGGCTGTTGTCTAATAGCTCATATCGCTCTTCCCATTTCCATTGGGCTAAGCTTGATCGATATGGAAGCCAGTCAATTGTCCCAATTAAGAAGGGTTCTTGAACATCCGAGTTCTATTTTTGTTTATCTGAAATGATTGCATCGCGACTTTCCAAACCGATCTCGCAGCCTATGCCTTGACTAAGCTGCCTAATAAATTGAATCAAACTCCTTTCAAGCCCTTTAATTATCTATCCAATAGATTATGGGGTGCCTTAAAATCCATGCCAGCTTTCTAAAAAAATCACCAGCCCGCTTACGCTAAATACTACTTGGTAAATCTCAAACCAATCATGATGGTATAAATATTAAGCCATTTAGACCGAGTTCTGGTGGAATTTGACCATCTCAACGTTAAGTGCTGGGCCGACGCTTTGATTAATATTTTCATCGTTTATAGATTTACGTCATGTGCCGAATTTGGGAAAGCTGGATTATAAATCCTTAATCCGCGTCCGGAACTTGGATCTATTGGTCTGTTTTGGGTAGAGATATTTATTCACAGCATGACCCAGCAACCGTTCTGATCCGTTATCGATCATAGCGATATACCCAAATAGTCTTACAAACTTGAAACATGCCATTCTGCAACGGACGAATCAACTGCTTGCGCGAACTTCGCCGGATTTAGCCCTTCTTTCGTTTAGAGCCCTAATTCGGAAAGCGTTATAGCGTTATCGCCAGGTCGGTGGATCCGAACGACCCACACAGCGCCACCAGTTAACTTTAACGGCGGATAAGGTTCACGCAAAATAAATGTTCTTTATCATCTTGGTTTTTTTTGGCATTTTTGTAGCTCGCCGCTACATAATTTTTAACGCTTAAATCCTTCTTCAGATCTCTCTGATGTTGTTGTCTGCGGTTGTTGTTGTTCGCCAGTTGGAATGCCACCCCCCACTGTCCCCAAGACGGTTGAACCTGCTACTGCCTCCTCTTCTACTGTGATCCTCACATCTACCCCTCCCTCTGACTGTTCATCCCGAGCCCGCCTCTATTAAGTTCAGGGCCACCAAGAATGTCAGTCATTTCTAAGGTGAAGGGTATAAAGTGTGGATCAGCTCCTACTTGGACTAATACACCAACTTTTTGCTAGCCAAAACTGCTGAACCAAAGGAATTTATGTCATTATTAAGAGCTAAAGCCCAGATTTGGTACCCGGATCATGTTTTCTCTGGCTGGGGGAGCTGAACCCCCAAGGGCCACATGAGATTTCTGGGCCACACCCCAGATACACCCCCGCATGAACTTGGCTAAAATATCACAGCTTACTGGGATTCAAACCATCATGGTTTCTTTCCAAGAAAAAGCCATCACCCTTCCCACCCAACATGTCAAATCAACTACTGATACTGTAGATTCAGAACCTGAACGTAAAAATGTGGGATTGTCAAACCCTTGGTCCAAACTTCAGATCACATTTTCGGTAACTCTGCTGAGTGGGGACCAGAATACTCAATAGGTTTGACCATCTAATCCAACCCTTCTTGATCTATTAGAACTTGCAAACTTTGAGTTCTGACTGCAGATAACTCAGCTAACTAAAGATGAAACACATCAGACAAATGCAGGATACATGGATCAGAGCATGGGATTCTGATGTACAGTTTGATATCTCCTGTGAATCTAACAAATTATAGACAGCATGAAATAGTTAACCAGCATGAAACTGGGGGATTTTCAGATCCAAGAGCCGAATTCAAAATCATAAGCCCAATGAGTTTGAAACAGGTTCAATTGATGGGGGTCTCAAACAGGAAGCCCCAGGATCAGAGGTAGATCCATACCAAATCTTTTGGGGATCACCAGCATTATCAAAAAATCCCCCAATCACGTTTCAGGCCAGCTAGGATCTCAATGCCTACTATCCACCAAATTAGACATAACTAGCAATAAATTTCAACTAATTTATACCCTCCTCTTATTGAGACTACTTTTTAAAAAATAATTATTATGTCTTCTTTTAACAACAACCAAGTAAAAAAGCTGCCCTCAGCCTTGATGGAATAATTCAGGGCTATGCTGGGTCTTCCAACAGCAGAGCCTACATCTATGGCAACTCCCAACCTGCAGGCCCTTCTCCAAGCATTTCTCAGGAGTGCATTCTTTCTCCTGCTTCATCCAGCATGACCCTGTTTGCACACTGCACACAGGAAGCCACTAACCCAAATCCCATCTTCACCCTGGCATCAGGGATCAGCCAATCAAGCCAAGAGATCACCCAAGGAAGTGAGAATGCAGAACTGCTAATCAGATAGCATCCTTTGGTTCCCAAGACAGATGCATCCCTCTCCCAACCAATCAGCTTCCAATATGCAGCAGAGAACTACTTGCCCCAAAATAGTTCTGAACTGATCAAAAAGTGCAGGATGCTCATTTCCATTGCCAATAGCGGCTGCACTGGGGTTTGTAAAGTCCACTGCAGCTGCAACCCTGCAAAACAATGCCAACTGTGCCCCCTCCCAAGCAGACCCTAACTGGTGCCTGTACAGCAGCCAGAGTTGAAAAAGCCCATCCTCTCATGATGGCTATCATGAAACATGATCCCTGGATACCCTGGTCCAGGTGTGTTGCCAACTTGGACTCCATGGCATTTTTACTAATAAGAGAACAGTTGATCTGGGGATGCATGGAGTTGTGGTTGCTTCTAGAATTGTGTCCAATCAGGATCTCATTAGCCCCAGTTTGATGGATACTGACCCCTAAAATTCAGCCATGATCAATCTTATTAAAGGGGGGCAACCAGGATGCGCAATGGCATCCTCTTATTGCCGCATCCCAAGATTTCTGCAAGCATCCAAGATTATGGAGAAAAGCGTATTCAATTGGACGTTTACAAGCCTGAGCCAATTTTGTATCAATTTGTTGGGGGACGTTGGCAGTTTCCCCTTGGGTGTTGATTATTGCTCAGCAATATCAAACACTGCAGATGGGGATGCCTACCATCCAGAGCTCAAGGCCATGGGGTGGGTGGGTTACCCAACAAGCCTGTAAGGGATTCTATCCCTTACATAAGTTATTGTCCTATTTCTGGGGCCTGTCAAACACAATTGGATCCCAGAATGAGAAATTTAAATGTGGGAACCATAATTAATCCCAATCCAATTCAGTTAATACAATCAATCTGAATCTGCGTTTAAAATTGATAAATGAACGCACTTCTAAGAACAAAAGAGAAAACAAAAGCAAGAGCAAAAGCAAATGCTTGAACTTAAATTTCAATATAAATCCCAGTCTAAAATCAAAAATCAGAGCCAAGGATGAAAAAAGCAATGACGGCAACAAAAGTACATTAAAAACAAGCTCTGAAACCCCAAAACCAGCTAATAAAACCGAAAATAAATGCAGATCAGCCAACCACCAATGTACAGGGGACCCTTCTAGCCAATCAATTAAGGCAACACAACCAAGCCAAATGAATACTGCTCATCTAGACTCAGAATACCATTCCCACCAGAGACCAGAAGAATACTGCAGCTCAAAAATCCAACCTACCTCTTCTTGCATTGCAGGCTGCTGCAGACCTGCAAGGCAATACTGGCCAAACTACCCTTGCAGAATCACCTGGTAACCACTATGCTCCTTCCTCCAATTACTTCAGCATTTAAACTGAATATTTTTCCTTGAGCAGATTGCTCCAACAATTCTCTTATTCCTATCAACCCAATAAATCTATATTTTCAAACATCTAAACTTGATTAGTCAATTCAAAAGGTTCCCCCTTCAACAACATAAAGTTCATATTCCTTGTATGGGCTTTTTGTCTGTTAATCAGTTATGGGCATGCCAATATGAACTTTGAAGCTCCTGAACCAACTCCCACAGATAAATCAGAAGATTCAATTTGGTATTGTTTTGGTCCACGCCGTTGCCATGCTCCATATGTGGAAACAGCTTGATTCCCTCCCATAATACATCCCAAGGCTCCCTGGTTGGTCTTGGGGTACACCAGCGTCTATTATCTGTTAAACCACTTCACTCCCTTTTTGGGGAGATCCTGCTTATTTGATCATCTCTTGCACATGTTAATGATAGGGATTCCAGTAGGGTCCACTCTGATCAAATACAACTTGGGAGCTCTCCTTCATTTGATTGGAGAGAGACTTCCCAATGAGTGGATCCCTGACAGTTTGTTGGAGCCCCTACTGAACCACCTTATGGGTGGTCTAGGTTGACACTTTACCTATAAATTCATCTTCTATGTTGCCCTCATCAAGTGCCTTGCCCTCGTAATCATCACTTTCACAGTAAGATTCACCGTTGTGGTGCTGGGTGCCACTCCCTAGTAGTGCCTTATTTGGGATGCCTTCTTATTTGGACAAATATAAGGGGAACTGCTGCCCTTTTTTGTTATTAATGTCGGAAGGTAACCCTCCAAATTACATAGTGTTGTCTCCAATTACAGGCCAATTGACGCACCTGCAGCTAGCCGCAGATGCGTTGGAGAGTGACCCATTGGAATGGGGTTTCCTATGGCAATTAGTGACTAATTGGAGCATCTGCGGCTAGCCGTAGATGCATTGATTGGCAACCCATCAAAAAGAGGTTTATATATGACAATTGATGACCCATCAATGCATCTACAGCTAGCCGCAGATGCATCAATTATTGACCCATTGCTTGTGCCCACTATGTAAATTGGTATAGTGATCCTCTGCCCTTTTTTTTGCCAAAGTGGGAACCCTGAAAGAGAGTAGTCTGAAACCTTATTCTACCCTCTATTTCCCAGAGACAACCCTACTATGTGCTACGACCACCTGACCTCAGATCACATGCCCAAATGTTCACTTCCTGCCCAATATAACCCATTTCCTTCCAAATATTCCCCAGTATGTTTCAGTCCTCCAAGAATAAGCTCATTGCCTGACAGTCTAGACCCTAGTCAGCATGACTCACCCTTTTTTCCCCTCCTCCTCATCAAGTATAAAAAGACCCCCTGGGGTCCCTAATAAACAAGAAATTATACACATACACAACAATTGACTTACACATCTTAGACTACTTGAAGAGCCCAAAAGTAGAGGTTCTGTTGAGTAAGAAGATAATAGTCCTGTTGTGTTTTCAGTTGCTCAGCTACTCTCAAACCATCCCTCCAACCCTTGAGCACCATATTTTCTGGTGCTCACTACAGGGGTATCCACCACTGCCCGTCGCACTGCTGCCGGAGACCTCTAGTCCAGGGACCAAACCTGTGATCCCAAAACCATGGACTGCCCATGCTGTTCCACCACCAACTACGCTTGACGCAACGCTAGCCCACCACACCCTGTCCGTCTACCTCTGGTACGCAGAGGCCGGGGCCGGCCCCGCAACACTGAGCGAGTTTCAACCCCCACCAAAGTCCCCCACCCTGAGGGTCAGGCCACCCCTAGCACAGGATCTCACCAACTGCCTATAGAGGTTGAGTAACCTGCTGCCCCAGTCTCTGACCTTCCTTTATGAGCCCAACCTAGACCTTGTCTGTCTGCCTCTGTTCCCCAAACTGTTGAGTCCACAAGACAGTGCCCTACCTCAGTCTGCCCATGAAGCCCCTCCCCTGCCTCAGATGAGGATCCCATAGAGGACTTCTTTGAGGTGGATGAGGAACCTCCCGCTGATCTTCCTCAGACTCCTTCCCAGTCATCTACATCAATTGGAGATCACTGCCATCCTAGGGCTCTGTCTGGAAATCCTGCGCCCTCTCCCCAAAGACGTCAAACCCTCAAGCAAACTAGCTCCTGTGCCCCGTTTGTCTCACGTATAGAGCCTCTTCCTGTCCCTACTGCTCCTCCATCCTACCAGTCCGTCCCTAGTGCTCCCCCTCTACCAATGCACCAGGTTGCCCAGCCTGGCCCCTCTGATGACCCCACCATATCTGATATGGAACATGTACGCCGGTTCCTGAGCAAGAACAGGGATGTTCTCACCTCCACTGCCATAGACAACACCCGGAGGATCAAGGCATATCTGATCCAATTCAATCACCCTATGGTGACTGCACTAGTGAATTGGCTGGAGCAACAACGTATCAGCAGTGAACAAACCATCACTGCTTTGAACCAACTAAGGTACTATACTTAGTCAGCGGTAAACCCCCTTCAAGACTGTCTTCACCAGATCAGACATGAGCATTAGGTTCTGGGAGCCATGCACTCAGACACCATGACCATTGCTTGGCAGATAACTGAAGACCACTCTGCCCTCCAACAGCAAGTAGTTCAATCCTTGGTTGAAGAAGTGGCCAACCTTAAAGGTCACTCCAACCAACATGACATAGACATCAGTGATATACAAGCTCAGCTTACGGATATCTGAGAGGCTTGCAACCAGTGGGCTGGGAATGCCGCGTCTAGAGTCAACCAGGCTCAGGATGACCTAGAGGCCCTGAAGACTGACTTCAACCTACTTCAAAGTGATCTCGCGCAAACACAAGAAGACTTGGACATTGTGGGAACTGATGGCGACATAACCTATACTAAGGTAGAAGCACTACAGGCGGACCAGGTTGCCTTCAAGACGGGAACTGAGGCCAACCAAACTAAGCACCTTGGCCTCATCCACCAATTGACAGCCCAACTTGAGTGTGTCCAACAGGAGCTGACCATCCTGACTCAGAAGCAGGAAACCCACGCCTCCACTTACAACAAGGAACTCTCCTCTCTTAAGGAGAAAGACACTAGCCTACAGTTGCTGATCTCCAACCTGACCAAGAGATTTGACTCAATGAACCTAGGAGGATCAGGTAGCAAACAACCAGGCCCAACATCTGCCTCTGCCTCTGCCTCAGAAGAAGTAGTGTATTCTGTCCTTGAGTCAGTAGAAACCACAACTGCTTTGTCCAGTACTCACCTGGTTGGAGAGACATATCAAAGTTTTCCCCAGGCTACCCAAGGGGTATCTGCCCCAATGCCAACCGTCTTCCTGCCCATCCCGGACATCTTGACTCCCAGCCCTACCTCAGTACTAACTGCTGCCAATCAAACTCCCAGGGAACATCTCCCTGACACTCCATCACCGGCCCCTGCTAATGATCCTAGGGCAGACCCTGCAGCCGCACGCTGGGAGACCCCCCCCCCAAACCCTGGACACTCACATCCCCAGCAATACCCTTGGTGATTTTCCCCCTCTGGGTACTCAGACCCCAACCCGCAACCATATCCACAAGAGGGGTCTTTCTTCCAATTGGGTTACTCATATGGGGCTTACACCCCCACTGGACTGCCGCTTCCACCTCAAGGCTATCCCAGAACTTTCTCTGGAGGACCCCCATCAGGCCAACCCTCAGAACCACCAGGGCCGCCGCCTGGCCCTCCAGGACCGCCCTACAGACCTCCAGGACCAGCCCCTTCTGACCCTGGCCTGCCTTCATGGGACTCTTGTGCAAGCTCTGGTCCTAGTCTCAAGCTAAACACCAAGTTCAAACCAGGAGGACCCATCAATATTCATGTCTTTCTCAAAGGGTTCAAGCTTATGACCAGGGACAGCCCAGAACCAGTTGCCCACAATAAACTATTAAATAGCCTGGACAAAACTGCCTTCTCCACCGTGGTTGCCTCTCTTAGTGGAGGGGAGGGGTCTTACAAGGAAATTAAAAATATCCTTAAAGATACCTATGGTTCCCCTGAACAGCTAGAGGACAAGAAGGCCAATTTCTTGACAATCTCACTGAAGAAAGACGAGTTGCTTCCAGAATTTGGTAGAAGATTTAGGGTTGAGGCTCAAACCCTAATGTCTATCAACTTCCTGACTCCCTGAGAAGCAGCAACAGCTCTTCTACATGCAATCCTCCCCTTCCTACACTTGTCTGGCTTTCATCCACAGCTGTTGACACCTACTTCAACCCAAGCAGTGCTTCACATAGCTGCCTCCCTCTAACAACATATCTTATGCCAGGCTCCACGCCCCATGTACCCATCCCACCGGGTAATGAATGTGGTGGAGGATTATGAAGAGGACAATGTTGGAGTCCTCTATGCGGAAAGACGCCCTATGGAAGAACAAGAATTTTTTAGGTGTGGACAGAAAGGACACTTTGCAAGGAACTGACCACACCGCCGACTAGACGTGAAAGAAGAGCCCGCTGACTCAAAACCCAGTGTGCACGCCTTGCCCAACACATTGCAAGAGGATAGTGCCTTGGAAGGGCCAAAAAACTACTAAGCGGAGCACACAGGACCAGTGTGTCTCTGCCTAGTAAAAAGGTCCCTCCCAATCTCCCTAGCCCCAACTCATTAATAATGGCTGTGGCCAATCACACACGCACAAAAGCCTCAACCCACAAGGAAGTACCCCCCATGAAATAAACTCCTTGAAGGTTGATCCTGCCTTACCATACATCCTTCAGGACCAGAACCTCCAGAAAACTCACCCTACCATCAGCAATATAACTGAAGCCCTTTCAAAAACTGTGATCACTACTCTGTTGAGTGATATTATCCACATCCTTCCCACCCTACAGAAATCCATCAACAAGCTAGAAAAGGGACCCCCCTGGTCTGTTGGGTAGAAGGCGGAAATGGCCTCTTGGTTAGTTCAAGCACATGGGTGCAAACTGAGGTATTTGGCATCCCAATTTGTGCCGTCTTGGATAGCGGTGCACCAACCTTAATCCTATCCTCCCAATTCACCCGTAGGCTTTGCTTCCCCCAGACGTTGAGTGCAGTAGAGCCTTTGGTACAGCAGGCAACAATCCTACCAGATCCAAAGGCGCGTACTCATCAGTCCCTTTGAAGTTTGGGGATACCGTAGTCACCTGATCAGCCATAGTCCTGGAAGCCAAGAACTACAACATATTAATTGGTTCCTCCTTTATGGACCAATTTGGGACTACCATAAATCATAAGACTGGTACGTTTCACCTCCTAGGCCAGGAATTCCCCTCCTGACACCAGATGGCTGGTCTAGAGTCCCTCCCTAAGGCATGAACCCTAGAGGATGAATCCTGCTGACCTGTCCATCTGGGATGATAGGGGTCCCCTATGAAACCACCTTGACTCAAATAAGCAAGCTGCCAAACACCGTTTGCTACAATGACCCTATACTGATTTGATCAAAGGACAGTGTAAGTATCCCTCCTAAATCCCAAGCCATCATAGGAACAGATATCAAGCTACGCATACCTAAAGGGTTGCATGGGGAAATATTGGCACTAGGTTTTCCACGTCCAGGGTTGCCCACAGTTGCGACCCACTTTATCCCAGGAGAGACCACTGATGAGCTCAATATCCTGGTGGCCAACCCTCACTCCTCTACCCTAGAAATTGGTTGCAACTCTGGGGTAGCCCTCTTAAAAATTGCCTCAAATAAATCTATCTCCTCTGCCTATTCCATCAGATTGCTGTATGAGCTAGGATTACCAGACCCTGGTCATGGCCTAATAACACCCATCCTAAAAGACAAACAAATTGGGGACATAGACTCACAACAGAAGGAACAGTTTCTGGAGCTCATCAAGAAGTACAAGCACCTTTTTGCCAACTCCAACGCTGAGCTGGGCTGTGCCAATAACTGCTTCCATAAAGTCAACACAGGGGAAGCACAGCCCCTATTCCAGACCACGTACCAACAATCCCCTGTGGCTAATTGGATAATCCAACAGAAAGTTGACAAATTATTGGAAGGAGGTCTTTTAGTATCATCCAATAGTCCCTGGGCCAGTCCTTTGCTCCTGGTAAAAAAGAAAGATGGAACCAATTGAGTGGTAATTGCTATAGGAAGCTGAATGCCATCTCCAAGAAAGACAGATATCCCTTACCTTGGATTGATGACACCCTGGACAAGCTGGGAGGCGCGCAGTTCTTCTTGGCCATGGATCTTGTAGCAGGCTACTGGCAGATACCTATGGAAGTTGAAGACCAGGAGAAATGTACCATTGTGACTGTGGATGGTCTGTACCAATCAACCTGGATGCCGCAAGGGCTAGCCAACACCCTGGCCACCTTTCAAAGGCTTATGGACACCACCTTCCGCGACCTAAAGTCCATCTATGTCCTTGTATATTTGTATGACATCAACGTGTATTTGAAAAGCTTTGAGGATCATCTTAGAGACGTAGAGCAGGTCTTCACCAGGATAGACAAAATAGGGATGAAACTCAAGCCAAAGAAGTGTCAATTCTTTAAGGAAAACCTTGAGTTCCTAGGCCATGTCATCAATAAGAAAGGCATTGCCCCTATCCCAGCCAAGGTAACAGCTATCTCCAAACTTGCTGCTCCCACCACTGTCAAAGACCTACAATGCTTCCTTGGCATGGTTGGTTACTATTGCCGTTTTATAGAAGCATTTGCCAATCTGGCCCAACCCCTTTTTTGCCTCCTAAAAAAGGATGTAGAGTTTGTATGGGACCATGATTGCCAAATTGGGTTCAAAGTGCTCAAGCAAGCTTTGGTAGAATCCCCAGTCTTGGCATATCCCAACTTCTCTAAGGAGTTCATTCTGTACACAGATGCCAGCTTAGTAGCCGTAGGAGTGATCCTCACGCAACTTGATGATGAAGGCCACAATCACCCTGTTGGATATTTATCTAGAACCCTGAATGTCCACAAACAAAACTACTCAGTAACTGAATCAGAGTGCCTAGCAGTCATATATGGTATTGAAGAGTGCCGCCCCTACCTGTATGAGTCCCACTTCAAAGTTGTGACTGATCATTCCTCCCTGAAGTGGCTAGCTAACTTAAAGGACCCCTAAGGAATATTGGCTTGTTGGGCAGTAAGATTGCAGGCATATGACTATGAACTTGTACATTGCCCTAGAGACAAGCACACTAATGCTGATGGATTATCCAGACTTCCACTAGTAGCAGCCCTTGCCCCCAAAGGAGACGCCCTGTTTGATCTCATTCCTTTTTCCTCCAAATGGGACAATATTCCTCCTGAGGCTCAGAAAACCCTAGCCAAGCTTTCTCATAACACCATGATTAGTGAGGCTGTCTATATAAGGAAGTCAAGGGACATCAACTGCCATATATTTGCCCTTCTCAGCAGTTAGCTAAATTACAACAATTTCATAACCTAGCCACCGGGCCTGCAGGCAAAAAACGCATGATGACAACACTTGCATCACATTGCTATTGGGAAGGTATGTACACTGATGTATTAGAATATTGTTGAAGCTGCATGACTTGCTCCAAGTATTTCCCCCTACCCAAGGCCACTAGCTATAGACTGCATCCTCTTACCCACACGTTTCACACAGTTAGCATTGATGTGGTAGGACAAGTAGGCCCAAATAAGACTAGTCGCAGGAATAGATATCTTATTGTAGTCATTGACCATTTCAGCAAATGTGTTGAAGCCAAGGCTATTCCTGCCCCTACAGCCAAGCACACTGCCTGATTTGTTCTATCACATATCATTACCAATCATGGCTGTCCACACACCATTTTGACAGATAATGGAACCAACTTCACTAGCAAACTTCTGTCTGAATTAAACAAGGTCATGGGAATTAAGGACACTAAATCTACTCTGTATCACCCAGAGACAAATGGCTCTGTTGAACAAGTTAACAGCACCCTTAAGACTATCCTTAAAAAACTTATGTTAGATTCAGGCTTGTCTTGGGATACTTTAGTCCCTTTGGCACTTATGGCGTACCAAGTAACTAATTATACCGCTACTGGTTGTTCCCCTTTTCAGATGGTTTATGGGCAACAACCCTCCCTACCAGGTCTCCTGGAAACTTATCAGTTAGATCCAGGCAGATCCCCTGATGATCACTTGAGAGCCCTCACCAAAGGATTAATAACTCTTCATCATGAAGCATATAACACTATGGGGATAAATTGGCGTGCTGTGTTTGCCTGCAACATAAAGCATCATCCCAAGCTAGCATCTTTCAAGATTGGTCAACACATACTTGTCTCCAGGGCTTGCACTTCTGGACGTCCCCACAAGCTCATTCCTATATTCTCAGGCCCATTTGTGGTAATTGAGAAAAGTAGTTTTGATGCATACACAGTTCAACATATTGGCTCCAGTTGAACTTATCAGAGAGTGCACACCAAGTTTATGAAAGCAGTCCCTGTAGTTGACAAGGAGTCCTCTTGCCCCTTGTCAACTTCTGCCTACATGAGCACCCCTCAGTAATGCCATGTGGTCCTACATAACCTCTGTTGGCCTTGCTATTATCTCTTCTATATAGGGCAGCAGAGGAAACAATACAAAGGAATATAGAAAAAATGATGAAGCAAGGTATCCTACTACTCCTTCATAGGATCAGGCTGAACAGACCAATTGTTGGTATAGCCTGCAAAAAACATATATAAATATAAAGTAAATACAGAAGAAGCAAAAAGGTTTATTCTTGCAGTGGATGAGGGGTCATGAACCCCATATAGTGGTTAGTGACCTTAGCGGCCACAAAGAAAGGGGACATGCAATTGTTGTCATAGGCTGCACGTGGTTGCTGATTGGAGCCTGTAGCATCCAATTATACATGCAGCATCCTAGGAGGATGGTGGCTGGTGTAGATGGCTGCCAAGATAAGCGCATCTTGAATCATATACTTGTATGATTCAAACCCCTTTGCCAGGCAACCCGTGGACAGCTGGGCGCGCATGCTGTCAATGGCAGTGGCCACCTTCTTGCGCAACAGGTTTACACAATTTGATAGGTTAAAGGATAGGGCACAGAGTAATGAGCGCTTGTACCTGCTGGTGATACAAGTTAGGGTCCAACTCCCTAACCCAGTTGGCAAACAGGCAGTACCGCCGGCTCCGAGAAGCCCCATCAAACCCATGGTACAAAAGGATGGGGCAAACATCCTGTTTGATACCCCATGTCTCCACCGCCAAGATCAGGGCGTTTCAGGCAAAGGTGACGTCCGCCATTTTGCAGGGACAAGTTGCAATCAGTCAGGCAAACTTGGTCAAGGTGAAAGAAAGGGCATGCCAGGTGTCAACAGCCATAGCGTTCTCCACTAAGTGACCTACCCAGGCGGTAACAGGTCTAGCCATCTGACATCCCAGCCCAAGCAGGGCAATATCAATGAGGTTTGAAAAGGAAGGGAGGCGTCCCACCGGAGGCACACACGTGTAGGCATTTACTGAGGAGTTCTGGAACCACACTGAATCCTCATTTTGGACTAGCTCCAGGATCTGTGCCATAGGCTTGACCTGAAGGGCGGCCCTAACCTCCCGGTAGTTGTTTTCAGACTGTTCATCCAGCCAGACTGCATTGATAGCCATCTGGCTGTAGGGACCAAGTATTTGCTTGGAGCAATTGGGCACATGATGGGTGATAATCACATTATCCAGCCCCATATCAGCAAAAGTTTCTTTGATGGCCACCCAAGGGACCAGGGTGTCCTCAACGGGGTTGTCTGCACCCAAACAATTGGCTGCCTCCAGAGCTACACACCGCTGCTCATCAACAGAAGCCTCAGAAGCTGCCTGCACAGCAGCTGCGTCACAAGCAGCCTGGGCCATTACATCCCGCAAAGTTTGCTCATTGTTGGTTGTTAGGGACGCCTCCGCCCCGCGGGCCAGGTCGCAAAGACGTTGATGCTGAGTGGCCAGGGAAGCAGGGCAACTTGGGGGGCTGCAATCCCTAGGGTCAAGCTGTGAACTTGATCCCTCCTGAGCCTCAGGCCCTGAAGGCTTGGGCGTGTTGGTCTTGGCAGTTTTGAACTGGTCACCCTCTTTGTCCAGTTGAAGGTAGCAACGCCCCTCAGCAGCATGCATCCAACTGGGCGCAATGGCAAAGGCCACAGATGTCAATGGGGCCCGTACAATTTTGCGGTCCTCCTCTAGGAGGTCCTCTAAGATGTGTTCTTCCCGTTCTATTGAGGAGCCCACCCCCTGTTCAAGGGCCTCAAGCTTGGCTTGACAAAGAGCAGATAAAGCAGCCTGTAGTGAGGCGGACAATTCACAGACGTGGCGGGCAGAAGAAGATAATGACATTTTTTAACTAAGGAAAACCATTCAGGGCGCCTCTATTTATACCTGAGTTTACCCAATTAATTTGGCTTGATGATCATTGGGTGATTCATCATGATTCACCTCTCTAAGTCTATTCACCAAACATCATTAGGTCACTTGATGTTTGATCGGCTGTTTTAAATTGGTTTCAGGTGTGCATCCACTTACCATTATGAGGGTCTCAAATTTCCTTTTTTGGATGGAGCCCCATCCTGATCCGGGGGTATGTGGTGCTGGGTGCTACTCCCTAGTAGTACCTTATTTGGGATGCCTTCTTATTTGGAAAAATATAAGGGGAACTGCTGCCCTTTTTTGTTATTAATGTCGGAAGGTAACCCTCTAAATTACATAAAGTTGTCTCCAATTACAGGCCAATTGATGCACCTGCAGCTAGCCGCAGATGCATCAGAGAGCAACCCATCAGAATGGGTTTTCCTATGGCAATTAGTGACCAATCAGAGCATCTGCAGCTAGCTGCAGATGCATTGATTGGCAACCCATCAAAAAGAGGTTTATATATGACAATTGATGACCCATCAATGCATCTGCAGCTAGCCGCAGATGCATCAATTATTGACCCATTGCTTGTGCCCACTATGTAAATTGGTATAGTGATCCTCTGCCCTTTTTTTGCCAAAGTGGGAACCCTGAAAGAGAGTAGTCTAAAACCTTATTCTACCCTCTATTTCCCAGAGACAACCCTACTATGTGCTGCGACCACCTGACCTCAGATCACATGCCCAAATGTTCACTTCCTGCCCAATCCAACCCATTTCCTTCTGAATATTCCCCAGTATGTTTCAGTCCTCCAAGAATAAGCTCATTGCCTGACAGTCTAGACCCTAGTCAGCATGACTCACCCTTTTTTCCCCTCCTCCTCATCAAGTATAAAAAGACCCCCTGGGGTCCCTAATAAACAAGAAATTATACACATACACAACAATTGACTTACACATCTTAGACTAATTGCAGAGCCCAAAAATGAAGGTTCTGTTGAGTAAGAAGATAATAGTCCTGTTGTGTTTCCAGTTGCTCAGCTACTCTCAAACCATCCCTTCAACCCTTGAGCACCACAACTGTATACAAGATTCTGTCCCTTTTTTGAAACCCTTCTGCCTCAGAACCAATTGTCCCCAGAACCAACAACCAGGTCCAAACAGTGGTCCTGAACACACTATCTATTATTGGCCCAGGAGATAACAAAGGAAAAAAGATCCTGATGCTCCTGGCCTTCTCCAAGTCCTTTCTTGAAACCTCACCCAAAAAATTCACCATCAATGCACAGAAAGTGCATCACATGGCAGAAAAACTTACCAGTAAGTCCCGCCTTTGGTACGCCAAGGCAGCTCTACAAGGAGAGGACCTCCTCAACAACTACAACCAGTTCTGTGATGCCCTCCTAGCTATGGTATCTCCTGCTCCACATCCAGACCAGCTGAGGGACCAAATCTCTGCCCTCTACCAGGGAAGAATGTCAGCTCAAGATTATGCCAAAGTGTTTACCTGCCTCAATAATGCCATTGGAATGAGTAACAATGAAGCCTGCTACCTGTTACGCAAAAAACTCTCCTTCAAACTAAAGAACTTACTCACCCATCATGAGTTGTCAACCAACTTCACCACCATGGTCAAAGAAGTGATCAAGTGGTCTGCCAAGGTGAAGCAGCTCCCATCTTGGGCCAAGCCTCAGAACCCTGTTCCCTCCCCCGCAGCCATTATTAAGGAAAACTGAAACCCCCCTCAAAGGTCCAGGGAGACGTTCTCAAGGGACTAATTCCCAAGGAGGGAGGGGGTTACCAACTCTTAACATAGGAAAAACAACGGTGAACACAACTGGGACTCTGTATGTATTGTGGGAAGGCTGGAAATTCAGCCAAGGACTGCCAAGCCTTGGCCAAGGTACAATCTCCCACCACTCTTTTAGCTAGTTCCTCAAATAAAGAACCTTCTCAATCTTATGCCCTATTACCAGTTGAGCTAGGTTCTTCTGAAACCTCTCGGGAAGTAAAAGCCTTACTGGACACAGGCGCCATGGGAAACTTCATAAGTAGCTGCCTGGCCCAACAATTGGGTCTCCAGCAAGGACCTTCTGCGTAGGTGACCTTAGCCAATAAATCTCACACCAAAGTAACTAGAGTCAAGAGGAACCTAGGAGTCAAGGTAGGAAATAACCAATTCAACATCATGGTGTCCTCCTTGTCAAATTTGGCCTTTCCTCTGATTCTGGGTTTCCCTTGGGCCAAGTCTGCAAAAGCTGTACTAAATATGGACTCAATGACACTCTCCACTCAGAAAGAAGGGGTCAATTCTTCCATCTCCTTTGACCAAACTGGACATGAAAGAATCTTGACCCCTGAAGACACCATCAATATCCTTGCCGCCTTGAAAGGAATATCCCAGCCTCAGATTCCTTCCGAGCTCCAAGACCTAGCAGAAGCCTTTAGTGAATCCTCCTGCTCCCAGCTACCCAGTAACAGAGAGTCAGATTTACAAATTGATTTAGTACCAGGATCAGTACCCACCTGGGGTAAGCTTTACCCAGTCAACCTTGCCCAGAGTCTAGCCATGAAAATTTACCTAGATGAAAATATAGCAAAGGGATTCATGCACTGCTCAAACTCCCCCTGCTCCTCTCCAATGTTCTTTGTTGGTAAATCAGATGGATACCTAAGACCTGTGGTGGACTACTCAAATCTCAACAGCATCACAATTAAGAACCAAACCCCTATTCCCTCTTCTGGGACCCTCACCAATCAACTAACAGGGGAAAAAGTCTTCTCTAAACTTGATCTTTGCAACACCTACCATCAAATCTGTATAGCTGAAGGCCACAAATGAAAGACTGCTGTAAGAACCTTGTTTGGGCTATATGAATACCTGGTAATGCTTTCAGACTTAGCAACGCCCTGGCAGCCTTCCAGGGGCTCATGAATGAAGTTCTTTTCCCTTATCTGGACACCTGTGCGGTAGTATACCTTGATAATATCCTCATCTACTCAAAGGACCATGACACTCACCTGATTCATCTTTGAGAAGCTCTACAGGCGTTATTAAGGCTTGCCTGTTTTGTAAACTGGAGAAATGTGAATTCTACAAAAAGGAAATCAAGTTCTTGGGATACAATATCTTGGAAGGGGGTTTCACTGTTGTCCCCTCCAAGGTCCAAGCTGTGGCAGATTGGCCAGTTCCTACCTCCTGCATCAAGCTCTGCGTTTTCCTGGGTCTAGCAAATTTCTGTCGCAAGTTAATCAAGGACTTCTCAGCTATTGCCCTTCCTCTCACGCAGCTCACTTTGGATAAAGTTTCCTTTTCATGGAACCCTGAAGCCCAGGCAGCCTTTGATGCCTTGAAGCACACCTTCACTTCTGCTCCTGTGCTCTTGCGCCCAGACCCAGAGCGTCAATTTTTTTTGGACATGGATGCCTTGGACTTTGCGCTGGGAGCAGTGTTGCTCCAGCTTGGGGAGGATAGAGAACTTCACCCTGTTGCGTTCTACTCCTACAAGCTCTTGGACAGGGAGCACAATTACCATGTCTATGAGAAGGAATTATATGCAATAGTACACGCCTTGGACCACTGGAGAAGATACCTACAGGGAAGAAAAAACCCAGTCCACATCCGCACAGACCATAAAAACCTCTTATAATTCACAGAGAAATGCAAGGTTTGTCCCCACCTGGACCGTTAGGCTATTGATCTAATGACATACGACTTCCAAATTGAGTACACCTCTGGTAAGAAGAATGTGGCTCCTGACGCCATTAGCCGCAGAGAAGATCTTGACAACCCTGACACCTCCTACTGGGCACACAGCATACAACAAGTACTGGAACCCTCTCAATTCCTGAACCTCATTGCTACTTCCTCCTTGTACACCAACTTGGATAAAGAGATCCAAGAGGAACAACTTCTGAACCCTCCAACTAGCACCGCAGATCTAGTAACAAGAAACAACGCCTGGTACCATGACAACTCCCTATACGTTCCCCAAGGACCTCTTAGAAACCAAATCATCCAAGCCTTCCACGATACCCCTCTATCAGGTCATGGTGGTATTACCAAAACCCTCAAAAAAATTTCCCAGCAATATTGGTGGCCCTCAATAAAGGAGTCTATGAGGAGCTACATAAGCAAATGCCTTGAGTGCTGCCAAAACAAACCCTCATACCAAAAGCCTCAAGGATTCCTACAATCCTTACCAATCCCTTCCCAATCATGGTCTTCCATCTCAATGGACTTCATTGTTGAACTACCAAAGAGTCAGGGTAATACTGGAATCCTAGTAGTGGTAGACTGCCTGACCAAGTATGGGATCTTCATCCCCTTTTCCTCTGCCTCCACTGAAGAGACCACCCAGATGCTCCTCAAGAACGTGTTTGCCTACCATTAAATTCCAAATGACATTGTCTCTGACCAAGGAACCCAGTTCACCTCCAAGTTCTGGTCTAGTATGATGAAAGGTTTGGGAGTTAAGACAAATCTCTCCACCTCATTTCACCCCCAGACTGACAGACAGACTGAAAGAGTTAATCAGGTATTGGAAGCTTATTTACAAAACTACATCAACACCCAACAGAATAACTGGTATGAGCTCCTTCCAGTAGCCCAATTAGCTTATAACACCAGTCACCACATTTTCATTGGGATTTCATCCTTTAAGGCAAACCATGGATACAATCCCAAGGAAATTCCTTGTCAGATAGAGACAACCACCGTACCTCAGGTCAACAAACACCTAAATGACCTCTCCCTGATTTAAGCCAAACTTAAGGAAACCCTCAATAAATCCATTCATTCATACAAGAGGTTTTCTGACAGACATTGCAGAGAGCCTGATGAATACCTCCCCAGATCCCTGGTGTTCTTAAATGCCTGCAACCTACACATCAAATGGCCATATTGAAAGTTAGGACCCAAGAAGATAGGGCCCTTGGAAGTGATACAAAAGATTCCCCCCTGACCTATCAGGTCTGTCTGCCAGAAGGATCCACAGCCCATGACGTCTTCCATGTCAGCCTTCTCAGCCGCTACCACAGATCACCAGAGGATCTTTCTCAGGCCAAATGGAACCCCCACCACTGGTAATGAACCATCTTCCCAAATGAGAGGTGGAGAAGATCATTGATGACAAGACAATTTGGAACAGACCCCA
The DNA here is from genome assembly GCA_014839935.2 of Entomophthora muscae. Lineage (NCBI taxonomy): Eukaryota > Fungi > Entomophthoromycota > Entomophthoromycetes > Entomophthorales > Entomophthoraceae > Entomophthora > Entomophthora muscae. Next base: position 184,097 of record QTSX02001468.1, read on the forward strand.
CTACCTGATCAAATGGCAACTGTGGTAAGTTTGACTCCCTGGTACTTGACACCTTGTCAAGTACCAGGGAGTTGAGTGCCGCATATGTGAATCTATTAGTATTTTTGGCTTAACTGATTTTAAGCTAATTTTTACTAGTAATTTACGGGTTCTAAACCAAAATCAAGGTTAAATTTAGTCAAACTCAACTCTGTTTAATAATTTGATTAGCTAAAATATCAATTTAGGGGCAATTTATAAGTAAATTTACTAATAGAAATGAAAAAACTTGTGTTCATCACTCTAAAACAAAAAGTAACCAGTTCAACACTTTTTAAGCCAAATTTTAATTTTATTAATAAAATACATATGCGCTTATATAAATTTTTTTATTTACCATTATATTTTTATTATTAGTGTCCATAGTTGTTGATTAGGCTCCCAAGCACAACTATACTGGATTTAGTGGTATAGACATTAATCAAATACCCCACTTGTTTTACATTATGTCATTCCTGGGTTTTTGGATTAAGTGGTGCCACATAAATCAAACCCAATTTATTAAGAGATTTTATATGTAATTTATAAAAAACTGAAACTCAACATCTTCTTTGTTTGACTCTATCCACTTGCCACCCAATTGGTTTCAGATTTAACTAATCAAAGGCTCAGAATTAAGGCTAAATTAATGTGACACACTATGAGCGCCACTCAACACTTGTCCACTTGGCACTTTAACTTAAGGATTAGTACAGAGAGCTTCTTAAAGTTTTAACCAACACTATGGTGAATAAATCACTCCCAGATCCTCCCAGCATAATATTATCACTAATAAACACCTTCCTACTCATTTACTTTTTTAACTTATGTTGTATTTTTTATTTTTGAGCATATGAAACTGCCTTGCTTTTGGGTTAACTTTTGAATCTGTTTTAAATTTAAGCAAGTTTTATATGTAAAAAACATAGTGAATTTGATTTTTCTGCTCAACTCTGGCATACTTGATAGTGAGAATTCAGCTTTTCCCAGCTGATTGACAGTGCCAAACTTGACACTTTACTATGTTTTGATTTTTCAACTCCCAATAAAAAAATTCCACATAATTTTTTTAATTTTTTTTTGGAATTATAATCTACTACTCTTCCTGCAACTCTCCATATAATTTTTATATACTTTTTTTTTTAATTATAATTTTACATTGATTTAGCACTAAGATGGTATGCTGAACCTAACATCTTTGATGCTTCATCATAAATTCACTTATTTTCTATGTTTTAACCTTTATATCTATACTTTGAGTTTCTATTTTGCTTCTATTTACTTTTCTGTGTTTTTTCTTGATAAATAAAACTTTATTTGCATACTTTTCATTTAATTTTTACTTTGCTTTACCTCTGTGTTTCATATCTTTCACACTGTTTTATTTAAAAAACTAAACTTTTCTTTAGACAAGATCAAACAAGAACAGCCAACAGCCCAAGCGCCAAGCCTCCAAGGGCTCCAAAGAAACTGCCTCCACTCCCAAGCGTGCCAAGAAGCCTGCAAAGGCAAAGTCTCCAACCCCATCTACTCCCACCCCATCTCCTCCTACTCCGCCCCCCTCCACCCTCATCTTCCTTATCCCCTTCACCTTCCCCCAAAAATTCTTCCCCCAATAAATCTGATGGTGATCTTACCAACCACTCCTTTTATCACTCAGAGGCCAACTATGAGCCCACCAAGGAGTGCCATACCAAGAAGTCAAAGGCTGCCAAGGAGCCCACCTCTTCTTATGGTAAGAAAAAGGAGGCATCCAAGCAGGCCTCAAAGAACCCTTACCCTCCCCCTCCTGATGGCTCTTCCCCCTCTCCCTCATCTGATCCCCAAGATGAGCCTGAGGAGTACTCCAAGAAATTCAAAGCTTCTGGTCATATGGCTTGGAATCCACTGGCCATCCACAATATCTGTAATGTGGACGGAGAGTTTAAAGTCCCCATGCGCTTCCCCTGGTACTTCCCAATTATGTCTGTAAAGGGCGGCCCTGGCTATGTTGCTGATAACTACATTTTTAATTGTAACAATCAAAAGCGCCAAACCAAGAGCAAGCACTTTGTCTATGAGGATAAAAATTGCGGGGCCTGGCTAAACACTGAGGGCTGGGAGCAAGTAACTGCAGAGAAGGGGGAGCACTCTTGTGAGCCCCCCAATCATCTTATAAATTGGATGCTAAAATGATACCTTGTCCAGGTGATCCCAACATCCTCTCACCTCCAGGCATATGATCTGGCTATAAAAGCCCTGCAGCACTTAAAACCCAAAAATCTCAAGTTGGTGCCAACTCAAGAGCAGATGGTTAAGTTCATAAGCTATAAGTGTATTGCCGCCAATCCCCCTCCCCCCAAGGCTTTGGACGTCCTATTGGAGCTTACACTCACCCACAAGCTCAAGAAGCTTCTGAGTGGGGAGCGCTTCCTCCTCCATGACAATGGGCCCACTACCAAAGACCATATAATCTGCTACACAACTCAGCAGAACCTGCTATAGTTGAAAAGGGTGTCAACTTGGCTATTTGACGGTACCTTTGCCACTTGCCCCTGGATGTTCAAACAGCTCTGGATGATTCATGCCCAGATTGACATACAGGTGATTCCACTTGATTTCTTCCTTTTCCCTGGGATCACCAAGGGCACTTACACATGTGCGTTCTCAATACTTTGCCAAGCACTTTCCCTCCTTCCTGACAACAACAATGCCAAGAAGACCCCCCTACACCCGCGCCAACCCTCCTGCCACTGACAAAGACCAGGCCACCCCAGACTTGGAGGAAAAGGTAAGGCTGAGTGCTCTTGGGCCTGCCATGTGCATTATGGACTTCAAGCCTGCTCAGTTCAATTCATTCAAGCAGCTTTTCAGCAGGGAAGTGCAGGGGTGCCACTTCCACTACCGCCAAGTAGTTGCTTGGAATGTGCAGGCCCATGCTGAGCTAAGTAGGTTGAGCCAGAGGGATACTTTGGACACCTGCAAATTTGTGCTAGCATAATTTAGTGCCTTGGCTTTTTAAAGCCAGAGCACACTGCGCAGGGGTTCAAGGTTCTCTCAAAGGATCCTTACTTAATAAAGTACGTGGAGTTCAAGCCTTTTTTGAGTACTTTGAGCCCCAGTGGATTGGGAAGGTCATCACATAGAGGCAAGGCCTGCGCCAAGGCCAGCTGGAATGTGTACAAGGTGGCAGTGAATGGTGAGCTCAAGACCACCTCAGCGCTAGAGGCTTATCAAAAACACCTCAAGGCCAAATTTGGGCTCCATCCAAAATTCAATAAGTTTTTCTCCCACCTTCAGCACAAGCAGGAGAAAACCATCTCCAAGCTGTGTGACTTGGCAAACTGCATCCCCCACCAAGCCCACAACCTGCTCTACCCTATTTACCAAGGTCATTCAAAATGCGGCCAAGCATAAATAAAAGGCCTAAGAGATCAAGAAGCAGCTTGAGCTCATTGCAACAGCCCTCCTGGAAGGGGCCAAAATGAAGAAGGGGAAGAATGGGAAGGAATAAACTTGCTGTCTTGCTTCTATGGTTTTAATTTTTACTTTTTAGTTTTGATCAATTAGTTTTTAGTTTTAATTTTTCTATTTTTTGATTTAATTAGATGACACTGATTATTTAATGTATACATGGTAAGTTTGAGATGAATAGTTATAGTTGAAAGTGAATGAAATATCTTATTTTTTGTTAATTTCCTAATAAAACAAAAGAAATTCACATTTATACTTATATGAACTATATCAAATAAACATTAATATTTCTTCATATTTTGTGTTAATTTTAATATTGCATTTGTGTTTATTTTTGTCTCATTGGAATTTTAATTTTTATGGTAATCAAAATATTTTTATAATGAAGAGTGTAAACTACATAGTAAAATGAGAAATAGTGCTTATTTATCCTTTTTCTTATTGAATTTAATTACACTTTTTATTGCATTTTTGAGTTCTCTGTGGTTACTTTAGTCTACCATAGCTGTATAGCTTAATTTTTTATATTGAAAGTTTTCAGTACATCAAGATCTGTTAATTAAAAAAGTGTCAATTTCCAGTTGTTGATCAGGGAAAAAGCTGAATTCTCACTTTACTATAGTGTCAACTATCAGGGAGTCAATTACCAGGGAGTTGAACTTAAAAGAGTTTCTGATCAAATGGCTGGGATATGGCATGGAATCAAACAGCTGGGAACCCATTGACAATCTGATCAACTACCGGGACCTATTAGAACACTATCACCAAGCAAAGGGAAATGACAAGGCCTTAGGGGAGGCTAGTGTAAGGGATTCTATCCCTTACATAAGTTATTGTCCTATTTCTGGGGCCTGTAAAACACAATTGGATCACAGAATGGGAAATTTAAATGCAGAAACCAGAATTAATCACCAATCTAATTCAGTTAATACAATCAATCTGAATCCACATTTAAAATTGATAAATGAACACACTTCTAAGAACAAAAGCAAAAACAAAAGCAAGAGCAAAAGCAAACACTTGAACTTAAATTTTAATATAAATCCCAGTCTAAAGTCAAAAATCAGAGCCAAGGATAAAGAGAGCAATGACGGCAACAAAATTACATTAAAAATAAGCTCCAAAACCCCAAAACCAGCCAATAAAACCAAAAATAAATGCAGATCAGCCAACCATCAATGTACAGGGGACCCTTCTAGCCAATCAATTAAGGCAACACAACCAAGTCAAAGGAATACTGCTCATCTAGACTCAGAATAACATCCCCACCAGAGACCAGAAGAATACTGCAACTCAATAATCCAACCTACCTCTTCTTGCATTGCAGGCTGCTACAGACCTGCAAGGCAATACTGGCCAAACTACCCTTGCAGAATCACCTGGTAACCACTATGCTCCTTCCTCCAATTACTTCAGCATTTAAACTGAATATTTTTCCTTGAGCAGATTGCTCCAACAATTCTCTTATTCCTATCAACCCAATAAATCTATATTTTCAAACATTTAAACTTGATTAGTTGATTCAAAAGGTTCCCCCTTCAACAACATGAAGTTCATATTCCTTGTATGGGCTTTTTGTCTGTTAATCAGTTAAGGGCATGCCAATATGAACTTTGAAGCTCCTGAACCAACTCCCACAGATAAATCAGAAGATTCAATTTGGTATTGTTTTGGTCCACGCCGTTGCCATGCTCCATACATGGAAACAGCTTAATTCCCTCCCATAATACATCCCAAGGTCCCCTGGTTGGTCTCAGGGTACAATAGCGTCTATTACCTATTAAACCACTTCACTCCCTTTTTGGAGAGATTATGCTTATTTGGTCATCTCTTGCACATGTCAATGATAGGAATTCTAGTAGGGTCCACTCTGGTCAAATTCAACTTGGGAGCTCTCCTTCATTTAATTGGAGAGAGACTTCCCAATTAGTGGATCCATGACAGCCGTGTACACAGTTGTACTGAGTACAGAGATGGAGCAGCAGGAATGGGCAGCCAAAGAAATTATAGCTATGGGCATACCTGTTGGTCCTATTCTGTCAACCATGCTGACATGCATATTGCAGATGTATGTCTTTACAATTCTGGTTTGGCTCTCAGGAGCTCAAAGCCTGCCACCTACAATGAACTGTGCACCCAAATCAAGAAGGGGTATGAGCTTCTCCTATTGATCTTTGTCCAAGACTTATATGATCTCATCATTGTCGTGTTCTGAGGTGGGGCACAGATACACAACAGATAATCCTAACCTTAGGATTGGATTTGTACTAAGTATTTGTTAGAATGGCAGGAAAGGCTATGAAATTACCTTGTGGCCCTGCTTGAACAATATCTACTAGATGTGGCTAGAGAGGCGCAAAGTACTGGGAGACACAAAGAAAAAATGTGAATATAACTTAATTTCTATTGGTGAATAAGAAATGGAATATATAGTTGTTGATGATACCAAAAAACACTACCAGGACAGTAGGATCACTCACCATAAGCATGAGTGGGGCAAGCAAGTTGCGCAGAATCAGAAAACAGAACAATTGAATTTCCCAATTCAGAGCCAGACTAATTTTGAGGGACAAAAGCAAAAGAGAGAGATTTGTCCTCAAAATAGCCCATCTAAGGCAAAATTAAAACATGGTGAATGGCGGCATTCACAACATTGCCCCCCTCTATATTGGCCTTAGGGGGTAGTACTTGTGGAGGAACTTGGCATGTACTTGGGAAAACAGATAACCACTTGAAAGGAGTTTCGCAGTGTATTCTGACTCTTGTTTGAAGGTCAATTTTAAAGGTCCAACCCACAATGTATCTAGCTTGTGAGTGCATACTCCTACTCTATGCTGATAGTAGAGAACATGAACCCCAATGTTGAACTCAGGCAAGGGAGATTGTCCAGAATTGTCAGGAGAGAGCTCAAGCATCTTGGTCTTATACATAAAAGTGCATGCAGTAGCCTGTATATCAATGATGCGGTTGACTAGATCTTTGATATGGTCATCAGGGTTCATAGCCTTATCAGAGCAGAGTAGGGAGCTCCCAGGAGCAATGGAGTGGTAGCCCCACGCCCATACAGCATAGCAAATGGAGAATACCTGGTGACACAATGCTGGCTAAGGCAACAATCAAAGAGAGCAGCAGGTAAGTATAGATCCCAGTTGGCAGTGTCATAATAAGTGAGTTTCTGCATGATAGAAACCAGAGTCAAATTTTCACGCTCAACTGCCCCATTAGTAGAAGGATTATAGGGAGAAGAGAAAGACAGGTGAGATCCCAAGGCCTCAACAACAGAGGTTATCAACTTGGCGTTGAAGTTAGTCCCATTTTCAGACAATAACACTTGAGGGCAGCCATAGAAGTAGAAAATGTCTTACAACAGGAAGGAAGCAGTTGTCTTGGCAATGATGTCCTTTGTGGGACAAGCTTCTAACCACTTGCTAGAATGATCAACAGCAATTGGGATAAAGCAGCAACTGGAGTGGGAGCAAGGGAGAGGCCCTACAGCTTCAATGCTGACAGTGTGAAATATGTATTGAGGTGGGACTTTCTTGAACTCGTGAGAGGCAGCCCAAGGTTGCTGGAGCTGGCAGTTGTGGCAACTATCAATGCTGTCTGGAATCAGCAGGCAAATGGTTTCCCAGAAATAGTTTTTTTTGAAGACAGCCACAGGTCTTGGCAATTCCTCCATGTCCTGTCTCTTATGATCTTGAAGCACCAACAAAAGGCAAATACTAGGCCATACATAAGGCAAGTATTGGGCTTGTACTTTCTTGAAGAGCTGATTGTCACAAATGAGTGTGTCCACAGATGGTTTGAATAAGCAATTTGGACTTCTTCTGTCTTGCTCTCCCAATAGGAAGGATATCCAATTAGTTCATACAGTCAATTAGCCTCAGCAGGGTGTAGAGCAAGGATAGGAATTATGGATAAGCCATCAGTGTTCTGATGTTGAATCCCAGGACAATGTAGCACTGTGAAGTTGTAGCCCTGAAAGCAAAGGGCCCATCTATCTAGCTGTCCTTCTGGTTCTTTGAGCTGCTGTAGCCACTTGAGCAAGGCATGGTCAGTGATCACAGTGAAATGGGTGCCATAAACATGATGACAAAATTTCTTGACCTCATGAAATAAGACAAGGCATTCTTTCTCTGTGACACTATAGTTCTTATCATGCTTGTTCAAGACACAAGAAGTATAAAATACAGGATGATCCACACCCTCATCATCTAGTTGGGCCAAGATGGCTTCAATATCCAGGTCACTAGCATCAGTGTAAAGGATGAATTCCTTATTGTAGTCAGGATACACTAGGATGGAAGTCTCTTTGGGTTTTTATTTAAAGGTCTCAAAGGCTTGTTGCTGACTAGTGGTCCATTTGAAAGGGACATTATGTAACAGTTAGAACAAAGGTTTGCTTGTATTGGAAAATTCAGGGATGAACTGTCTGTAGTAACTCATCATGTACAGAAAGACTTGTACCTCTTGCAAGTTGGTGGGTGGAAGCATTTTGTCAATGGTCTCAACTTTCTTGGTCATTGGGCAAATCCCTGTCTAGGTTAACTCATGGCCCAGGAACTCAAAGCGTTCTTTAAAGAAATCACACTTTGATGGTTTCAGTTTAAGGCCAGCCTCTCAAATTTTTATAACACTTCCTTGAGGTGAGCCAGATGATCTGTAAAGGTAGCACTGAAGACGGTTAATTCATCTAAGTACACTAGGACACATGAGAGCTTCAAAACACAGAGGATGGAGTCCATAGCTTGCTGGAAGGTAGCCAGGGCATTGCAGAGCCCTTGAAGCATGTGTGTAGACTCAAAAAGTCCTTCAGAAGTGGTGAATGCGACCTTCTTTCTATCCTTGGGAGAGATCAAATTGCCAGTACCCAGATGCTAGATCCATAGCAGAGAAGAACTTAGAGCCTTCAAGGCAGCAGAGAGCATCATCAATACGCGGCAGGGGATAGGAGTCCTTTTTGATTAAGGAGTTCATGTGATGGTAATCCATCACAATACAATGACATTCATCCTTCTTCTTCAGTATGGGCAAGGAGGAGGCCAACAAACTTTTGAAAGGCGCCAGTAGCCCAGTGTCTAAAAGTTGTTTGAGCTCTTTAGACACCTGAGCGTCCTCTACTCAACTACAGAAATAAAATTTGGCTTGGAAGAGGGGAGCGTCATCAGAATTAATCTGTTTATCAAAACTGCAGGCTTGACCCGCCAGCAAGGTTCCAATCAAGCAGGTTTGTGACCTGCAATCCAATTACCCAGTCACTCAAAGCCATACTAGGAAGTCAACTCAAATTACCAAATCCAACAACATGAACAGATGATGATCCTTTATGGTGGATACCTTGTTTTGGCACTTGACTCATTATCAGGATCAAGCCACCCCCCTCTTCCATCCAACCATGTGATCAACAATCATGTTCCTGTTATCCTTGATTCACATTAACTATATAATCACTATCTCACAATAAAGATTATTATCTAGCTTCTAAATATTTTTCCCCTTGTAACTCTTCTAAAACAGCACAGTTACAAAATTGGTAGCACAGGTAGGTTCTCCATCCTACCTTATCTTGAAAAGTTTTGCCTGTTGCCCGCACACTCTGCGGCCAACAAATCCTCAACAGAAGTATGTCTGGCCTCCCGCCTGACTGGACTCCGTACATCCCTGGTGCCAAGATACCTGATGGCTTTGTCCTGTACCAGAACATGGTGATCCCACTACCCGCCTTCAACACCATGTCTGCACAAGGCTTCTTCAGGCTCCCTCCTCAATGCCGCAACCAGCCAATGAAAACACCATGCCTGCCTATGTAGCTCAAAGACTACGGAGCGCTGTCTTGGAACATTTTGCTAGGGCCAACAATAACAACACTGCTGCATGGATCCAGTCCGTCCAGAGCAAGCTGGCCCAGATGGAATGCCCACAGCGGTTTTGGATTGCAGAAATTTCCATTCAACTGACCCATGATGCTGGCACCTGGTGCAACAAGTGGCACAAGGAGCACACTGACAAGAACTGGGATACCTTTAAGCAAGACTTCCTGGAAAGATTTGTGCTTAAAGACACAGCGCTCATGATAATACGCCAAGTAAAGAACCTAACCCAGACAGGCACTGTGAAGGAACTCACCCGCGCCTATGAGGAACTCCAACTTTGTGCACCATCCAAAATGGCCTTTGAAACCCCAGCCACACACCTCATGTACTACAATGCCCTCAAGTTGCATGTGATGAGGCATGTAAACCTGGACCCGGTGACCAACCTGAAAAGCTTGTACCGTGAAGCAGAGAAAGCAGAACAAACCTCCAATGTACTGCATAAGGCACAAACTGGGAAACAAGAAAGACACAAGGATTCCCATCCAGGCAGGTGCTCCACTTGACCACCCCCTGGAGGCAACAGAAATGACGCCAACCACAAACCCACAGCTTTGAATGGACATGTAAATGGAAATAATGGCCAGTCAAACTGGACCCATATCCATGTCACCACCACGCAAGGCAACCAAAACAAGGGAAAAGCCCAGGGAGAGCACTAAGCAAGCCAAGCTCTCCCCACACAACTCCTGACTTGCCCAATGATGAGTACCAACCCAAGGACGTGGACCAATGCCCAATAATACAAGTGCCTTCAGAGGACCCAGTACTGTACACCATTGCCAGGCATCCCAATAAACTGATGTCCTATCCTTTCTGCTTTTGCAGTTACACAGGCTCAGCACTCCTGGATTCAGGCGCAGATAAAGCCCTGGTCAACAGTAGATTTGTGGATAAGTTTAATCTGGTCACTAATCCTTTGCAGATTGAAAATGTGGTCCTGACTGACAAACACCACATCACTGTGACAAAGGAAACTGCCCCTTCTCTGTCATACTTGAGAATCCCCACTCCACCATCCAAGGTCCCGTCATTGACTTCCCAAAGTTTGACATTGTGCTGGGACTAGACTGGTTGCGGAAAAACAATCCTCACATAGACTGGGCAAGCTCAGTGTTGACCATCCAGCATGAAGGTGTCAACCACCAGATCTACCCTGACTCCATGGACTAACTTCTACGTGATCACGTCTTTGTGCACATCACAGAGACCCTGGACAAGAAGGAAAACCTGTAGGAAATTGAATGGGACTCCTGCCAGTATGAGATCATACATTTCAAAGATCACCAGGATACCTCCACGCCTCAGGACCACAAAAATGTGGCCCACCATCCAGAAATATTCAAGGAAGCGCTGCCCAGGCTGCCCCCTGAGAAGCACATTCAGCATTCCATCCAACTCAAGGGGGCTGTACCCAAGGCGTACCCTATCTACAGGCTGACCCCAAATGAAGACAACACCTTACGCGCCTACCTCAAGGAGGCATTGGAAAAAGGACTTATCTGCCCCTCACAGTTTTCCTTTGGGGATGCCATATTCTTTGTGACTAAGAAGAAAGGTACCTTATGTCTGGTCATAGACTACCAAGCCCTAAACAAAGTTACCATCAAGAATTGTTATCCGCTACCACTGATTGAGGACCTCTTTGATGCCTTAGGAGGAGCCACAGTCTTCTCCAAGATTGATCTGATGGCAGGCTACAAATGGATTTGTATTAAGGAGGAATACATTCCCAAAACAGCCTTATGCACTAAATACAGCTCCTACAAGTGTGTGGTGCTTAACTTTGGCATGATAAACGCCCCCTCCACCTTTGTGACCTTCATGAACAAGGTGTTTGCTCTGTAAATAGACAAGCACGCCCTAGTGTACCTGGACAACATTATCATCTACAGCCCCTTGGTGGAACAGACCCACAAAGATCTTGAGGATGTCTTTGCTACCTTGGCACAACACAAACTGTTGGCCAAGCCCTTCAAGTGTCAGTTCTTCCGTGAGCAACTACCCTTCTTGGGACACATAGTCTCAAAGGATGGCATCAAACCCAATAGTCAAAAGATACAGGCCATCTGCAAGATGCCACCACCCAAGGATAAGTCAGAACTCCACACCTTCTTAGGTGTGGTGGCCTATGTACACCGCTTCATACCTGACTGTGGCATTTGACTGCCCCCTTATCTGCCATAACAGGCGCCAAGTCTAAGTTTGTGTGGACCCCCTAATGTGACTTCTGTCTTAGACGCCTCAAGGAGAAACTTATGACAGCTTCCATCCTGCAATACCCCAAACGTGCCGGGAAATACCAAATGGAAACTGACGCCTCAGATGCATCCATTGGGGGAGTACTAAAAATCAAAAATAATGGTGGTGACTTCCTGCCTGTAGCTTATGAATCACAAAAATTGACAGATGGCAAGTTTTGATACCCTATCCACAACAAAGAACTGTTGGCTATCATGCACTGTCTAGTCAAATGGCACTGTTTCTTAGAACGGCAGGAAGAATCCACAGCTTTAACCAATCACAAGTTGCTCATCTATTTCAAAGCTCAAGCAAATCTGTTGCGCCGCCAAGTGCAGTGGATGGAATTATTGGAGAGGTTTAACATGCTCATCCAGTACAAACCTGGAGCTGAGCTTGCCATGGCAGATGCCCTGCCTGCCTGTATATCCGTGCTTCCAGAGGAGAAAATGGGCTCAACCCAGACTGGCCTCTCTTAGTACTATGAACAAAAGACAAAGGTTTTCTCCCGGCACAACCAACATAACAAAGGAAAAAGTCATCAAAAATGAACACCTATTTGCTGATGTATATGGAGCCCTACACAGAGAAATTTTCTGACAGAACAGCCATTACCTACATCCCCACACATCAGCAAGTAGACACCATCTTATGCTATCACAGAGACCTTGGACATACCAAGAGCCAAAACCTATATGAGTTCCTTAAGCATAAGGATTGGTGGCCAACCTTATATTGCAATGTTCAAGAAGTTCTAGACCAATGTGAGGTATGCAAAAAAAGCTCCAAAAGCAAAACCCCTCCAAAGTTAGTACTTCCCATCCGCACACAACTACCTTTCAAAGTATGGTCTCTTGACATTGTTGGCCCCATGCCAGGAAAACATAATGACAAGAAATACATCATCACCGCCATTGACTTTGCTACAAGATGGCTCTAGCCCAAGCAGTAAAGGCAAAAACTGGCAATAATGTATATCAATTTATTGGCAAAGAGATAACCAGCAAGTTCAGAAATCCAGAACTCCTGATAATCAATGAAGGGAAAGAATTAACCTCCAAAACAACCAATGTATACCTTGCAAAAAATGAGTTCAAACACACTGTAACAACACCATACCACCCACAGATCAATGGACATGTAGAGCGGCTTAATGGTAGCCTTGTGCAAGCCTTAACCAAACTCACCACCAGGAGACCTGAAGACTGGTATAAGCAGCTACCAACTGCACTACTTGTATGCCAAACCCAAGTGAACAGATCCACCAGAAAAAGCTCATTTGAACTGGTATACAGCACACATCCAAATATCATTCAAGCATTGACAGGACCTAAACTGGAAGTTCCAAGTGAAGTTCCCCCTGTTCAGACCCTCACATTGTAAAGACTAACAGCAAACAAACAGTGAAGGAGGATGAACGTCTACAAAAAACCTTTGTCCCCATCTGCAAGAGACATGAAGTTGGGATCAAAGTTTGGGTCATGAATGTTGACAAGACCAAACTATAACCCAAGAAAGTGGGACCAGCAATCATTCTAAAGGTAAACAACAATAACACTTACCTTGTGCAAATGCTTGGAAAAGTAAGCAAGACAAGACTCTACACCATAATTGCCTACAACCCTGCAAAGCAAGACAAAAACAACAAGAAACCAATCTGCCCGCCACAGAACAACAATTAGTTCAATACAACGCTGGGCTCCTTATGACCTCCCTGACAACCTGCCCCAAGAGGAGACCAACCTTCAGCCGGGGGGGGGTGTTGAAACTGCAGGCTTGACCCACCAGCAAGGCTCCAACCAAGCAGGTTTGTGACCCACAATTCAATTACCCAGTCACTCAAAGCCAGACTAGGAAGTCAACTCAAATTACCAAATCCAACAACATGAACAGATGATGATCCTTTATGGTGGATACCTTGTTTTTGCACTTGACTCATTATCAGAATCAAGCCACCCCCCTCTTCCATCTAACTGTGTGATCAACAATCATGTTCCTGTTATCCTTGATTCACATTGACTATATAATCACTACCTCATAATAAAGATTATTATCTAGCTTTTAAATATTTTTTCCCCTTGTAACTATGCTAAAACAGCACAGTTACAACATGTTGAATAATGCCTTTAGCTAGATTATAATCAGTGCTATCTTTAGCAAAAATATCTGAAAACTGGTCTAGCAATTCAAGAACCTCCTTCTGTTGGACCAAGGATAGCTGCAGGAAATCTTGCGCAGTGAACAAGGATAGGACTTGGGGCTTGTCTTCAGGTAAATTGAAATCCTGGAACATATCAAAGGAATCTAGCAATAGGACATTGGGAGCATTAAACAACTTGCCATAGCCAACAACCTGCCGTCTAGATACATGTATGGGGAGAGCAGTTAAGTTGGCAACCAGCAATTGAACAGGGTCTTTATGAGAGAAATCCAAGATTCTTGGGCAGAGGTAGGGTTTGTTGCATCCTAGTGAGGGAAGAGAGTATAACTCTAGGAAAGTGCAATCAGGCAACTCATAGGATATTTGAGGGTCTAGGATAGCTTGAGATCCAGGGGAGATGGCTACAGCAGAAGTGAACGGGAGAGGTATCCCCTCAGATGCAGGGCAAGCCATAGGAGGACACTTATGTTGGATGAATGGGTACAGTATTTAGGGTGAAAACACCGGTGTGATATTCTAAGGCACACATCTTGAGGCGTTTCCCAGGGACATTAAAAGGCCCTTCAAAGATCATAGGGACTTTTTAGCCTAAGATAGAGAGGTAGCTATCCTTCAAATTGATGATCCCATTGTATTCCCTAAGGAACTGAGTATCAACTAGGAGATTGTAACTCTCATTTTCCAAGACAACGGCAGGCGCGGCTAAAAGTAGCTTGCCAAACTGCATGGGAAGAACATAATAAGCCCCTATAGTGTGAGTCATGAATAGCCTAGCTGTATAATACAACTGGTGAAAGTTAAGGTCAGGGGAAAGTTTGAGCTTCTTGATAAGCTTCAAGGAACAACATTAACACAAGATCCAGTGTTCAAAACAGCCTTGATTTTCACCTTTTGGATGGATATTTTCACACAAGTGGTAGTACAACCAAAGGGTGGAAGGAGGGCCAGGATGTACTGGGCTTCTGCTAGCTCTTTGTCCCATTTTTTAATCATGCATCTCAAGCCTGGAAACTCCTTATAGACAGTCTGGAGAGAAGGAAAAACTGAAAGATTCTTAAATACAGCATTTGCAACTTCAGCAGCTTCCTCAGACAGCTCTACAAGCACAGGAGACCTCTTAGCTTGGGTGAGGTATGGACAAGAGACAACCTCTTTGGCTTAAGACAAAGGCTTGGCAGAAGTGTAGTTTTCCCAGAGCGTAACTGATAAGGGACCACAATGGTTTGGGGACAGCAAGAACTGAATACCTATAGGCGTCAGGATCATCAACATCTGAATCATCCATGTCTGAATCATTGGAGATTTCATGGAATAATAGCAGAGTTGAAGAATCCTCAGTGTCAGCAGGCTCAGAGTCAGCTATGGTGCAGGGAATCTAAAGAGACTGTGAAGAATTGTCAACCAAGAGTGTCTCTGCCTCTAGGTTGACTTTTCTTTTCCTGCCTGCTCCTTGGGATCAGCTCCTTCAACCTGAGGATTGATGCAGACTTGAGAATGGTGACCTATCTGGCCACACTTGTGGCAACCTTGATGTCTAGGAGGATTTTGAAAGTTCATTGTAAGGATGCAAGGGCCAAAGGAAGACAAACCAGAATTAGAGGTGGCACAATTCTCCTGAACAACTGCTCCAGAATGGGTAAGGTACATATCCTGCAACAACGTTTTTATGCTCTTCATGGAAGAAAGCATGGCTTTATGGGCCTTGAAGTGAAGAAACAGAAGCTGGTTAATCTTGAGGGCTTGAGAGCAAACCATGTATGCTTCATGTGTAGTCAACTGGCGGCTTGTGATCAGTTGTTGTACTTCCATGTAGAATCTATCTGCAAATTCAGCTAGGGTCTCCTTTGGTTTAAAAGCAATGTGCATGAGTGCGTCCTTCTTCACTTCCAAACTAAGGTCACCACCAAATTTGTCAATCAGAAGTTGCTTCATATCTTCCCAGGTTTCAATAGTGAGCAGCTCTGGCATTACTACTTCTTGGCAGGTTGGGTGTAGACAGGTCAGAATGCGCTCCTTCTTGACCTCATCTGAGGCTCTTCTCATGGCAGTTTCATAGATAGTTAGGAAAGCTGCAATGGTCAAGGTTTTGGGGTCAAAGACTTGCTTAAAGGTAGGCTTGAAATGTTCTTCTGGAGTTGGATCACCATTATTGCTATCAAGTACATTTATATGTGGGGAGAATTCTGCTTTAAATTCAGATGGGGGCTGTCTGGCCCACAGTTGACAAAAACTTTCCTCAAGAGTAGTCAGGGTCTCAGCAGTGCGGGCACCTGTATTATTAGCTAGGGTGGTCTGCCACTCAGTAACATCCAAGTGTTGGCCTTGGGTTGTTACTACTGTAGAGAGCTCAGCCAGTTGGGAGGTAAGGAAAGGACCCACTGAGAGGTCAGGGGAAAACCTGTCATTCACTGAATTAATTAATTCACTCATTTCTTGCACAATTTTATCAAGTTTGTGGTGGTCCTGTTTCAAGTGGTCCACCTCATTGGCTAGAGCAATCAACTCTCTAGTACAGTGAATTTGGGGGGCTCCTGACAGGCCAGGGCAGCAGCTATCTTCATCAATAAGCCCAGTTGGACTAGCAGCAGTTGCCACCATTTTGCATAAGGCGGCAATCTCTTGCTGTAGCTCAGCAACTTTAGTTGTCAAAGCAAGCACCTGAGGATAAGGCTGAGGGGCTTCAGTAGGGCAACCTTGACTGCAGATAGATGCTTGCAGCTCTTTAATAGCATCCCATAACCTCTGTTCTCTATCCATCAAATTTTCAGATGGGAGGGAAGGCAGACATCTGGCTTGGGCGTATACAATTCATTCACTTGAGTCTAGAGATTAGTAATGTTAGTGGTGTTGGCAACCCTTTCTTGATAAAAACTTTCACTGAGCTTGAAAAGGCCTCTGGTAGCAAGGTCTGCTACTTGTTGTATTTGATTGAACAAGTAAGCGCTGGACGCATTGAGCTGTTGTACAAGTTATTTGAAGTTGGTAAGATAGGCGTTCAAGGTAGAATTTACTTGTTCTTGTCAGGGTTGTTCTAGCTGGTGGAACTTGTGTAGACGCTCTATGACATATTTGGGGATGGACTTGCACATTTTCTTGATGGAATTAACTAAGTAAGTTTGGGAAGTGACAGAGCTGCGCTGATTGTCTGACACCAAGGAAAACAGGGAGTGGATTCACTGTTGATAGGCAGCAAACTGATTCCAATGATGAGTGACAGCTGCTTGTAGAGACAAAATCTCCTGAACGTGGAGCCCTAACACCATTTGATGGTGGGCTAAGGCAGGTTATACAAAGGATGACAATAAATGCTCAGTAGAGCCAGCTGCTGAGAGGAGATGCTGTGGGAATTGCAGAGCAACAAAAAATTCATAGTATTCCGCTCAACTAAACTGTAGCTGGAGGAAAGGGATAGCCCCATCACAGGCTATACAAAGGACTACTTCCATGACTTGTTCCAAGTCAGGGGTACCCAAAGGGTAGAACACTAGGAGGGGACCATTCCTGAGGTTCAGCACAGTAGGGAAAATAGGTGGTTCTGTGATGTCTTCTTCAATAGAAGGACTGGTGATTTAAGGTGAACTTGGCTCTTGTATAGGAGGAGTCAAAAGACCTGAAAATGTGGTTGCAAAGGGGGTAACCAAGGAGCTTACAGCCCCTGTAGTGAGCACCATTTTTGTCATGTTCTGAGGTGCGGCATAGACACACAACAGGGAATCCTAATCTTAGGATTGGATTTGTACTAAGTCTTGGTTAGAATGGCAGGAAAGGCTATGAAATTACCTTGTGGCCCTGATTGAATAATATCTACTAGACATGGCTAGAGAGAGGCGCAGAAGTACTGGGAGACACAAAGACAAAAATGTGAATAGAACTTAATCTTTATTGGTGAATAAGAAATGGAATATATAGTGGTTGACAATAACACAAAGCACTAACAGGACAGTAGGATCACTCACCACAAGCATGAGTGGGGTAAGTGAGTTGCGCAGAATCAAGAAACTGAACAATTGAATTTCCTGATTTGAAGCCAGACCCATTTTGAGGTGCAAAAGCAAAAAAGATAGATTTGTCCTCAATTTAAACCATCAAAGGCAAAATTAAAACATGTTAAATGGCAGCATTCACGACACCCTAGTTGTGGTAGGTGGCTATCATTAAGTCTCTTATACTTGACCTGTATTACTGAAAACTCTTCCAATAATTTCTCTATGATCAGGAGGGCATCCCCACCATGCTATTGTGCTTCAGCTGGTGCTAGTCCCTCTGTGGGCCTGTAGCAATCCTTTAACAGCCTATTAAACTCATTCCCAATAAATTCCCTTCCCCTATCTGTCATCTAAAGGTTCTAGTTAACCTTTTATCCAATCCCCCTGGGAAGTTTTACTAGTGGCAAATCTTCAACAGCTTTTGCAGTAGGTGTCATCCTCCCCTTTACTAGGATAGAAAATATTGAGTAACTCACTCATAGGGTCTTTATGTATTACTTGAAAATTTAAGCAGTGGTCAAAATGGGGTTTTATTTGCTTTCAGAAGAAAGATCCCCTTAGAAACCTTCTGTTATATGGCCTATGGGTCTGGGAAACAATTGGTATGTGCCAATACTTGGAGTCCTTCAACAATCTCTTGGACTTCTTGTACTTGTACTTGGCTCCTGCACCTTAGTCCTGGACTCTTGCCCTTAGTTTAATGCTCCAGCTTCTTTATCTTGGTCTCTTGAATCTTTATCTTGGTCTCCAGCTCTCTGTATAGCTTTAGTGGCCTTGGTATTACACTTGATCCAGTCCCTGAAAAGCCTCAGATTGATCCCTCTTTTATAGTTCCTTGTTTCAGTCCTTGTTTCATATCTCTGGTTTTCCAGACTTAAACTATCCAGTTTCTTCTGCTATATAATATATCAACCCTTTTAACTTACTTCATCCAATTAAAAACCAGCATTTTATGCTTTGTTCCCTCATTTTTAGGCTTAAACCCTCCAGTTAAAGCCCTTAAAACAGTGATAAAACAATCTTTGACCTACAGTCAATCAGACGCCCAGGTTGAACTGTTTTCCCAAAACGTTTGCCCAAATGACTTGATCTTGACCCTGGTTCAAATCCAGCACTTTATTGCTCCAGATAAACCCCTGATCCATGTTTTAATCAATTTGCTGTAATTCTCATCTCGTTTCTCTGGGAAAACTTGAGTTCTTCCAATTATGTTTTACTTAGGAAACTTTATAGCCCTAATTTCTTCAATGTTTCTCCGAGCTTCTCCTTGTTTTCCTCAGCATTTTAGCTATTCAAACTTTCTTGCCTTTTGATTCTTGCCTCACTTAATCATTTCAGAAAAACTCCAGGCTTTTGTCACAGTAGGTTCCATCATGCCAGGAATTATCTGCCCAAGCAGGAAGGCTCAAAAATCCAGGAAACCTTTATCAAAATTGACCAGGTTAACGGATTTAAATCAAACAGTCAATCCAAACTGGGTTACAGCTGCTCCAGTCTGTCAGCTGAAACCAGCTTCTCCTTAAAAATTGATGTTGATAAATTGGCGTAATTTGAGGTTCACCCGATACAAGCTTGTTAATCAGCATGGTTGTCAGAAATTGGTAACACACAGGTTCTTTGCAACCTGGACTAGATACTTACTTGAAAATGTGGAAGGAATAGGAGGCCAAGATTCATGTGGTATTGCTTAGTCGATTTTTGATATATATTGAATAATTTTCACTGTTTCAACTCTAAGAGTTGAGTCCTCCCAAAGTTTTACTCAATAAAAATCATTTATCCCTAGTTCTAATTTACTTTTCAAAATGCATCATGTGGTTGGGTTGTTACAATATATTCTGTACAATCTGATTCTCAACCAAATCATTTCTGGAAGATGGGGCCAAGCAGTTGAACTTCATTGTTGGTGCCGCCCAATGCTAATTTTGCGCCAGCTGATCCCAAAGCCCCCCATTCTGGAAACTGAAAATTGTGTTGCTTCCCAATGTCTAGAATTTTATTCTGAAGATACATTGATGCTTTCTCAGGCCATTTATCTTGGGCTACTTTGGTTAGGATTAATTGTTTTACTTAATCCTAGTATTACAATTGGAATTTTACAAAAAGATATATGAAGCCATGTTGGTGGTTAATCATTAATTCTATGTGGATTTGGGTGGTAATTCCCCATCACTTAGAAACAGCTTCATACTATCCCGCAATTTCTATCACACCTTTGTCCTTAAAGTTTCTCTGTCCTGTTTCTGGCTACTTTGGCTCCTTCTTACTCAAACAATTCTTTATTAATTTACAGTTTTATATGATAATAATCTTAATCTTTTTATCATATCTTTTGGTAGCTTATTTAATTCTTTTATCTACTTTTTTACTATTATTCATCTTATTTCTAACAGTCCAAGTCCATTTTTCCTGCTTCTTCATCCACTTCTACTGGCCCTTATTAATCAACTTCCAGTTCTCCAGATAGTACTGCTCCATGATTTTCTAGTCATTCAGCTAGTACTTTATATTACCTTTCAGTCCTTCTTCTAGTCCACACTATGAACCACCTAGGTTCAATTCCTCACCATGAACCACATTGGTTCCATCTGCACTATGAACCACTTAAGCTCCTTTCCTTATTATGAACCACCTAGGTTTCCAAGATCCTCCAGTCCTTTAACTAGTCTTCATTGTGATCATCCAGTCTTTCTTACTAGTCTTCACTGTGAACTTTCACTTTTGAACTGCTTTGGTTCTATTTTCAGTCTCTGTTACCAATACATCAGACTCAGGCAATGATTCTACAAGGCTACTGGCATTTGACTGGGCCACTTCAAGTGACCTCCACTTGTGCCATTCAACCACAGACAATCCTCATGTCTGTGCAGTTGTCTTTAATCACTAAGGTGATTAAGTCTGAGCTTTCAGTCACAAAGTAATCAACTTTACTTCCCAGAGACCTGTTCATCATCAAGTTCTGCAGCTGCTTCCATGAGCATCTACCCTGATAACGTCTCTGGGCATATTCATGCCCCTAGAGTGGCTTCAGGACTTCCCCAAAGCCTCCAGGAAAACACATAAAAGGACACTTTATCGGATCATGAGGTAAGGTGCATACTCACAGACCTCCTATAAGTGCACAAGGGAACACAGAGCTACCTCAGCTCCTCCCTTCCCTAGCAGTCATTAGTTACATGTTAGGCTATATTATCTATTCCCCCTAGCAGCTAATGTTACCTGCTATAGAGAAGAGCCATCCCCCACCCCTAGTATCCAATGTTACCTGCTAGGCTGATTCATTTTCTGCCTCTAGTTTTCAATGTTACCTACTAGGCCTATATCTGTCCCAAAATCACTAAATTTTGCCAACTTTCAGCATAGAGTCTTTATTGAAGTCAAATCATCCCTTGCTTGCACAACAGCTTCCATGCAGACTGTCAAAGGTACTCCACTGTTAAGTATGAGACCACTGCATTCTTTTCAAGAGGTTTGGGGGTTCATAGTATCATGAAATCTGTGAATCTCTATCAAAGATTCATACCTAATTGCTCTTCACTTGGAGAGCCACTGTTTCTGTTAACAAGAAAGAACACCTGATGTGTTTGGGGACAAGAGCAAGAGTCAAGTTTCTTAGACCTAAAGAAGAAACTCTCTGAAGCCCTCATACTTAGATTCCCCAATTAGTTAAAGCTGTTTTATATTGAAACAGATGCTAGCTCAACTGGTCTTGGTGATGTCCTTACCCAAGAAGGAGAATAAAAGTTGTCCCAAAATCCAGTTGCATATAGATCTAAAACGTTAGGAACTACCCAGAGGAAATAATCTGCCACTGAACAAGGTCTAGCAACCTTATGGCAGTGGAACATTTTAGGACATATATTCTAGGAATGCCGTTAATTATTGTCACTGACCATGCAGTGTTGAGGGCAAGTTGGAAAAAAAGAAGATTTACAAGGCCAAATGCATCTGTATGCAGAGAGAATTATCTGTAAAAGATTAAAATATCATCTACCATCCAGGGTTAGATAATCAGATTCCTGACCTGTTATCTCAAGCGCTGTTGGCATGTGGAGAAATTGATATGCAGAAAACAAGGAGGCCTTTTCCCAAAATAGGATTTATGTATAACAATCCAACCATCTTCAGGTGGATAGAGATCTCCATGTGCAATGGAGAGGCCATCTCTGGTATGAAAAGCTATGGCAAGCGGTGAAGGCTTGGTACTAGTGATCAGAAATGAGAGCAACTGTCCTTTGGATTTTGCAAGAATGTGATGTTGGCTCTAAATTTGCAATAAAAAAATCCAAGGTGTAGTTAAAGTTGAGTAGTGTTGCATTATCCTTTTGAGTTGATCTCAATGAATACTGCTCGTTTTACATTGGCAAGTGGTCAAAAAGAATACTTTGTGGGGAATGTTGATTCTTTTACTAAATGGGTAGAAATTTGAGCATTGAACAAGTAAACAAGTACCTTAATTGCTAATTTTATACAGGAAAAAATAATAGCACAACATGGTTTTCCCAAGAAAGTTCTTACCAATAATGAACTGCCCTATATAGGGCCAGCATTAACCAAGGAATGCTTAAAATGGAGCATTTTCAAGTATAATTAAGCCCCCTATCATCCCAACAAAAATGGTTTGACAAAAAAACCATTAGAACCTTGAAGAAAATTATAAAAAAGTTGGCAGATGGAGCAACCACACATTGGAAAAATCACCTGGAAATGAGTGCCATGGCTTATTGCAATATGCCTCATGATATGGCAGTGGTTTCTCCTTTCCAAATATTGTATGGTTTCAAAATACAACAAGTACCAAGGTTGGTCAATGTAGTTTGTTGAAAGGAGTTCCTATGATGACGCTATTGAGGAACATACATTCAAAATTCAGAAGCTATTTGTTGAAGCTAGGAACAAAGAGGAAAATATCCAATAGAACTGTGCTGCCAAATGGGATTAAAACCTGGGGTTCTCCTCCAAGATCATTTCCAGGTTAGAGACCTGGTGTGGTTTGATCAGATGTGCCAAGAAAGAAGCCCCAGAAGAGGTCTACAGCAATGGGTAGGGCCTATGAAAATTATTCTGGTTAGCCCAGGGCCAAACTACCTGATTTGAGGAGTGGGAGCTTCCCTGGGAGAAGAATGATCCTGAGTTTATCCTCAATCCCTAAAGCTGTTCCATGAGGAATTAGAGTTGAAAAATTCTGAGAATTTAAGGCCAATTCTCCCAAAGAGAAGAAGGGGGCCATGTGACCGCACGACAGTCACTTTTAGTGTTTGACCAAATAAATGCTCCAAGATATACAAAGTCAAATTTTTTGGTTTTTTTAAATATGGATAAGTTTGTTTGGAATTCTTTAGGAAATAATTTCTAGATGAAAAATAGTATCTATATTTGATAAGTGAATATAATATAGGTTTGTTAGTTAGGCCGTACTAACTGCCAAAATTGGGGCAAGATTGACCAAATCAATCTTGGGGACTAGGTGTCTTGCAATCAGTTTATTTAAAACCAAAATTTGACTAAACTATACACACATTAATGATTAATGAGGATTTAATCATTGGGCAAAATGGACTTTACTGTGTCAAGTAAAGACTTGGCGTCTTTGAGTCAAATTAATTAACTGCAGAGGTTAATTAATATATTTGATAAGGAATCAATTAACAAAAAATAACAAAATGTAGACAATGGTGTCTGGGCATTTAGGTTTGATCATCTGGTTCCCAGTTGGAACAATGATAGCTTGGATTGGGAGTATAAAAAATCTACAGTTATTTAGCACTGGGAGCTTGAAATGCTCCATTCAAATCAATACATTGAAAAAAAGAATCATGTGATTCCTTTGTATTGTGGACATCTTCTCATAGGTTGATAAATGCAAAGATCTTTTAGGTAGAGATCAAGATTGGATTTCATTTTTATGTAATCATGTGACAGGAATCAAGGGTTAATTCCTGAACTGGAGGGGTTTTTAGCCAAATATGCACTGAATGATTTATTAGGAAAACAGCAACCTTCTAATAAAATATTTTCTGTCAAATTTGAAGCTTTCCCCTCATTCTTTTTCAATTAGCATCTCTTCACAATTGTTTTTTTTTGAAAAAGAAAAGTTTGGCATCCTTAGAGTATAAACTGATGCTGCCCAAAAGAATATGCCTGAAGGTTCCCTGGAGGAGGCCTGGGAGGGTCTTGAGGTTGCAAAGACTTTGCCTAAGGAATTTTTAGTGGAAGTGAAAGTAGTGTTTGAGTAGTTATATTCAGATTATTTTGCTAAAGAGGGAACCCCTTGCACAAGGTAATCAAACTTACACCTAGGATTCCTAAAAACCTGCTTGTAGGATTTGACAAAATCATCCATCAGGTGAAGAACACTTTCAACTGGGAGATTGAGGCCCTCCATTTAAGAGAAGATAAAAGTGTGGAATTAATGGCCTGGTGTTGTGACAACAGCAGGTTATTATCACAGAAAATTGCCTCCTTGGAGGTAAAGCTCATCAAAGCTTTATCCCAGGAAGGTCTTAGCAAGAAGAATCATCCTGGAAACAAGAAAGGTATTTTTGACTGGATTGACCTGGATCCCTCACAAAATCCAAGTTAGATGCCCTGATTGAGAGCTTAAAGTTGAGAAGGCAACCAATGAAACCCTATACAGTAGTTTTAAAATCTATGGCAAGAAGAAAAATTATTTCAGATTTAAGCAAAGTGTTTTCAGATTTAAGCAAACCCCAAGTCAGGTGAGATTCAAGAATCAAATAATCTAAGTATTTTTGGATTAAAGTGATGAAACATCATCCAATAAACAAAATAACACTACTGTAAATTCAGAACCTAAATGTGAAAATGTGGGATTGTCAAATTGTTGGTCCAAATTTCAAATCACTTATGCAGGATGGCCTTTTTTAAATTAAATTGATTTTTCTGTATTTTTATTTGAATTTTAAAAATGCAGGAACTCATAGACACTTTGCAAAGTTCAAGTCAAACAGCATATTTGAATGGACAAAATGAATTAACTGGAAATTAGATTTGAAGCATTCAAATCCATCAACCATTTTCATTAAGTTTACTATGTTTTTTTAAATTGTGGGATTTTCAAATCCATAAACCAAATTTCAAATCACTTTTGAATGCCACTAGTAAACTCAAATAACAATTGTGTGAACTGGAATCCAAATTTAATATTTAGGTTGCACACTAGGAAACACCAACCCAAATCAAGAAGCTCCACCACAACTAAAATCAAACCAAAAATTCAATCTCTTTAACCATGTATAGACATAAAAAGCAATTAAAATTTAAAGTCATCCAAACCCAGAAAGTATAAAATATTATTCACTTTAAATCACAGATATAGAAATTCTGTTACTATTCAAGGCTAAATCAAGAGAAAATAACTACTCACAAATAAACCAATAAATCCAAATAAATACATATTTTAACTCTAAAATATATATTTTTATTTTATTTTTATGGACCATTGATTGCATTTGCAACCAGCTCCTTCACCAGCCTGCGGGGCAGCCTGTCCCCAAGGGCGTCTCAGAGGGGTTTAAAATAGCCTAGAACACAACTCAAGGGGAGTAATGCCAATACACAGGCCTCCCAAGGTGTCAGTGCCAGTCAACCACCTCCCGCATCCCAAGCCAGATCACACAGCCTGAATCCCAGACAGAAGCTGCTTTCAAGGCCTATTACCAAAGTCTCCTATACCAGGGTTGCCAGTAACAATGGGGTTACTTACACCTCCACTGTGTACCCAGTAGTCACCTGGCCCGCACTTTGGATCCAAGAGTTACCACTTCCTGCCCCTGCATTTTTGAAACCTCCTATTAGCCATTAGCCACCACTGTTGAGCCATCTGCATCTGTGATTTATTCCACCATTGACAGTGCCACCGCAAACAAGTTTGATCCCATCCTCTAAACAAAGTTCCCCATCCCCTGTGTTGAGCCTACTAGCCAGTATGCCGCAGTATCTGCCAAGGGCTAGCGTCAGTTGACAGATAGTGAGTGTGAAGCTCTCCTCAACTGCTTAAACAGGGGAATGACAGTTTGAGATATTGCGTCCCAATTTGATGTCACGGCCAGATATGTTGGCAACATCAACAACAAATATGGCAACACTGGGCAAATTGGCAAATCTGACAAGGCTAGGTGACAGCCCAAACTCCTTCAGCCCATTCATACCAAGGCAACCAGGCAGTGGGTTACCAAGGGTTGCCACCTGGACACGCTTGCTGTCCAATCAATGCTTACCATAGAGTTTGGGCTTTCTATCTCCAAAACTCTTGTCTACAAAACCATGATTGAGTTGGGCTTCTCCTGGAAAGTACCGGGAGTTTTTCTGTATAATAAAAAACAGCGCCAAGACCATCAAGAATTGATACATTTATGCCAAGACCTATGTGGCTCTTAAGCAGACTGGCAATGCCCAGTTTTTATATCAATGAATTTTTGTTTTTCTCATCAATCAGGTCTAGGCATGGATGGGTCAAGAAAGAGTCAAAGGATGGTGTAGCACATTGTGCAGCTGTCTGTTCCCAGACATATCCTATGATAGCACTTCTTGGGTCACACAGGTTGAAACAATATAAAATGATCAAAGGTTCTCATAATAGTGGGACATTCATTGATTTTCTCCAAACCGTCAAGGAGTACCTTTGGATTAATTACTGCGGCACAACCAACATTGTTGTGCTTGATAATGTCAGGCTCCAAAAAGTGTATCTGGTTGTGTCTGAGTTCCCCCAATTGACAAAAACAGCCACACCTCCAGCCACTGCCTTTCTGATTGTCCAATGAGACTCCTCTTCCTCCTTCCCTATTCTCCAGTTCTGAATCCAATTAAGGAGGTGTTTGATTGGATCAATAATAAGTGTCAGGAAGGCAGGCATAGGAAGAGGCATTAGGCAACTCAGGGCAGGGTACCACCAGGCCAGTGGGTAATGCCCACCAAAGGATGGGTGCTAACTTGATAATGTAAGATAAGGATCACCCAAGTAAAGACCAGGGACCAAAATTGGGCACAACAGAGTCCACCAATCATGCCAAAGTAATATAGAGTACTCCAAACAATTGAGTGGACATGGTCTAGCGGTGGTGGTAGGTTCCATTGGGCAGTTGGGTTGCAGGGCTAAGAGCGGAGTCATGGGGACAAAGTAGGCAGGCAGATAATTGTACTTGTCTTTGAATAATATTGGCAGCACCTTGTACCACTTTCCTTTTCTTCTTATGTACTTGGTCTCTCTAGTCCTTGCTAAGTGATTAGCAATGAGTATCTTCTCCAAGTTAAACTCCAAGTAGGCAGGGTTGGGCGGGTATTTTTTAAAATGCACAGGTCCAAAGGGGGCTCCAGGGGGACAGTATAGTGTTTGAGGTGGGTCAGCAGGTTGATCTCTAGAGGGGGTGGTTGCCTGGTTGTCTACTTGGTCAGAGTTGAGATGAATGATAACCAAAACTAGATAAGATAGGATTTGTTTAAATCAAAGGTTTATAAAACTTTATTATTGAAAATTACAATAGGGTCATCCCCATACCACCAGGGTTCTTATACCAGATGATTTTGCTTCTTTGCATTTTGCAGACTTCAGGCTTGTGGAAAATTTACTTGCAGGACATAGATCTTGGCTTTTGGTTTTGAGGGCAGTGGATCCTTGTTGTGTATGCTCTGGTGAATAGAAGTGGTGATGCTTTGTTCTGCCGCTACTGTTCACCATATCACCTGAGCAGGCCAATTACATTACCCATTCTGGACTAGAGACTGATGGCAGCTGGGGATCATTATCAGGGCTATCAGTAGACCTTGTTTTAACCTCCTTTAGTCAAGCTACAACTTCTGGTTAGAACTGGGTCTTTGGTGGCACAAAGTTGACAGCAATCCAGGGACCATTTGGGGAATCATCCTTAAGAATCTGGAAGGTGTTGAGTATATACTTCTGGGAAGTATAATAAACAAGATAAGGGGAAGATTTAATAAGAGAATGATAATTTATTGGATATGAATACAGAATATTATATAGTATCATGACAAGCCACATACCGTCCATGTACCTCATGGGGGCCATGGGGTTTATCTGGGTAATGCTCCTCTTAGATCATGAGGCTTATTAAAGTTGTGTTCCATTTAGGATCTGGATTAGGTGATACCTGTAATAGATATTTGACTGATAATGGTACCACCAGTTTACTGGCTGGTCAGTGAACCATTCAGTGAGCTGTTTGGTGATCTACTTGGGGTGTTAATTTTCCAAGAGGGAGCAATTGAAGATGTTGCAACAAGGGTCTTAGAGTAATTCAACAATTCAGGTTTGTGACTCAATGAGTTGGCAGGTTCCTGTCCATCCTGGGTGACTTAATCTGCCTTTGGAGGGTCAGGGTTTGGTTTTGGGGTTTCCAATGTTGATATTGAACTTCCAGTCTTGATACTTGACAGGCTGACAGGTTCCTGTCCCTTCTGGTCGGGGCAAGGCATCTCTGGCACCCTGGGGTTTGACCCAACTGGCAGTCTGGTATGCTCACATCTACCCTGGTTGATGCAAGGCATTTCCTGAGGGCTGGGATCTAATTCCCAGGTTTTCAATAAAAAAAATTAAAATATCATTCATGACAATAAGGTGAAAAAAGGCCTCTCACAGGACACCAAAGATATCTTCAATATTCTTGAGGTCAGCCAATTTTCAATGCCGCCTAAAGTGGTGGCGCTTTTTACAAGCACTCCAAATCCTTCCCCCCCAAAGCTCTTGCTTCCAAGCCAATCAAATAAATAGGATATCCCCAGCTATAATTATTTTTATTTTTATTTTGTCTAAAATGGGAATTGAAAAGTAGTGTTTTGTGATATAATAAATTTACGTTAATTTGCTTTCAGATAGTAACAACTTCAGATGTTAGTTAAATATAACAAAATATATTAGATTCAGAGATAAGTATTAATACAATACACCAAATATTTTATTGAATGTACAGCTAACAACTAAATAAATTAAATAATATACAAATAGATCAATCTTATTTAAATAAATGTGAACCCTTTTTAGCACAATGCCTGTTATTCTTTAAAGCCAAAAATCTAACCCTGGTTTTTATCAGCTGAGCATTATCAATTTGGTGCCATCCAGCATGAAAACCAACGATTTTATTCTCTGTTACTAATTATTACTTATGACACAAGTTCAGAATAGCAAATCTATTTATCAAATTGTTGCATCTGAACCAATGATAGTTCAATATTTTATTGGGGGAAGACAACATTGCAATAGAAACAACAAGAATGAGAGTAATAAGATAAGGTTTATTAATTGGTATTGTGACTAATATACTATATGGGGAGAGCCACAAGACTACCAGGGAGTGTCACAGTGGCAGGTTCCATGTAAGGTTTTGGGGTAAGGAATAACCTGTGCGGGGATCAGTGATGTCAATTTGGCAGCGCTCCTAATTAGGAGATAATGTGATAACTCAACATCCTCACAAGATTGATACATTCTGTTAGATATGTCATGGGGTGACTCATTGAGTACCCCCTGTGTATTGTGAGATAAATTAGCAGGCAAGGATGGAACATCAGTTGCAACAATGAATATGGACAAGAGCAAACTTAACCAGAGAAAGTAACCCACTATTGTCCTAAAGGTAAATGATAACAATACTTACTTGATAAAAGGCTTGGGCAAAAGAAAAAAAGACAAAGTTCTACAATATGACAGACTCTTCACATACAAGGCCTTTCAAAAACAATGCAGACTGTCATCCCTGCAACCAAGCAACAACTGGTACAGTACGGCGCCTGTGCCCCTGACAACCTTCCAACATAGGAAGCCAACAGAAAGCAAGGAGTTGTTGAAACTTCAGGTTGAACCTCAAGCAAGGTTTCATACAAGAGGATCTGTGCCCCCCAAATAAACTTCCTCATGACCTGTAGACAAATGCAGAAGTCAACTCAAATTGCTAAATTCAGCAACAAAAACTAGTGACAATCCCGGCTCAGTGGACAGCTCAATTTGGTGCTTCATTCACCACAAGGATCACACCATCCCCTGTCTAATCCAAATTATTTATCATCACTATCTTATTCCTTTTACAATGATTTACCCCAACTATATAATTCCCATATCTCAATAAATATAATTATACAGTTTCCAATCATTTTCCCGTGTAACTCTGCGAATACAGATCAGTTATGACAATTGCAGCACAGCTGAAAATTTCATAAAAAAGTAGTTCAACAATTCTAAAACTTTATAAAGATTTAGTTTGTAATGAAAAAGCAGCTTAACCTCCTTAACATCTTACATAAACTTAACTGTAGTTTTTATTGCTTGAATATTATGGAATTCATATACAGGCAATAAAAATTTCTTCAACACCGGCTAAAATAATAATTGTGGTATTGGAGATTACGCTAATAAAAAAGGTGCAACTCTTAAATATAATAAACTTTAATGATAACTAAAGTAAAGGTATGTTAATTCCATATAGTATATATAAACGTAAAAATAATTCTATCTAAAAACACTCAAGTATTCAAACTCAGGATCCGCAAAAAAGATGAGTAAACAAACATGGCTTTAAAATATTGTTTAAGGAATATAAAATCTATGGTATAATAAGTCTGTGATACTAGCATGATATTTAAAAACCCATTAAAAGATTCTATATATTGGATAAATCAATAAAAATAAGCATACTTCAGTTGAGTAACTCAGATTATCGGGATAATTCATGAAATATTTTTTCGATTCAACTTGTACAGAGGATGGAAAAGTTTCATCACCGCTTTCATTTTAAGAGTATGATGAGTTTAAATTTGTTTTATAAAATAGTTAAAGTAAAAAATAAGATAATTTAAAGTGACTGATCCATCAAATTTGATATTTTATTTATAAGATAATTTGCTTGCTTTAGTAGCTAATTGCTATAAGCGCGCGTCGATTAAGCAAGCAGCCAAACCTTAAAAGTATATTGTGGCAATAGGCAGGCTGCAGTTGATGGGCTACTTTTAGGAAATTGTACTTTATAGGCATATTTAGACGCGTGAATCGCTAGAGGGCCAAGATGTATACCAGTATTATTTTAGTCTGCCATGAGCAAGCATCACTCGTGGTAAAACAGCCACCGCCGGAGTAAGAATTTATCAATCTCTTTAAGGCAAACGAATATAGCAAAACTTGTTTGCTTCCGTAGCATTAGCAGCACCTCTAGCAGCAAACAAACTGCTGCGTGAGACACTTACAAGCACAGTAAACAAGGATGCACAGGAAACATATTCACACAAGAATGAACCACACTGGAAACAGAGCCATACGAGAATGAACCACACACTGGAAACAGCCACACGAGAATGAACCACACACCAGAAGCACGAGAATGAATCACACACCAAATGCACGAGAATGAACCACACACCAGAAAACCCAGGGACACCCGAAACACAAGAACGAGGCAAGACACCAAAAGAACCCAGAATCACAAGGATTCCAGGGAACTAAAGATGCCGAAATTATTTTTATTAGTTAGTAATTGGTACAAATCTACAAGTACCAAATCAACGGGGCAGCGTAGGAGGACCAGGCGGAACAGCAGCAGCACAAGAAAAGCTGGCAAGGTAACAGAAGTTGAAGGCTAAAGTAAACCTAATATATCGCATTTCGGATCCGAGCTGAGCATAATTTATCTTAGCTTTTGATGTCATCTAAAGCTATCTGTGCTGCGGTTACGTCATTTCATTGGTCAGGATTACATTTCTTTCTCGACATACAATGTCAAATAATTGTCATGTTGCTTAGCAATTGCTGACACATGACGGAATGTGAACGGTTTAAAATAAACAACGCTTAAACCAAAAAATTCTAGACTATTGATGCAAATTAAATGCAGCCAATCATATGCTAATACTTCCCTATAATTAATTATTGAAATATTTAAAATGATAAAAAAATTTCTGTACGCCATTTTTAATGATTTCATTGTTTAAATAAAATTTGACTTCAATGGGATTTTTGTTGTTAATTTAAGTGGATTAATAATTTTTTTAGATAATAATCGAAGTTAAGTGTCCTCGAAAGAGTAAATTTTTGATATTTTATCTCAGAATTACTTTAACAAACCAAATTACATATGCCTTACTCTATCCATTCCATTATTTTAGGGTATTCCCTTATTGATAATAAATAAATCGATTCATGTTAAACCTAGTGATCAATGTTAAAAGCTACATCAGCACAATTTAATTTAAGAGAATTGTATTTCCTGTTGCAACATCTTTGATTACTCCCTCTCGGGGAATTAATGCCCCGAGTAAATCACTGAGCGGTTCACCAAGTGGTTCACCGCCCAGCCAATAAACCAGTGGCACCATTACCAGTTAACCATCTATGCCGGGGATCACTCAATCCAGGTCCTAATTGGAACACAACTTGATTAAACCTTGTGACTCAAGAGGAACATTACTCAGATAAGCCCCATGACCTCCATGACGTACATGGATAACGTGTGGCTTGTCATGATACTATATATTAGCCTATATTCATATTCAATAAAGTATCATTCTCTTCTTAATCTTCCCCTTTATTTCATTTATTATACTTTCCAGAAGTATAAACTCGACAGTGGTAGCACAGGTAGGTTATCCATACCTACCCAACTCAAAGGAAAAATTCCCCCCAAGAAAAGAACCCAAACAATGTCACTCCCTAACGGCTGGAGAGATTACAAAGTAGGACAAGACGTTCCCCCAGGACTTGTCATCTACAATAATCTCCTTGTACCCATTGACCAGTACAGCTCTCTCAAAACCCGCAGACTGTTCCCTACCACGCCAGCCACAACAGCGCCTATGCAACCTGAGATACCCAATATTGTGTTTCAGCGCTTACTGTCAGGAATATTCCTGACAACACTGTGGTTCAGGACAATATTTTGTGTACAATTAATTGTAAGAAACAAAATAAAAAATGGCAGCAGTTCCCCCTTATTGGGGAAACTTCTGCGGGAAGACAGGGCAAGAAAACAAGAATTAAAAATAATAATTTTAATTCAGACAGGTTTTATACCCTGTCCGCAGACTGCACGCCTGACTGCCAGGCGCCTGCCGGCTGCACGCCGAGCCTGGCGGCTTGCCAGCATGCGCCTGCCCCCACCCACCCACCACTGCCAGCCAGTCCCTCACCCAGGCTGCCAAATGGGGAAATTGCCAAAAGGGGAAACCCAAAAAGGCAATTCCCCCATTTGGCGGCCTGGGTGGGGGAACTGCTGCCCAAATTTGGGAGGGGCTGACAAGCTGCTCAAACCATCCATTCCTGCATTAACTGCAGAATTCAAAATTGAATGCATGAAAGCATCCAATGATACACCAAGCCAATGCAAGCCCAGAGATAACAATTTATTGCCTGCACACCACTACCAATTCCCCTCCCAAAAGTGAATTCCAGACAACACCAAGTGTTTAGGATTCCCTGTCCAGTATTTTACTCTATTCATGCCATCCCAAGGATGATAGTATATAATAAAGCCAATTCACTTGATGATAGTTTGTGCTATCATTGAGTGAAATTACCCCTCAATAGTATCACATAAATCAACCAGAACTTTTACTCTACAAGAAAGTTAAAGACACTAAGCTTTGTCTGCCCTTTCCCAGGATCAGAAGATGAACCAATTAATCTTCTCAGCTGTACTCACAGCCTGCCTCGGGATTGGGGGCCACCAATACAATCACCAGCATGGGCTGTACAATAAACCACCTGACAAGTACTTCTACAAGGAGCCAGTGCAGCTAAACTCCTCCAAGCAGTACTCCTGGCCCACACTGATGTCTCCCTGCTCCACCCAGCATGTAGCTATATACACCTGTGTATACTACGTGCTTACGTATTTTGCCGGTAATTTCAGAAGAATTAACGTACACGCCAAGGTCTTCAGATGGATGATGACAGTCTACCCCATTGTGATGGCGCTCACAGGATTCCAAGTCACCACCTTGGTATCCTACTTTTCTAAAATACTCCCTCATATTCTGGGGCTTTACACTTACATACCACTGAGATTGGCGCCTTTGCAGGACTATGCCGCGAGAACGCCTCTCTTTGGATCAACAGCACTGAGAGCAAGTTCCAAAAAATGGAGTGCCCCCAAAGTCTCTGGGTTAGTGAAATTGCTCTCCACGTCACAGGGACTGCCTTGCTTTTTGTTAACAAATGGCTAGCTCAACATCCTGACCAGAAGGAAAACTGGGAACTATTCAAAGCCACATTCCTCAAAAAGTTCTCCATGAAGGACTCGGACGTGGTGATTATGACCGAGCTTTAAACCTTCAAAATGACAGGAACCATTGAAGAATACATTGCTGCATATGAAGGACTACATTACTGTGCACCCAACACCATCAACTTTGATGAGCCTGAGCCATGTCTGGACTTCTACAAGGGCCTTCCCACACGCATTAGACGTCAGTTTGACATGACCTGCTGCAAGAACCTCAAGTATGTATTCTTAGAAGGAAAACGCGCAGCTCAGGAGTCTGACAATCTACACATCACCAACAAGCGCAAGGAAAACCCTGCAGCTAAGAGAGAGCCTTGCCCTAATAAGAAAAACAACCAAGCCAACAGTACCCATCCTCAAACCGGGAATCACACTGCACAAGCCAACCAGGCCAGCACCAAAGATACCAATGGGGAGGGAAAAGCTCAGGGGAGTGCTTAGGCAAGCCGCCCTCCCCCACTTCACAAGACTTGTACAGAGAACAGGATGTCAACTCAATCACCATGACCCAGGTTCCCTCCAGCAATCCTCTACTGTTTGCTGTCCAAACTGGAAATAAACTCCTTACCTATCCTTTCCATTTTTGCAGATACCAGGGCACAGCACTATTTGACACTGGAGCTAATCAATTGCTCATCAACAAGAGTTTTGCAGACCTTATGACGCTACCTACCACTTGAAGTAGCATCAAGAAAGTCATCATGGCAGACAACTGCAGCACACCAGTTACCCACGAGACAAAACCTTTCCAAGCCCAAATTGGAGATGTACAAACAACAATTAGCGGCCCCATCATCCCAATCCCCAAATATGATGCCATATTTGGATTAGATTGGATGAGAAAGACAAAGCCTCACATCAACTGGGACAGTGCCACCCTCACCATTCAGCAAGGAAAAGTCTATCATCACATGTACCCAACACATATTGACACCCTCATGTGGGACCACATATTTGTAAAGATCATGGAAACAGAGAAAGAAACTGACATCAGCAAAATCAATTGGAGCACATGTACGTATGAAGTCATCCACTTCAAAAACACAGAAACTCAACACAAACATAACCCAATTAGAAACCAGCTAGTCAATGAGTTTCCCTCCGTATTCCAAGAAACACTACCTGGGTTGCCCCCTGATCAGGGCATACAACACAAGATTGATCTAAAAGGTAGCATGCCTAAAGCACAACCCATCTACTGCCTCACACCATAAGAAGACAACACCCTGAAGGCTTACCTTGACAAAGCACTCAAGAAAGGCCTCATCAGACCCTCAAAATCACCCTTTGGTGCCGCTGTCTTCTTTGTGGCAAAGAAAGATGGAGGCCTCTGCCTGGCCAACAACTACAGGGCCCTCAAAGAGGTCAAAATAAAGAACAGGTATCCCCTCCCCCTAATTGATGACCTTTTTGATGCCCTGGGGGCGTCCCAAATCTTCACAAAAATTGATTTTACAGCAGGATATCACCAAATTTGCGTGCAACCTGAATACATTCCAAAGACCACATTTTGAACTAAATACAGATCATTTGAATGTATTGTCCTTAATTTTGGCATGACAAACGCTCCCAGTACCTTTGTAACCTTCATGAATTAAATATTCAAGGAAAACATTGGGAAAAGAGCAATCATCTACCTGGACAACATTTTATTTACAGTCCCAACCTGCAACAACACTGGGAAGACGTCTGCGCAGTCCTCTGCACCCTGGAAGAAAACCAACTGATTGCCAAGCCGTCCAAATGTGAGTTTTTCTCAACTGAACTTACATTCCTTGACCATATCATCAGCAAGGACAGTATCAAACCAGATCCAGACAAAATACACACTATAACAGATATGCCAGTCCCAAGGAATAAGAGTGAACTCCACACTTTCCTTAGAATGATAGCCTATGTACACAGGTTCATCCCCAACTGGGGCGCCCTAACAGCTCCCTTGTTGGCCATCACCGGGAAAACAACCAAATTTGTCTGGACATCCTTATGAGACTAACCTTTCCGCCAACTGAAGGAATGAATGGTTACTTCCCCCATCCTACAATACCCAAACTGTGAGGGAATCTATGAGCTAGAAACCAACGCCTCTGATTATGCCATAGGAGGAGTCCTCCGTATCCAAACAGCCCAAAAGGACTTTCTTCCCGTGGCATATGAATCAAGGAAGTTATTGGACAGCAAACAAAGATACCCCATACACAATAAGGAATTGGTTGCCATCATACACTGCCTCATGAAATGGCAATGTTATCCGGAAGGAGCCCAGATATTCAAAGTACTCACTGACCACAAGCCACCAATATTCTTCAAAAAACAACAACACCTGTCAAGAATGAAAGCCAAATGGATGAGTCTCATACAGAGATACCCCATGCAAATTGAATACAAGCCAGGCAAGGAGATGCTTACTGCAGACACCCTATCAAGGCTATACAATAAACACATCCTTTGCACTGATGGCAACACTGACTGGCCCATGTTAATCATCAGGAATCTCCAGGAAGGGTTCCCACCTGGAACACCAATGGACATCCAAGAGAAAGTCCTTAAGAACAATTATCTGTTCAAAAACGTATATTGTTGCAACTGAACCAATCAGAATTCAGTTTTTGGGAATAGGGGAAGACAGCAGTCCAATAAAAAGGACATAACAATAAGAATAAGGTATTGTTTATTGTAGAATATTGTGATTAATATACCATATGGGGAAAGCCACAAGGCCACAAGGGGTGGCATAGTGGGAAGTTCCATGTAAAGTTTAAAGCCAAGGAATAACTTGTGCGGGATCAGCAAGTTAAATTGGTAACATTCCTAATTAGGATGAAGTACCCGTCATTTGATGTTGCCATCAGATTAATTCATGTTGTTAGATACGTCAAGAGGCAACTCATTGAGCGCCCCCTATGTATTGTAAGATATGCTAGCAGGCAAGTCTGGAAACTTGGTTGCAACACCCCCCTTTCCCCCTGCTTGTTGTCAGACACCAAGACTGGAGTCTGCAGAAGGTCTGGGAAGGTCCGCATGAACAGCCTTTGTGTGGGAATGGCGCGGCAGGGGCGCAAGAAATCATGGTGAAGCTTCTTGGTATTCCCTTGGGCGTTTTTGAGTTGATAGGTATGATTGTCATAGACAGCAGCTATCTTGAAGAGCCCTAGGTGGTTGGGCTCCAACTTGGCAGAATTGGGATTGAGGGTGTAGACGGGGTCAGCTACAGCGTATCTAGCTTTGAGGTGCTTTGTCCCTCCTTCAATCCGCTT
Organism: Entomophthora muscae; assembly: GCA_014839935.2. Lineage (NCBI taxonomy): Eukaryota > Fungi > Entomophthoromycota > Entomophthoromycetes > Entomophthorales > Entomophthoraceae > Entomophthora > Entomophthora muscae. The sequence continues at coordinate 221,330 of QTSX02001468.1, forward strand.
TTGTTCAATTTTCCAGGCTTTGGCACACCATTGATCTAGGGATGGGGTTGTTACTAGGGGAGGCTTGTTGGGAACCCTGGACCATAGCTTTCCCTGTTCAACTCCTGTCAGACTGTCAGGTATTCCAAAGGCCAGGGTGCTGGGGCTGAACCCTGTGCCCCTGTTGATTCTTGCTTGCAGGATAAGTAGAACGGTGGGCAGGTGTTCAGTCCATGTGGTGTTGGGGTGCTCTTGTGAGAGCTTGGCAATCAGTTGAACCAGTGAGCCATTTAGCTGTTCCACACGTCCATTGGCTTGAGGATGGTAGGGGGTTATAACTATATGTTGGAGTGCATTTTGGCGCAGTATGCCTTCATGACATGCTCAAAAAGTTTGGGGCCGCCATCTGTGATGAGGCGTTTGGGTCGCCCAAAGCAGGCCACAATTTTCTTGCCAATGAAGCGGGTGATGGTGGTGGTGTGGTTAGTTGTTGCCCAGGCCACTGGCCAGTGAGTGAAGTAGTTGATGGCAGTGATAATGTACTTCTTCCCCAGTCTGTCTTTGGAGAGTGGCCCCACAATGTCAAGGACCACTGCTCAAAGGGTTCCATGGCCTTGATGGGCAGGTCAGACTTGCGGGGTGCAGGTTTGGACGTGTTCTTTTCACACAGCACGCACTTTTCAAGGAGGTCCAAGATGTCTTGATGCATGCGCAGCCACCAAACCTTCCGTTTCATGATCTTGAAGAGGTTACACCCTCTGATGTGACCCAGGGTTTGGTGGTAGTGCAATATTGTGCCACCTTGTTGCATGGTGGGAATGTAAGGCATCTTCTCACCTGTCTCTGCCCAACGGCAGACACTACCAGCATTGGTGGTGAACAGACTCTTTTTGTCTTTCAACTTGGAGATGGTTACTGAGTTAAGGCCCTCGTAGCAAGTTGCCTCAGGGAGGAGGTATAGCATGGGCCAATTGGGGTCCAACCCATTGTCTCCAGTGATGGATGTTACGTAGAGCCGCAAAAGGGCATGAGCTGTGACAAGTTCCTTCCCAGGCTTGTACTCAATGCGCAACTGGTAAGGGGATAGACACTCAACCCATCCCGCTTGGTGGCGTGTCAAGTGGGACTGCGTGTTGAAGTACTGGAGCAACTTGTGGTCTGTCATAACGCGGGGTGGGAAGGTAGCACCTTCCAGGTAACAGCGCCACTTCTCCATGCAGTGCACAATTGCTGCCAGTTCTTTATCATGGATGGGATAGTGTTGTTCTAAGTTGGTAAGTTTCCTGGACTCATACGCCATGGGGAGGAAGACGCCATTGTCAGTTTCTACCCTTAGCATGCCCCCTATGGCTCTGTCAGAGGCATTGGTCTCAAGTTTGTACTGACAGTTTTGATTGGGAAACTGCAGTACTGGTGCTTTTGTGAGTCTTTGTTTCAACATTTCAAAGGCTTGATCTCTGGCAGGGGTCCAATGGAAGCGCTGTTTAGTGTTGAGGAGCTCAGTGAGAGGTGAAATTAGTTCCCCACAATTGGGAATGAACTTGTGCACATAGGCAACCATGCCTAAGAATGTCCGCACCTGACCCACATCAGTGAGGGGAGGCATGCTTGTGATTGCCTTGATTTTGGCAGGGTTGGGCTTTATTCCTTGAGCAGAGATAGTGTGCTCAAGGAATAACAGCTCCAACTTGAGGAACTTGCATTTGGAGGGTTTAGCTTTTAGCTGGTTTTTCTGAAGGGTGTTGAGGACAGCACAGAGGTGTTAGAGGTGTGTGGTTTGATCTTGACTGAAGACAATAATTTTGTCAAGGTACACAACCACACATTTCCCAATCAGGTCCTCAAATGCTTTGTTCATCAACATGGCAAAGGTGGAAGGAGCGTTAGTCATTCCAAAGTTCATGACACAACACTCAAACAACCTGTAGCATGTGCGGAAGACAGTTTTTGCTCATCCCCTGGTGCAATGAAGACCTGGTTGTACCCCGCAGTGAGATCAATCTTGCTAAAGACCTTCACACCTACAAGTGTATCAAACAGGTTGTCAATCAGCAGCAGGGGGTACTTAGTCTTGACTGTCACCTCATTTAGGGCACAGTAGTCTGTGACCAGGCAAAGAGACCTGTCCTTCTTGGCTAAAAAGAAGACAGCTTCCCCAAATGGAGAGAGCAAGGGGCAAATGAAGCCCTTATCAATTGCGTCCACAAGGTGTTAGCAGAGGGTATCATCTTCCTTTGGTGTAAGATGGTATAATGGTTGTGCTTTAGGTAACAATCCTTGAAGTTGTACAGCGTTCTGGATCTCCTGGGGAGGAGGTAGTTGTTCAAGTGTCTTGCTGAATATGTCCTTGTACTTCTTGAGGAGTGTAGCGAGCACTGATGGTGGTGAGGAGGTCAAGGGAGGGACCACATATAGTTCAGCGCAGATAAATTTAACTGAGCATTGGTTAAAGTCTAGTTTCCCTCCCTTGAAATTGTATGAGCCTGTCTCTGTTATTCTGACAAACACAGTATCATGGAGTAACTTGCTCATTTCCACAGGATAGATCTAGAACCCCACCCCATTTCTATTGATGGTGATGACAGAGGTATCCCATTCAATGTAGGGGTGGTTGTGCCAAAGCCAGTTGAGGCCAGCAATTATGTTGTGGCTGAGCCTGGCCATGATTGGCCCAGAGAGCTTAACCTGGATGTTTCCCATTCTCACAGAGAAGGGTACCATCTTGTGGGTGATTGTAACTCTGCAGGAGTCAGCTACTTGTACTGCCTTGAACCTTCTGGGCACTTGATCCAGTTGTTGAGAGTCAACAAACGCCTGGTCCACCATAGTGTGGTTGGCCCTGGTATCTACCAGTAATTTGTGGGTGTTCCCACGGAAACAGAAGGGATGGGATAAGTGTGTTATTTTATTTGAGAAGTGACTTGCTTACAGTACAGGGTTGTTACTGTGGACTTGGAAGACGTCCAGGGTTTTGACTTCATGGATGTTGTAGTCACAGGGGTTCTTTGCAAGCAAGGATTGAGAGGATGGGTCAGGTGGGGTTGCAGGGCCTCTTGGCGCTACAACCCCCAGGCTTTTCCCTGATCCTCAATCTGCGCTAGCTGGAGCTCCCCCCTTGCAGGGGCGTTCAGTCCCATTATCCTGCTGATGGGGCTGGCAGTGGCCCACTTGATTGTGGCCATTGCCAGGTGTTGTACATGGTTGGAATGAAGCATCACTGGTACGGCGGAAGCCCATTGAGGCCTGGTTGTTAGCCTTCACAATGGCCTTGTAGCAGTCATCAATGGAGGTACAGCAACCTACGGGGATCCACTTGCAGATATGGGGTTTTAACCCATTGATGATGAGGGTGAGTAGCATTGCATCTCTGTTGGTCATGGCTTTGGGGGCGGCAGCAAGAGCTTGTTGCCAGGCAGCAAGAAACTCAGGAACAGACCCAGTTTGTTTGATTGCTAGAAGAGGAGTCCCTACAACAATGGGGGAGAAGGTTTTGCTGTAGCAGAACTTGGCAGCGTTCCAGAATGCTGCCCAGGTAACTTCAAGTTCATAACTAGCCCAATTGGTGAAGCACACAGCAGCGGGCCGCGTGAGGCGCCCAGACGCAGTGGCAACCCACATGGGCTCAAGAACCTGACAGATACGGAGGCAGGTTTCAGTATATTGGAGCCAACCGACAATGTTGGCCCCCTCAATGCCACCCACAAAGGATTCTAGCTGAAGGCCGAGCATGAATTGGGACAGGTCTGACTGGGGCGGGGTGACACTGGCATTGTGCTACCTGAGGCAGAGCCAATTGTACACTCTTGTGAGAACTAGCTGGTCTTGATAGATGATGTACCCGTTGGAGATGTCCCCCTTGGGGAAAGGCAGGAAAGTTTCTTGTTGGGGAGTAGCCATACGGCCTGTACTCTGTCCTTTCTTAGGGGGGATTTTGTTTTAGGTAGGTTGTCAACCTACTTCTGCTACCACTGTTGCAACTGAACCAATGTGGATTCATTATTTGGGAATTGGGGAAGAAACAGTCCAATAGAAAGGACAGAATAATAAGAATAGGGTATTGTTTATTGTAGAATATTGTGATTAATATATCATATGGGGAAAGCCACAAGGCCACAAGGTGGTGGCATAGTGGGAAGTTTGATGTAAGGTTTAGAGCCAAGGAATAACTTATGCAGGATCAGCAGGTTGAATTGATAGCTCTCCTAAATAGGAGAAAGTATCTGCAGTTTGGTATTGCCATCAGATTGGTTCATGCTTTTAGACACGTCAAGGGGCAACTCATAAAGCGCACCCTGTGTATTGTAAGATACATTGGCAGGCAAGTCTGGGAACTTGGTTGCAACACCCCCCATTGCCCCCTTCTTGTTGTCAGACACCAGAATTGGAGTTTGCAGGAGATCTGGGGAGGTCCTCACAAACAACTTTTGTGTGGGGATGGCGCAGCAGGGGCGCAAGCAATTGTGGTGAAGCGTTTTTGTAAGGAATTACATACCTTACACAAATATAAGATCAAACTCAAGAACTCTGGATGAATCTCGAGGACTGAAAACTGCATTTTTAAATGAAGATTTAAAAACTAAGAATGTTAACAAAACAATTAATTCAATTGTTTCAAAAACACATTCAAAATTGATAATTGAATGTGTTTTAAGCAAAAACAAACACAAGAACAAAAGCAAGCCTAAAAAGCAAGAACAACACATAAATTCTACTTCAAAATTGGAATTTAAGGCTTCAGGCAACTATTATGGCAACACTAACAATTCAGCATTTAATTTTGGCTCTGATAATTACAATACAGCACATCAATCTAAAAACAAATGCAAAAACTGTCCAACCAGATATTCAGGGACCCAGCAAGCCAATCAAACCCAGTGAACCACCCAAGCCAAAGAAATACTTCACATCCAGCCCCAGATACCATCCCCAACCATAGTGAGGTACAATACTGCAATTCAATATTCCAACCTGCCTCTTCTTGCATTGCAGGCTGCAGCCTGCTGCAGTCCTGCAAGGCAATCCTTCTCAAAATCACTCTTGCAGTATCACCTGGTAACCACAATGTTCCCTTCCTCACTTAAGATTAGTATTTAAACTGGCAAATCCTTCTCTTCCAAATTGCTCCAACAATTTTGCTTAACCCTATCAATCAATAAATCTATATTTTCAACCTCTAAACACTTGATTAGTAGATTATAAAGGTTCCCCCTGTTGTTTTTATACTTCTGGGAAAAATAATAAAAAAATAAGGGGAAGATTTAAGAAGAGAATAATACTTTATTGAATATGAATATAGAATAATATATAGTATCATGACAAGCCACATGCTGTCCATGTACATCATGGAGGTCATGGGGCTTATCTGAGTAGTGTTCCTCTTGAGTCACAAGGCTTAATCCAGTTGTGTTCCATTTAGGACCTGGATTGAGTGATCCCTGTCATAGATGGTTAACTGATAATGCTGCCACCAGTTTATTGACTAGACGGTGAATCATTTAGTGAGCTGTTTGGTGATTTACTTGGGGTGTTAATTCCTTGAGAGGGAGTAATTGAAGATGTTGCAACATCTCCCCCTGGGGTGTTGGAAGGCGGAGCCCTAGGAATTTTCTTGAGAGTAACTGGTATGCGGGCTTGGTATTGATCTAGTTTGGTGTTGGGTACAAGGAGCCTTGAATTTTGTTGGGCTGTTCTTGCTTTACACAGGCAGAGTTGGTTGTGGTGAATACGTTTCAGTTCAGTCCAAGCTCTGATCCCTTTGATGAGGTAGGTGTTATTGGGCTTAACTTCCATGACAATGCCTGGTCTGTGTAGTCCTGGGTCTAGTTTGTGTTGGTTGTGATTGACAACCAAGATCTTGTCTCTGACTTGGAACTGTTCTTGTTGTAATGGGATTGCTTCCTGCTGGACCCTTTGGTGTACATCTCTTCTTGGTCTTTTCTGGCTTGTAGTATTTTTGGGGCATTACTGTCTGGTATCTTTTTTGGAAGTGGCTGTTGTGGACCTGTGGCTGTACTGATAAGAGTGGGCTTTTGTTTATAGACAAGCTCATAAGGGCTTTTGCCTGTATTGCGGTTGACCCGTGTTCTGAAGACCATAAGGGCGGTTGGTAGCATATCAACCCAGGCTTTTGGATTGTTGGCAGATAACTTACTGAGGGCTTCTACTAGAGAGCCATTTAGCTGTTCTACGTGTCCATTTGCTTGTGGGTGATATGGGCCGGCTGTGACGTGTTTTATTCCATTTTTAGCAAGATAGATGTTGGTGTAAATAGCTTTAAGTTCAGAGCCTCCAGCTGTGATCAAGAGGTCAGGTTTCCCAAACTTTGCTATGATCTCTTTGTCAATAAATTGTCTCACATTGTTGCCTTTGTGCTCTTTTGTATCTTGTGCTATGGGCCATCTGGTTGCAGTCAATAGCTGTGATGATGTACTTCTTTCCTTTTCTTTCACTGGGCATAGGTCCCATAATATCCAACGATCATACCTTGAAGGGTTGTGTGATGGATACAGGTAATACTGACTTGGGTGGTGCTTTGGTTTGGGTATACTTCTCACAGACCTCACATTGTTCCAGTACCTCTCTGATGACATCTATAATGTTAGGCCACCAGTAGCATGTCTTGAGGTATTCATGCAAGTTTCTGCTACGGGTGTGTCCCAGGTCTTTGTGATAATGGAGGATTGTGTCAATCTTTTACGTTGACGGAACATAGGGTACAGTATCACCATTTGGAAGTATTCAGTGTAGTGTACCATATACGTTTTTGAACAGATGTTTGTTCTTAAGAAACTTCTCTTGGATTTCCATTGGTGTGACAGGTGGGAACCCTTCCTGGAGATTCCCCATGATTAACATGGGCCATTCCAGGTCACCATCAGTGCATAGAACATTTTTACTATATAGCCTTTATAGGGCATCTTCAGTAAGTATTTCTTTGCCTGGCTTGTATTTGATTGTAATGGGGTACTCTTGTATAAGGCTCATCAAATTAGCTTGTATTCTTGATAGGTGCTGTTGAGTTTTTTGAAGAATATTAGTGACTTGTGGTTAGTTAGCACTTTGAATATTTGAGCACCTTCCAGGTAACATTTCCACATCATTAAACAGTGGATGATAGATACCAGTTCTTTGTCATGTATTGGATATTTTTGCTCACCAGCAGACAGTTTCATTGATTCATATGCTACAGGGAGGAAGTCCTTTTCTGAAGTTTGGATTTGTAGTACTCCTCCTATTGCATAATTGAAGGCAACAGTTTCTAGTTTGTATACTCTTTCCTGGTTTGGTACTGTAATATAGGGGCAGTGATCATGCACTCTTTTAATTGTTGGAAGTGTTGGTCTCTAGAGGCGTCCATATAATTTTGGTTGTCTTGCCTATGTTTGCAGATAAGGGAGCAGTCAAGGCACCCCAGTCAAGGATGAATCTTATGATGTAGGCTACTATGCCTAGGAATATAAAAAGCTCACTCTTATTTTGCAGTGCTGGCCTTTTGGTTATGGTTTGTTTATTTTCTGGGTCTGGTTTTATTCTGTCCTTATTGATAATGTGACCAAGAAATGGAAGTTCAGATAAGAAAAGTTGCATTTTGAGGGCTTAGCTATAAGATGGTTATCTTTGAGGGGGTAGAGGACCAGGCAGACGTCTTTCCAGTGTTGTTCTACAGTTGGTCTGTATATGATTATGTTGTCCAGGTAGATGATGGCCCTTTTTCCAATGTGTTCCTTGAAGACTTTGTTCATAAAGGTTAAAAAGGTGCTGGGAGCATTTTTCATACCAAAGTTAAGGACCACATCTTCAAAAGAGCCATATTTAGTTCTGAAAGCTGTTTTTGTTATGGTAGAAGATCAAATGGAAGGGATAGTGCACCCACATAAAACCTGAAATCAGCAAAGAACCACAGCCAAACCCTTGAAAGAAACAGACAACTTAAATGCCGTCGTAGACAAAAAATGGGTCAAGGCTGGGGTTGCCCAAATAGCTCTGGAAAATCTAGACCTGCCTTATTTCCCCTCAGATAATCATGACAAGAAAATCACATGCTATACCTTATTTGGGGATGGCAGCGCTTGATCTGCAAGTTGCCAAAAAAATTTGAATTATGACATCATCAACTCAAATTTCAATGCAGGACCTCCAACTGCTAAAAATAATCTTTTCAGCCAATCAGATGCTGTGGAATCCCCTCCTGGCTCATCCTGAGCTCCCTTAAGACTTCCCCATTTCCCCTCTAGAAACTTGTTTCTAGATAGCTTATTATCACTCAAATAAAAGAAAGTTTTCCAAAAATGTTAGCTCATCTAGGGTTGTTTGCCCTTGTCTTAGAGAGACTAGCCTCTGTTATGGTCAAGGTTGCCATCAATTCCATGTTGGCACCCTGGCCTGCTCTCTACACCTTGACGCCTTTGGATTCATCTTCTAATTAGCCCTTAAAAATCACTCTGACTGCAAAAATTTTGCTGTCCATCTTCTGCTACACCAATGCTGGCTCCAAAATGCTGAACCCGTCCTCCATAATTGGTATTCTGTTGCTCAAGAAATTCACAATTTGTCTTTTATACCCTCATTTTTTGTCCTTGAATCATGCAGCCTACATTTCACTCTGACATTTTTGGGTATTTCCTCTGGTTTAACACAAATTTGGCAATAACCTGCTGTTTTGAATACCGCTATTCATCATGTGTCAATTTTGCCTTTGGTGGGCCATTTCAAAGACAATCTCTTGCTTTTGCTTTTGCCTCTCAAAATGAGTTGATGACTGAATCATGAAATACAATTGTTAACTTCTTGACTTTGCGTGTCTCACTTGCCCCACTTATGCTTATGGCAAGTGATCCTACTGTTCTGGTAGTGTTTTGTGGTATTTCTAACCACTATAAATTCCATTTCATATTCACCAATAAAAATTAAGTTCTATTCACATTTTTGTCTTTGTGTCTTCAGTAATTCCGCGCCTCTCTCTAGCCACAACTAGTAGAGATTATTCTTCCAGGGCTGCAAGGTAATTGCATAGCTTCCCTGTCATCTAACAGAGACTTAGTATGAATCCAATCCTAAGGTTAGGATTCCCTGTTGTGTGTCTGTGCTGCGCCTCAGAACACGACAAAAATGGTGCTCACTACAGGGGCTGAAAGCCCCTTGGTTATCCCTTTTGCATCCATATTTTCAGGTCCTTTGCCTCCACCTATACAAGAGCCAACTTCACCTGAAATTACTAGCCCTCCTATTGAGGAAGATATTTCCAACCTGCCTATTATCCCTATTATACTGAACCTCAGGAATGGTCCCCACCTAGTTTCTTACCCCATGGGTACCCCTGACTTAGAACAAGTCATGGCAGTAGCCCTTGGGATAGCCCATGAAGGAGCCATCCCTTGCCTTCAGCTGCAGTTCAGTCAAGTGGAATACTATGAATTGATTGTGTCTCCTCAAATTCCACAGCATCTCCTCTCAGCGGCTGGCTCTGCTGAGCACTTACTATTTTCCTTGGTGCAGTCTGCCTTGGCCCACCATCAAATGGTGTTGGGGCTCCACATCCAAGAAATCTTGTCTCTACAATTAGCAGTTACTCATCACTGGGACCAGTTTGTTGCCTACCAACAGTGGATCCATTCCCTGTTTTCCCTGGTATCTGACAATCAGCGCAACTCTGTTACCTCCCAGACCTGTTTGGTTAATTCTATCAAACAAATGCGCCAGTCTGTCCCAAATATGTGAGGGAGTGTCTACACAAGTTTCACCAGCTAGAACAACCCTGGCAAACTCAAGTAGATTCCACTCTAAACGCTTATATCTCCGACTTCAAACGGCTTGTGCAGCAGCTCAATGCATTCAGCACGTATTTATTTGAGCAACTACAGCAGGTATCAGACTTTGCTGCTAACAGCCTTAATGAACTCAGTACAGTGTTTGGTCAATAGAGAGCTGCCACCGCTGCTGCTATAGCCAAACTCCAGAGTTAAGTGAATGAATTATCCATGCCCAAGCTAGATGTTCTGCCCTCTCCCCCTTCTGATGACTTAGTAGATAGAGAGCAGAGAATTTGGGACTCTATTTTAGAGCTACATACAACTACTTGCAGTCAAGGACATCCTGCTGAGGCTCCTCAACCTGACCCCCAGGTGCTTGAGTTGACTGCTCAAGTTGCTGAGCTACAACAAGAACTTGCTGTCCTACGCAAAATTATGGCAACTGTTGCCAGTCCAGTTGGGGTTGTTGGAAAAGATGGTTGCTGCCCTGGATTACCAGGAACCCCTCAAATCCAATGTACTAGGGAACTAATTGCCCTAGCTAATAAGGTAGATTATTTGAAGCGGGACCATACTGAGCAGGATAGAGATGTACAAGAGATGAGTGAATTGATTGACTCCGTAAACAACAGGTTTGCCCCTTGCCTCTCAGTGGGGCCATCTCTTACCTCTCAACTGGCTGAGCTCTACACAGTAGTGACCTCCTAAGGACAACGCCTAGATGTTACTGAACAATAGACCACTCAAGCTGTCAATACAAGTGCCTGCGCTGTTGAGACCCTGACTATCCTTGAAGAGAGTGTTTGTCAGCTGTGGGCTAGACAGCCCCCTCTGAATCCAAAGCAGAGTTTTCTCTGAGTATAAACGTACTTGATAGCAACAATAGTGATCTAACTCCCAAAGCACACTTCAAGCCTACCTTTAAGCAAGTCTTTGACCCCAGAACCTCAACCATTGCAGCTTTCCTAACTATCTATGAAACTGCCATGAGACAAGCATCAGATGAGGTTAAGAAGGAACACATTCTGACCTGTCTACACCTGAATTTCCAGGAGATGGTAGTGCCTGAACTACCCACCATTGATATGTGGGAAGATATGAAGCAGCTTCAGATTGACAAGTTTGGTGGTGACCTTAGCCTGGAAGTAAAAAAAGGACGCTTTTATGCACATTGCTTTCAAGCCTAAAGAGACGCTAGCTGAGTTTTCAGACAGATTCTACTTGGAAGGACAGCAGCTGATAACAAGCAGACAATTGACAGCCCATGAAGCTTACATGGCTTGCGCTCAAGCCCTCAAGGTTAACTAGCTTCTGTGTCTTCACTTCAAACCCATAAAGCTATGCTTTCCTCTATGAAGAGCATAAAGATGCTGTTGCAGGACATACACCTTACCCATTCTGAAGCAGTTGTTAGAGAAAGTTGAGCTGCTTCTAACTCTGGTTTGTCTTCCTGTGGTCCTTGAATTCTTACCATAAACTTGCAAAATCCTCCTCAACACCAAGGTTGCCATAACTGTGGTCAGATAGGTCATCATTCTTGAGTATGCACCAACCCACAGGTTGAAGGGGCTGATCTGAAAGAGCAGGTGGGAAAAGAGCAGTCAACCTAGAGGCAGAGACGCTCTTGGTTGATAATTCTTGCCAGTTTTTTTCAATCCCTCCCTCTTATCTGACTCTGAGCCTGCTGATAATGAGGCCCCTCCTATCCTCCTATTATTCCACAATATCTCTGACAACTCTGACCTGGATTACTCTGACACAGACAACGCCAATGCATATGGGTACTCTGTTCTGGCTGTTCCCAAAACCATTACACTCCCCTATAAATTTTGATCAAGAAAGACTACAATTACCGCTAAATCTTTGTCTGAAGCCAAAGAAGTTGTCTCTTGCCCTTACCTCACTCAAGCTAAGAGGTCCCCTGTGCTATTGGAGTTGTCAGAGGATTCTGTCAAGGTTGCTGATACTGTCTTCAAGAATGTATCTGTTTTTCTCCCTCTCCAAACTGTTTATAAGGATTTCCCAGGATCGAAATGCATGATTGATAAGTGGGATAAGGAATTATCAGAGGCTCAAGATATCTTGGCTGTCCTTCCACCCTTTGGTTGCACTACCACTTGAGTAGAGATCTCCATTCAAAAAGTGAAGATCAAGGCTGTTTTAGACACTGGCTTGCCAGTCAACGTTGTCTCCTCTAAACTTGTGAGGAAACTCAAACTTGCCCCTGACCTTAATTATAACCAGTTGTATGGCATGGCTGGACTGTCTATGACCCGCGCCATAGGAGCTTACTCCGCTCTCCCCATGCGGTTTGAAAAGCTTCTCCTGGCTGCGCCAGCAGTTGTCTTGGAAAACAAGAGTTACAATTTCCTAGTTGGCACTCAGTTCCTTAGGGAATATAATGGGATAATCAACTTGAAAGATGGTTACCTCTCTATTCTAGGATACAAAGTCCCTCTGATCTTTGAAGAGCTGGTTAAAGTTCCCAGGAAACGTCTCAAGACATGTGCCTTGGAATATCCTACTGGGGTTTTTAACCTCAAATATTGCACTCACTCTTCAAACATGAAATGTCCACCCATGGCTTTTCCTGCGTCTGAGGGGATCCCTCTCCTAGCCATGTCTGCTGTCATCATCCCCCCTGGCTCCCAGGCTATCCTAGACTCCCAGATATTATATGAACTACCTGAACAAACCTTCTTGGAGTTATACTCTCCCCCCCCCATTAGGGCGCAACAAACCTTATCTCTGTCCTGGAATCCTAGATGTCTCCCATAAGGACCCTGTTCAATTTTTGGTAGCCAACCTGACTGCACTTCCCATGACTGTGTCTAGGGGGCAGGCCGTTGGATATGGCAAGTTGTTGGGCGCTCCTGATGTCTTGTCTCTTCATCCCTTTGGCACGTTTCAAGATTTTAACCTACCTGAGGATGAACCCCAAGTCCTATCCTTGTTCACTGCGCAAGACTTTCCACAGCTGTCCCTGGTTCAACATAAAGAGGTGCTAGACTTGCTAGACCAATTTTCTGACATCTTTTCTAAGGACAGTACCAACTATGGGTTAGACAAAGGCGTTATCCATCAGATTCACACTGGCAACGCTCCCCCCTTCCGTGCTAAACCATATTGCTGCAGCCGCGTGGAGGACGCCCAGGTATCTAAAGAGCTCAAACAACTGCTGGACGCTGGGCTGCTGGCACCTTCCCAAAGTCCTTGGGCATCCCCACTACTCATCTTAAAGAAGAAAGATGGAGGTCATTGTATTGTGATGGACTACTGTTGATTGAACTCTTTGACCAAGAAGGACTTGTACCACTTGCCGCGTATTGATGATGCTCTCCGACGTCTTGGAGGCTCTAAGTTTTCTCCACAATGGATTTGGCATCTGGATACTGGCAAGTTGACCTGTTGCCCAAGGATTGCCAAAAAGCCACGCTCATTACATCTGAAGGGCTTTTTGAGCCTACTTGCATGCTGCAGGGACTCTGCAATGCCCCAGCCACCTTCCAAAGGGCCATGGACTCCATCCTCTGCAACTTGAAGCTGACATGCATCCTAGTATACTTGGATGATATAACAGTTTTCAGCGCTACCTTTACTGACCACATGGCTGATCTTAAAGAGGTGCTCATAAAGATTTGAGAAGCTGCCCTCAAACTAAAACCTTCCAAGTGAGTTTTCTTCAAAGAGTGTCTTGAATTCTTGGGCCATGAAGTAACCCAGACAGGGATTCACCCAATGACTAAGAAGGTTGAAGCCATCAACAGAATGCTTCCGCCCACTAACCTGTGAGAGGTACAAGTCTTTCTAAAGATGATAGGCTACTATAGACAGTTTATCCCTGACTTTGCCAATACTAGTGAACCTCTAGTCCATCTGTTATGTAATGTCCCTTTTGAATGGACCACCAGTTAGCAGCAAGCTTTTGAGACCCTCAAGCAAAAACTCAAAGAGGCACCAATCCTATTGTATCCTGACTATGATAAGGAGCTCATCCTATACACTGACACTAGAAATCTTGCTATTGGAGATATTCTGGCACAAATAGACAATGAGGGTGTATACCATCCTGTGGCTTACACTTCCTGCATGCTAAACAAGCATGAGAAGAATTATAGTGTCACAGAGAAGGATTGTCTTGCCATGTTGCATGCAGTCAAGCAGTTCCGCCACTACGTGTATGGTACCCATTTCACAGTTGTCACTGACCACACTTTGCTTAAATGGTTACAACAACTTAAGGATTCAGAAGGGTGCCTAGCTAGATGGGCCCTATGTCTACAAGATTACAACTTCACTATGCTCCATCACCCTGAGATTCAACATCAGAATGCTGATGGGCTATCCAGAATGCCCATTCTTGCTTTACATCCTGCAGAGGCTGACCGGTTGTACAAACTAATTGGATACCCTTCTTCTTGGGAAAGTGATACATAAGAAGTCCAAATGGCTTTGTCTAAGCTATCCAAAGGTACCCTCATATGCAACAATCAACTCTTCAAGAAAGTGCAAGATCAATATCTGCCTTATGTACAACCCAGTTTTTGCCTCTTGTTGGTGTCGCAAGCTCATAAAGAGACTGGGCATGGAGGCATTGCCGAGACTTTTGACTGGCTTCAGAAGAATTAATTCTGGGAAACCCTTTGCCTGCTGATCCCAGACATCATAGCTGGCTACCACAACTGCCAGCTGCAGAGGCCTTGAGCTGTTGCCCACAATTCAAATTAGTTTCCCCTCAACATGATTTCATACTGTCAGCATTGATGCAGTAGGTCCTCTACCCCACTCACGTTCTGGTTGTTGCTTTATCCTGATTGCTGTTGATAACTTCAGCAAGTGGGTAGAGGCTCACCCCACAAAGGACATCACGGCCAAGACAACTGCTGCCTTCCTGTTACAAGATGTTTTCTACTGCCATGGCTGTCCTCAAGTGCTACTCTCAGATAATGGGACTAACTTCAATGCCAAGCTAGTAACCTCTGTTATCAAAGCTTTGGGTTATCACCAGTCTTTCTCTGCCCCCTACAACCCTTCTACCAATGGGGCATTCAAGAGTGCAAATTCAACACTGGTCTCCATCATGAGGAAGCTCACCTGCTCTGACACTGCCAACTGGGGTCTATACTTACCTGCTGCTCTCTTTGTGTATTGCCTTAGCAAATATTGTGTCACTGGGTACTCCCCTTTTGCTATGCTGTATGGGCAAGAGGCTACTACCACATTGCTCTTGGGGCCCCCCTGCTTTCCTCTGATAAGGCCATGAATCCTGACAACCACATCAAGGATCTAGTCAACCGCATAATTTATATACAGGCCACTGTCTACACTTCTGCATAAAAACCTAAGATGCTTGAGCTTTCTCCCAATAATGCTGGACGCTCCCCCTTGCCTGAATTTGATGTTGGTAGCCATGTTCTTTACTACCAACACAGAGTAGGTGGATGTGCGCATAAGTTGGACACTCTGTGGATTGGCCCTTTGGAAGTGACTTTTAAACAAGGGTCCAAATACACTGTAAAGCTCCTCTCCAGTGGTTGTCCTTTTTCTCAAGTGTATGCCAAGTTCCTCCGCAAGTACCACCCCCTAAGGCCAATCTAGGGGAGGGCAATGTTGTGAATACCGCTATTCACCATGTTTTGATTTTACCTTTGGTGGGCCATTTTGAAGAAAAATCTCTTGCTTTTGCTTTTGCCTCTCAAAATGAGTTGATGACTGAATCAGGAAATACAATTGTTTGGTTTCTTGACTCTGCGCATCTCACTTGCCCCACTCATGCTTGTGGCAAGTGATCCTACCGTACTGGTAGTGTTTTGTGGTATTCCTAACCACTATATATTTCATTTCATATTCACCAATAAAAATTAAGTTCTATTCACATTTTGTCTTTGAGTCTCCAGTACTTTCACGCCTCTCTCTAGCCACAACTAGTAGAGATTTTCTTGCAGGGCCGCAAGGTAATTGCATAGCCTTCCCTGTCATCTAACCAAGACTTAGTACAAATTCAATCCTAAGGTTAGGATTCCCCGTTGTGTGTCTGTGCCGCGCCTCAGAACACAACACCTGCTGTCAAGTCAATTTTTGTGAAGACTTGGGACCCCCCAGGGAATCAAAAAGGTTGTCAATCAGGAGCAGGGGATAACTGTTCTTAATTGTGACCTTGCTGAGCGCCTGTAGTCTGTGACTAGGTAGAGTCTTCCATTTTTATTTGCTACAAAAAAACAGATGCACCAAAAGGAGATTCAGAAGGTTGTATTAGTCTTTTTTCAAGTGCTTTGTCAAGATAGGCTTTTAGTGTGACAGAAATTGTTGGATAGCAGAAAGAAGTCTCTAGGTGATGAGGAATCACCACCAGATCCACATAGAGTTTTTGATTAACCACCAATGAATCTTCAAATACTGTTTTGTGAAATTTCCAAAAGATACACTAGGGTTAAGCAAAATGATTCACCCTAACCAAAAAAGCCCAAGATGAATAAATTGAGAGAGAATCAATGAGTTTTTGGAATAGATTTCAGGACATTGAGATGTTAAAAATGTCTCAGCTTTGGATACAGTGGGGAAAACTCCTAAATTTGTGGGCATCAGATTGACATTGGGCAGAGGCATCAACAAAGTGTCAACAGCAGGACCCCATCTCCCCTTAATGATTCAGCTAAGAATTAGATTTTAGGGGATGTAGCGCAGAAGGCCCACTTCAGGATGCATTTCAAAATAAATTTAGATCAGAGGATATTGGATTTTTATTGAGTAAAATTTTGGGAGGACTCAACTCTTAAGAGTTGAAACAATGAAAATTATTCAATTATATCAAAATTCAGCTAAGCAGTACCACCTGGATCCTTGGCTCCTATTCCTTCTTCATTGTCAAGTATACACCTAGTCCATTTTGCAAAGAACCCTATGTTATCAACTTCTGATGACCTTACTGATAAATAAGATTATATCTGGTGACTCTCATATTATGTCAATTTTTAAAGTCAGCTTGCAAGGGGGAATTGAATTCAACTGGCAGACCAGAGCAGCTGTAATCCATTTTCAATCAACTGTTTGATTTAAATCCATCAAATCAGTTAATTTTGTTAACAGCTTTCCAGCTTTTCAAGTTTTATTACTTGGGCAGATAATTCCCAGCATTATAGAATCTACCTTGACATTTAGGGTGTTGTCTTCTTGTGGTGTTAGGCAGTAGATAGGGTGTGCTTTTGGCACACTTCTTTTGAGATTAATTTAATGTTGTATGTCCCAGTTGGGTGGTAGCCCTGGTAAAGTTTTTTTGAAAGCTGAAGGGAATTCCATAACTAGCTGTGCTCAGATTGGGTCTTGTTCACATGTGGTTTCTGTACTTTAAAGTGGATAACCTCATACATGCAGGTGTTCCAATTTATTTTGCTGGGGTCAGTTTCTTCTTCTGTCTCCATGATTTTTACAAACATGTGGTCTCTCATAAGTGTGTCAAGATGAGTTGGGTAGACATGGTGGTGCACCTTGCCTCATTGTATGGTGAGGGTGGCACTGTCCCAGTCAATGTGAGGTTTGGTTTTTCTCATCTAGTCCAGGCCAAGTACAACATTTTACTTGGGGATTGGTATGATTGAACTACTAAGTTTAGTCTGCACATCATCTATTTGGGCACAGAAAGGGTTTTCTTCCTTAGTGACTGGTGTACTTCTATTATATGCCATGATAACTTTCTTGATATTGCTTTGGACTGTGGGGTGGTTTCATGAGGTTGGCAAGTTTCTTTTCAAGAAGGGATTGATCTGCTCCAGTGTCAAATAGTGCTTTTCCCTGATCTCTGCAAAAGCAGAAAGGATAAGTGAGGAGTTTATTTCCGGATTGGGCATCAAACAGTATAGGATTGCTGGAGGGTACTTAGATCATGGTGATGGAGTCCACGTCTTGGTCCCAGTATGAGTCTTGCAAAGTGGGGGAGGGCGGCTTGCATAGCACTCTCTTGAGCTTTTCCCTCCTCAGTGGTGTTATAAGTGCTTACTTTATTAACTTGAGAAGTACAATTTCCGTTTTGAGGATGGGTATTGTTGGCTTGGTTGTTCTGTTTATTGGGCCAGGAGTCCTTCTTGGCTGTAGGACTTTCCTTGTGCTTGTTGGTTGCATGTAGATTGTCAGACTTTTGAGCTGTGTATTTTCCTTCCAAGAACACATCTTCAAGGTTCTTGCAGCGGGTCATGTCAAACTGATTCCTAATCTGTATGGGGAGGCCATTTTAGAAGTCTAATTGTGGTCTGGCTTCATCAAAGTTGATGGTGTTGGGGGCTTGGTCTTGTAAGTCTTCATACGCTGTAATGTACTCCTCAATTTTTCCCGTCATCTTGAAGGTTTGAAGTTCTTTCATAATCACCATATTGGAATCTTTCATGGAGAACTTTTTGAGCAATGCAGCTTTGAACATATCCCAGTCTTCACTGTGATCAGGATGTTGGTCAAACCATTTGCTTACAAAGCATGAGGTGGCCCCATGACGCGTAGTGTCATGGCCTGCCATGACACAGTAGCTTTAGAAAGTCACATCTTAAAATCTTGGATTGATAAAGCTACTTCTTGCTGTCAGAAAGCTACCTTGATGATCTCCCTAAGTACCTTAGATCAAAAGTTATGGCAATTTAAAGAGCTGAGTTCAAAAATCCTGTCAGCATGTCCTGAAATGGTCACACAATTGGATTTCAAATCAAGACAAGTAACAGTTAGTAAGCGGGAAAATCCAACCCTATCTCAGCTTCCAGTTATCAGTTTTGGACGTCCTTACGCTCAAATGAAAGTCCCAGATAAGGAAAATCCACCCAAAGTATTTTAGAAGACCAACTGAAGCAAACTGTGAAATTCAAATCTGGTCAAAAGAATATGACTAGAATTAGTCAGCTGATGTTTCAAACTTTTAGTATGACCCCCCAGATAGAGAGACAAGGACCTTCAGGAATAATCTGGAAGAATCTCAAAGACCAATGTAAATAGTATAAAAAGAACCTAGTTCCCCTTTTCCCCATTGTGATCATTCTTGGTCTGAATAATAAATAAAGTACTTCTCTTAGACTATAGTTTAAATGGATCAGAGTTGGGAGCCCTTGGGCCCTGACATTTAAGGCAATCTGGCTGTTCCAGAGTCTGTAGGGATGGCCCACTTGTATAAACTTGTTTTGTGTGCTTTGGATCCAGAGGTTGGTGTTCTCTTGCCGTAATCCTGCAAACGTTCCAATCTCTGCTGAGCGTAGGCGTTGGAATAAAATATTGGGTATTTCAGTTGTTTGCAGAATTGGAGTTGGAGGTGGGTTTGGGATTCCACAAGTATTAAGAAAGTTATACTGTTCATTAGGTACATGGATGCTGTTGAAGACAACAAATTCTGTAGGGACGCCCTGTCCTTCTTTGTAGTCTCTCTAGCCCGTGGGGAGTGCCATCTGCTGGTTTCTTTTCTTGGGAGGGATTTTTCCTTTAAGTTGCATAGGTGTGGATAACCTACCTGTGCTACCACTGTTGTGTATATACTTCTGGAAAGTATAATAAATGAGATAAAGGGAAAAATTAAGAAGATAATGATACTTTATTAGATATGAATATAGGGTATTATATAGTATCATGGGAAGTCACATTGACAGGATTGACAATTCTTCCTCTCTGGAAACCCAGGCCCAGGAGCAGGAATTAAACCCCAACCCTGGACCCCCTTGGGCCGCCAGGCCTGTGGACCGCAGGACTACCCACTTGCGTTTTTCTGGGACCAAGCCCCCACAAGCTGATACCAAGTGTATTGACCCATGCGGTAAAAAGAGACAAACCAAAGAAATTATTTCACCAAATGGAAGACTAATCACAGCACCTAATAGAGGTACTGAAGCAGCAACTATTAGCTTCATGAACTTGAAGTCTACGCCAGCAACTAATAAGGAGCCAACCCAGGAAAGAGGCACTGGCTTGCGGCCCGCTCCCATGACCACGACACTAAAGCAAGATAATCAGGTAGCCAAATTGAGATTCTTGACCAATGAAAGAACTCCTGGGCTGAGTGCCATTTTTCTGCCTTTGGGCCCAAGCACCCAGTTTCACCAGGCCTGCCTTTCCCAATGTCCTGATGAACCCCCCATGGAAAATGTTAAGTTTGAAGGTGGGGTGCTATATAGACCAAAGGACCCTGCGCTCCAAACTTATTGCCATTTTTGAATAAAAGTTAGATTACTTTGTCTTATACAGCTACTGCCTTATTTTGTATTTGCCATCTACCAATTCAGTTCAAGATCTCACGGCCCTCCTGCCCCACTGCCTGCAGTTTTCCATCCTCCTGGTGCACCCTTTGGGCCTGTTCACTTCACTGATTACCCCCTGAAGCCTGAATACAAGGACTGTACCCCAGAAAAGATACTTGAACTTGATCCTTTGGCCCGCATACAATCTGCTGTTAGATACAACTGTCAAGGCCTGTGGATATTCTCCACGCCAAAATTATTTAGAGGAAAATTCAACAACATTCCTGCATATAATATCCATATGGAGCCGCCTATGACACCCAAACCTATGCCTGCTTCCTTGCCTGACCTCCCAACTGACCATACTGGCAAGCTCTTTGAAATTGTGTACATCACTCTCACGGGGGTGATTGACACCATCATACCAGCTGCTGTCCCGTGGTCTTGGGTGAGGAAGTCTGCTTCCTACCTTTTTAAGTTAGCTCCTCTCTTGTGGTGGTCCCTGCCTGCAAAAACACCAGCCCAAGTTACCCCTGAAAACGGCGGGCCGGCTGCCCAAGACTGGATCCCTGACACACATACTGTCCATGTATGTCATAGTAGTCATGGGACCTATACAAGTTATTGTTCCTCTTAAGTCATGAGGCTTGTTCAAGTTGTGTTCTGCTTAGGATTCAAAATGTTTGATCCCTGAATAGATTGTAAGGTCTGAAGGCTTGAGGTAAATTATTGTAAACTAAGGCCTTTAGACCAAGAATATTTATATTTGTTAAGTATAAAAAGGTAGGCAAGGTTTGCAACAATAACTGCACTAAGGCTCCTAAGAGCTTATGTAAAGTGAAATAGGGACTAAGGAAATTTATTAAAACTAAGAAAATAAAATAAAGACCAGTCTTAATGACTGACAATTTGGTTAAAAAGTCAATTTCTAAGTCTGGAATGTGATCACCACTGGCAGGGGGATTGAAACTATCAACAATTAAATTGTGAGTACCACTATAAAAATTTCCTAGCTGGTGAAAGATATAGTCAAATGGGATCATGGAACTAATATGGAAGCTAAGGATAAATACTGAAGAGAAAGACACAAGCCACAAAACCTAACAAGTACCTTTTTGGGGTGCAATTCAAAAAATCTCAACTTAAGTTGAGACTGGAAAGAAACACAAGCTTTTATTTCAGCTTGGGTTTTGAGGTAATGATAGGGGAAAGAACAACTAAATAAAAGAGGTTAGATGTCTTGGTGCTGGAGAAAACATTCAAAAGCACATGTTTTCTTAACTTAACCTTTTAAGAGTTAAGTGAAAAGTAAAGGAGAACAACAGGGGACAGCAGCTTCAGCTTAACAACTAAGGTTAGAGCAAGAAGAAAGCAGGAAAACAGAAAAATGATGTCTGAACTGCTGGCATAAGCTGAAACAAAAAGTAAAAGGTAAGCGGGTTCAGAACTGTTAAAGCTAACTTAAATGTTAAGTCCCAGGTTCAAGAATTGTCCAGGATTTAAAGATAACTTTGAACTCAAAATTTAACCATTAAAATAGATAATAATGAACTATAGGGAAAGGAAAAGGATGGGATAGATGTTTTTCAGGACTCCAGAATAATATGGTAGACTTGATCATTATTCCCCTGGCTGATTGGTTAGACGGCCAATTGCCATACATCTGGAAAACTTAAAGAAAGCATCAGCTGATCCCGCTCCATGCTTTGGCTAATCAGTACATTGAGTATTACTCCAAAGATTGATCCTGATCTGATTCTGATCCCCCCATTGGATCAACTCTGATTGGATAAGCTTGATGATACCTGATCTCAAGCACAGAAAGCCTCTCAGCCAATAAGATGGAATGCCCAAGAATAATAATGCGAGATGGTTCCTGCCAAACTTTTGCGCTTGGAGACGCCTCAAATTCTATGACCAATATAGAAGGTCATTTAAAAAGAATAATGTATGATGCAAAAACCTAGTTGACAGGGTAACCAAACTTGCATATGCATAAACCACAAACCAGATGCCACCAATACGCTGATAAGATAAGCTGAGGTCCGGTAATCTATTGAAGTCCCATGCCAGACCAGCATGGCTGCCTAACTCTGGGGGCTGAAACTAGCAGTCTGGGGAACAGATAGACTGACTAGTAAGAGTTGGAAGCATCAGATTATAATCTGGCAAGAGGGCTTATCCACCCTATATAGGGTGCTCTCCTGATTAGAGATTGAGAAGAATATTCATCCTTGAAGATAGAGATTAAAGGATCTCTATCATTGTATCACTAATAGCCAACGCCTAGTAGTCAGAATGTTGTAACTGTACTGTTTTAGCAGAATTACACGGGGAAAAATATTTAGAAAATAGATAATAACCTTTATTGTGAGATAATGATTATATAGTTCATGTGAATCAAGGATAACAGGAACATGATTGGTAATCACACGGCTGGATGGAAGAAGGGGGTGGCTTGATTCTGATAATGAGTCAAGCGCCAAAACAAGGCATCCACCATAAAGGATCATCATCTGTTCATGTTGTTGTATTTGGCAATTCAAGTTGGCTTCCTAGTCTGGCTTTGAGTGACCAGATAATTGGATTGTGGGTCACAAACCTGCTTGGTTGGAACCTTGCTGGCAGGTCAAGCCTGCGGTTTTGATACCCCCCCCCGACTGAAGGTCGGCCTCCTCTGGGGGCAGGTTGTCAGGGAGGCTGTCAGGAGCCCGGGCGCCATATTGAACTAGTTGCTGTTCTGTGGCGGGCAGGGCGGTTTCTTGTTGTTTCTGTCTTGCTTTGCAGGGTCGTAGGCAATCATGGTTTAGGGTCTTGTCTTGCTTACGTTTTCCAAGCCCTTGTGTCAGAGATCCAACCAGTGGGGGGTTCCTGAGAACTCACAGGCAGACAGCCTGCGGGCCCAGCAGGGAGAGCCCACCACAAGGTTGGGGCTAACTTTACAATATAAGATAACAATTTTCCAAGGACTGCCCAAGGTCCGCTTACAGGCACCATAGAATCAATCAGTCCAGTGAGGGTGATATGCATCACCCCAAATATCTGGGTGGAAGTGGATTCATTAGTGGCAACAGATTCTTGCGGGCGGTTGGGCCGCAGGGTGAGGGGCGGTGTCATTGGAACCAAATATGTGGGCAGGAAATTATACTTGTTGCGGAATAGCAGAGGGGGCCGGATAATTTTGATGCCTTCTCTGTGTAGGACTTCCATCTCTCTAGTTCTAGCTTCAGGGTCGTGAATTAGTATTTCCTCTAGAGTAAACTCTGAATACGCTGAGTTAGGTGGGTACTTGGTGAAATGTACTGGGCCAAAGGGAGCTCCTGGTGGACAGTAAAGGTTGGGCGGCTGGTTTGCGGTTTCTTGGGGTAGGTGAGCGTGGGGTGCAAAACCGCAAGACATAGCTGCAAATGAAGTAGAACTAATAACAAATAAGGTATGATCTGGTTGAACCAAAGGTTCATGTCACTTTATTGCAATAATGGCAATGGGCATCTTCCTGGTGGTCCAGGGTATAAGTATGACCATCTGTCATGGTAAAACTTTCACAAATTCCCTTGGCCTGGGTTTTTCCATTTACCAGGTTTTCCCAGTCCTCAGTGGCATCCATTGTGGAGATTATTCCATTGGCTGGCTTGAACTGAGAATGCTCAAATTCCCTAGTTGGGTTGTGGGGTTGATCATCTCTGGGTGTCCCGTGTTCTATGGGAAGTTTCTCTGTTTCCCCTTCTGTGTGGGCCCAAGTTATTTTGGGATCTATGGCTGGACCCGCCTGCTGATTGGTCAAGTTAACAGGAACCTTTAGCATGGGAAGTGTCAATGTAGGTGAATTTGATTCATCAAGCTTCAAAGGATTTTCCAAAGTCAAATCCTACTCTGGTTTGAGCCCAAAAAACTGCAGGCAGCCAGGCGGCTGATCCTGCGGGCTGGCAGCCCGCGGGGTGTCAGGGTTTGAATCCCGTAGTTGAGGCTTTTCAATAAGCATAGTCAATAGGAGTTTGTCACTTGTGACACCTTGCACAAGGTAAGTGTTATTGTTGTTTACCTTCAGAATGATTGCTGGCCCTACTTTCTTGGGTTGTAGTTTGCTCTTGTCAACATTCATGACCCAAACTTTGTCCCCAACTTCATGCCTATTGTTGATGGGGACAAATGTCTTTTGCAGACGTTCATTCTCCTTTGCTGTTTGCTTACTGTTAGCCTCTATCACTTGAGGGTTTGAGCGTGGAGGTATTTCACTTGGAATTTCCTGTTTAGGTCCTTTTAATGCTTGAATGATATTTGGCTGTATGCTGTATACCAGTTCAAACGGGCTTTTCCCAGTGGATCTGTTTACTTGGGATCAACACACAAGTAGTGCAGTTGGTAGCTGCTTATACTAGTCTTCAGGTCTCCCAGCGGTGAGTTTGGATAAGGCTTGCACAAAGCTATCATTAAGCCGCTCTACGTGTTCATTGGCCTGTGGGTGGTATGGTGTTGTCACAGTGTGCTTGACCCCATTTTTGGTGAGGTATACATTGGTGTCTTCATAGGTCAATTCTTTGCCTCCATTGGTTATCAGGAGTTCTGGCTTTCCAAACTTGCTGATTATCTCCTTGCCAATAAATTGCTGTATGTCATTGCCAGTATGTGCCTTTACTGCTTGGGATACTGGCCATATTGTAGCAAAGTGAATGGCGGTGATGATGTATTTCTTGCCATTGTGTTTTCCTGGCATGGGGCCAATAATGTCAAGAGCCCATACCTTGAAAGGTAGTTGTGTGCGGATGGGAAGTACTACTTTGGCGGGGTTTTGCTTTTGGCAAACTTTTTGCATACCTCACGTTGGTCTAGAACTTCTTGAACATTGCAGTATAAGGTTGGCCACCAGGCCTTATGTTTAAGGAACTCATATAGGTTTTGGCTCTTGGTATATCCAAGGTCTCTATGATAGCGTAGGATGGTATCAACTTGCTGATGCGTGGGAATTTAGGGAATGGTCGTGCTGTCAGACATCTTTCTGTGTAGGGTCCCATATACGTCAGCAAAGAGGTGTTCATTTTTGATGACTGTTTCCTTTGTTATGTCGGTTGTGACAGGGGGAAACCTTTGTCTTTTGTTTGAAGTACTAAGAGAGGCCAGTCTGGGTCAAGCCCATTCTCTCCTCTTGAAGCACAAACATACAGGCAGGACAGGGCGTCTGCCATGGCAAGCTCAGCCCCAGGTTTGTACTGGATGAGCATGTTAAATCTCTCCAATAGCTCCATCCACCGGGCTTGGCAGCACAACAGATTTGCTTGAGCTTTGAAATAGATGAGTGACTTGTGATCGGTTAATGCTGTGAATTATTCCTGGTGTTCCAGGTAACAGCGCCATTTGACTAGGCAGTGCACAATAGCCAACAGTTCTTTGTTGTGGATAGGGTATCAACACTCACCATCTGTCAATTTTTGCAATTCATAAGCTACAGGCAGGAAGCCACTATCATTATTTTTGATTTGTAGTACTCCCCCAATGGATGCATCTGAGGCGTTGGTTTCCATTTGGTATTCCCTGTCACGTTTGGGATATTTTAGGATGGGAGCTGTTGTGAGTTTCTTCTTGAGGCGTCTAAAACAGAGGTCACATTGGGGGGTCCATAAAAACTTGGACTTGGCACCAGTTATGGCAGATAGGGGGCAGTCAAAACGCCACAGTCAGGTATGAAGCGGCATACATAGGCCACCATCCCCAAGAAGGTGCGGAGTTCCAACTTATCCTTGGGTGGTGGCATCTTGTAGATGGCCTGTATCTTTTGACTGTCAGGTTTGATGCTGTCCTTTGAGACTATGTGTCCCAAGAAGGGTAGTTGCTCACAGAAGAACTGGCACTTGGAGGGTTTGGCCAACAGTTTGTGTTGTGCCAAGGTAGTAAAGACTGCCTCCAGGTCTTTGTGGTGTTGTTCCACTGAGGGGCTGTAGACAAAAATGTTGTCTAGGTACACTAGGGTGTGCTTGCCTATGTGGTGCGCAAACACTTAGTTTATGAAGGTTACAAAGGTGGACAGGGCATTAGTCATGCCAAAGTTGAGCACCACACATATGTAGGAGCCGTATTTAGTGCAAAAGGCTGTTTTGGGGATGTCTTCCTATTTAATACAAATCTGATTGTAGCCTGCAGTTAGATCAATCTTGGAGTAGACTGTGGCTCCTCCCAAGGCATCAAAGAGATTATCAATCAGTGGCAGTGGGTAACAATTCTTAATGTTAACTTTGTTTAGGGCGCGGTAGTCTGTGACCAGGCGTAAGATACTGTCCTTCTTAGCCACAAAGAACACGGCAGCCCCAAAGGGAGGCTGTGAGGGGCGGATAAGTCCTTTTTCCCATGCCTCCTTGAGGTAGGCGCGTAAGGCGTTGTCTTCATTTGGGGTCAGCCTGTAGATAGGGCGCGCCTTGGGTACAGCCCCCTTGAGTTGGATGAAGTGCTGAATGTGCTTATCAGGGGGCAGCCCGGGTAGTGCTTCCTTGAAGATTTCTGGATGGCAGGCCACAATGTTGCGGTCCTGAGGCGTGGAGGTATCCTGGTGATCTTTGAAGTGTATGATCTTGTATTGGCAGGAGTCTGAGTCAATTGCCTTCAGGTTCTTCTTCTTGTCCTGGGTCTCTGTGATACCTACAAAGACGTGGTCACATAGAAGTTGGTCTACAGAGTCAGGGTAGATCTGATGGTTGACACCTTCACGCTTGATAGTCAACACTGAGGTTGCCCAGTCTATGTGAGGATTGTTCTTCCGTAACCAGTCTAGTCCCAGTACAATGTCAAACTTGATAAAGTCAATGATGGGACCTTGAATAGTGGAGTGGAGGTTCTCAAGCATGAGGGAGAAGGGGGCAGTTTCCTTTGTCACAGCAATGTGGTGTTTGTCAGCCAGGACCACATTTTTAATCTGCAAAGGATTAGTGGCCAGCTTGAACTTATCCACAAAGCTACTGTTGACCAGGGTTTGATCTGCACCCAAATCCAGGAGTGCTGAGCCTGTGTAACTGCAAAGGCAGAAAGGATAGGACATCAATTTATTGGGATGTCTGGCAATGGTGTACAGTATTGGGTCCTCTGAGGGCACCTGGATCATTGGGCATTGGTCCACGTCCTTGGGTTGATACTCATCATTGGGAAAGTCAGGAGTTGTGTGGGGAGAGCTTGGCGTGCTTAGTGCTCTTCCTGGGCTTTTCCCTCATCTTGGTTACCTTGCGTGGTGGTGACATGGAAATGGGTCTGGTTTGACTGGCCATTGTTTCCATTTCCCTGTCCATTTGAACCCGTGGGTTTGTGGTTGGTGTTGTTCCCATTGCCTCCAGGAGGTGGTTGAGAGGAGCGCCCCCCTGGATGAGAATCCTTGGGTCTTTCTTGTTTCCCAGTTTGTGCCTTATGCAGTGTGTTGGATGTTTGCTCCGCTTTCTCTGCTTCACGGTACAGGCTTTGCAGGTTGGTCACCTGATCCAGGTTCACATGCCTCATCAAATACAACTTAAGAGCGTCATAGTACATGAGGTGTGTGGCTGGGGTGTCAAAGGCCATGTTGGATGGTGCACAAAGACAGAGTTCCTCATAGGCGTGGGTGAGTTCCTTCACGGTGCCTGTCTGGGTTAGGTTCTTTACTTGGTGTATGATCATGAGCGCTGTATTCTTAAGCACAAATCTTGCCAGGAAGTCTTGCTTAAAGGTATCCCAGTTTTTTTTGGTGTTCTCTTCATGCCACTTGTTGCACCAGGTGCCAGTTTCATGGGTCAGGAAAATGGAAATTTCTGCAATCCAAAACCGCTGTGGGTATTCCATCTGAGCCAGCTTGATCTGGGCAGACTGAATCTATGCAGCAGTTTAGTTGTTGTTGGCCCCGGCAAAAGGTTCCAAGGCAGCGTTCTGTAGTCTTTGAGCTACATAGGCGGGCATGGTGGTTTTGTTGGCTGGTTGCGTCATCAAGGAGGGAGCCTGAAAGAAACCTTGTGCAGACATGGTGTTGAAGGCGAGTAGCAGGATTCCGTGTTCTGATACAGGACAGAGCCATCGGGTATGGCAGTACCAGGGGTGTACAGAGTCCAGTCAGGCGGGAGGCCAGACATAATTCTGTCAATGATTTGTTGGCCGCGGTGTGTACGGGCAACAGGTGGAATTTTTCAAGATAAGGTAGGATGGAGAACCTACCTGTGCTACCAATGTTGTAACTGTGCTGTTTTAGCAGAGTTACACAGGGAAAAATATTTAGAAGATAGATAATAACCTTTATTATGAGATAATGATTATATAGTTCATGTGAATCAAGGATAACAGGAACATGATTGGCAATCACACAGCTGGATGAAAGAAGGGGGTGGCTTGATCCTGATAATGAGTCAAGCGCCAAAACAAGGCATCCACCATAAAGGATCATCATCTGTTCATGTTGCTGTATTTGGTAATTTGAGTTGACTTCCTAGTCTGGCTTTGAGTGACTGGATAATTGGATTGCGGGTCACAACCCTGCTTGGTTGGAACCTTGCTGGTGGGTCAAGCCTGTGATTTTGATAAGAAGTATCCAAGTAGAACACACCATTGTTTACTTGCAGACCTGTGTGTTTTCTCCTACAGACTTGGGATACTGCCAGGCTGTAGTCCCATCTAGACCCAATTGGTAGCAAGATTGTCCTCATACAATCTATATCAACATCCCTACTATAATGAACATTAAAGATCTTTCCTCAAGACCACAAAATCTTGACAATGTTTGAATAGTAAAATTGATGTACATTGACCAAAGCTTGAGTAGAAAAATGGTGTTGATGATTCTGAAGATTGCTAGCAGCTAAATTAAAAAAGGAGAATCCTGACATAGATGACCAAATGATAACAGTGCCACCGGCTTAATGATTAGTTGGGGAATGATTTGGCAAGTCACTTGGGGAATTAGTTTTCTGAGAGGGAGTAATTGTAAATTTTGCGGCACAATTATACATTTTTATTTCTTAATTTTTTGTATGTGGGTTTACAACGCCCATTTTAGAATACCTGAAATAATTTACATCCATTTTCCCAGATTTCACACCAAATTCAAACACCCAACCCAACATTTTTAAAGTTTGTGTTTCATATTGCGTAACTTATTTTAGATACCTTGGTATCATCTTTGTCTACAATCCATTGCACACTGCAGTCAAGCAGTTTTTTTTACATGGTGAGTTGCTATTGTGTTTCATTTTTGATTTGGGGTTTGACTTACTATGTGTGAGTGTATTTTTTCTCACTGATTTATATATTAAATAAGTGTATACCTAAGGTCAACTCACACCATTTTGTTTGTGAATCCATGTATTTTGGTTTGTATTTTGAATATTTTTGTTTGAAGTGTGAACACTTTGTTGGTGTGTTGACCCATTGCGTTCATTAACACCCAAAATCCCTGTTAATAGTGGGTATACTTTATACTGATGGTTGAGTTTGCTTAAATCTGAGTTCATTTGGTTTAAATCTGAAGTATTTTTGCTTGTTACCATAGCTTTTAAACCTACTGTACCAGGAGTCTCTAGATGGGCATCAGAGTGTTTCCAAGAGCAGCATGGGCCGTAAAAGCTTTAGATGGTCACAGGAGACTCCCCTCTCCCTATAACTCTTTCACCCAGTAAACTCATCTTGAAAGCATTGCAAACATTTGGTAAGGTTCCAGATAAACCCTTGTGTTGATTTTAACTTTCTTTTGATTCTGGGTTGTGACAATAGGATAATTCACTAAGTAAATAAGTTTTGAAGTGGTTTTTTGTGTAGCTTTATATTGTATTCTTTATTGATGTTGCAAAATCTTTGATTACTTCCTCTCAGGGAGTTAACACCCCAAGTAGATCACCTAATGGCTCACTGAATGGTTCACCGGCCAGCCAGTAAACTGGTGGCACCATTATCAGTCAACTATCTATTACAGGGATCACCCAATCCAGATCCTAAATGGAACACAACTTGAAAAAGCCTCTGACCCAAGAGGAACATTACTCAGGTAAGCCTCATGACCCCCATGGCGTACATGGACGGCATGTAGCTTGTCATGATACTATATAATATTCTATATTCATATCCAATAAAGGACCAT
Source organism: Entomophthora muscae (assembly GCA_014839935.2). Lineage (NCBI taxonomy): Eukaryota > Fungi > Entomophthoromycota > Entomophthoromycetes > Entomophthorales > Entomophthoraceae > Entomophthora > Entomophthora muscae. The sequence continues at coordinate 251,323 of QTSX02001468.1, forward strand.
TCTCTTCTTAAATCTTCCCCTTATCTCGTTTATTATACTTCCCAGAAGTATACACTCAACATTGAATAAAGCTATAATCTCTAGTTTAATTTTAATTTTAAAAGTAAAAAAGATTTAATTTAAAGAGCAGCTAATTTAAGCGCCTTTTATTCTCTAATGTATACCTTTTATTGCAGGGATGAACTCCTTGGGGTCTCTTAAGCCCAGTAGAAGTTCTAAGGCTTATAGCTCTATATTTAAGGCTATGTTTTTGGGCTTCGAATTCAACTTCTGGAACCCCCTTTTTTGCACTTTGAACTTGGATATTTTTGATTTTTGAACTTTTTTTGAGGGGGGTTATTGTTTCTTTGTGCACTTTTGTCTAAGGAACTTTGACATAATATGCTTTCCCTATCTATCCAACTCACCTGAGCTAGCTGCTGCTGCCAGCTCCTGGTTAATAATACTGATGGGTAGCAAGATCCTCTGCCGTACAGATCATATTTATCAGCATAGAACTCTGTTAATATATCAGTAAAACTAGTTAAACCAAGATACAAATGTTTGGGTTTCTATTGTGCCACCATAAAGGGAGTAATTGGGAAGATACATAAACTTAGCAGGGGTCAACAGAGAATGGACATGCTTTAATTGTTGTTATGGCTTGGATTTTTTCTAAACCCCTTCTATTTCATTTAGAAACTGCAGCAAAAGCTTAATCTTAAGCCGGATGATGGGAGGGGGTGTGGGATTAAGAAATGGGTTAGTTTAAGTTAATGATATGTAAAACTAAGCTAACCAAGAGAATCAGCCCAACGAATATATAAAGCATAGGTTGTGTTGATCAAATTTATTTCACTTTGGCTGGAAGTTATTTGATGGAACAACAAGTGATGGGGACCCCTCTGCATCTAATGATAGCTTTTGCACCTTCGCTTGGGCATGAAGAAGGAGGGGGTGGTAATATCGGATATGGAATGGAGTTGTGGCGGTTTGAGAAGCCAGCGAGTAATTCGCATACCCGACATATCTTCACCGGCCAGCCTCCACCGCATACGTGAATAACAACGTTCCTCCGCTTTGGCTAATCTTTATTGGGCAGGGGCCCCGGAAGTCACCACCGCACCGATCCACTTTACATATTTGGAAGCTTTCCACTAGTTTCTTTTTGGGTTTTTAGCGAATTCGTTTTGGTCGGGTTGATGCGAGTTGGCCATCTACCACGGAGAAACTTGTCCCCGATCGCTTTAGGACTAGAAAGGAAGCGCGGAATTGATCAGAAAGCATCCAATCAGTGCCAAGTGGTTCGGCTTATTATTGGATGGCTGCTTCGACTAGGGCTTGTGATTTTAGACACATCTGCATAGATCTGAATCCAAAATATGGGGTTGAATGATATGGGAAACATCCTGAGCCTGGGTTTGATAGATATCAACTCTCCCAAGGTGTCTGATTTTCTATAATATATAACTAAATTCGCTGTACGATGCTTCTTAAACCCTCGCTCAAGGCTTGAAAGCATCGTATTTATAGGGATTTTTCTAGACATCAGTAGAAAGATTAAATTGATTTAAAAATCAATCGGAGGCATGGCTAAATTATCAATGGCTTGTTTTAGTGATTGGAATTTGAGAAAAACTCTTCGCCAAATGCGGAAAGATTCCGCATTGCAACTTTTTCGGGATGGGCGAGTGAATTGAGGGTGTGGCTGGCTTCACCCATATGATTTGACGAGGTCTCTCATGATGCACCTCGTTTGGTAATATGCGAAGTTGGTTCTGGATTGATTGTACCTTTGCTCTGTTTTGATCAAGCTGAATTGGGATGGGTGAGGCATGAAAATTAAAAATGGCGATCCATAAAAGTAGGAGCTGTTTCGAACAGCGGCTACCGGTTTGGAAGGCTGCGCCAAAAGAGGAGGGCATGGAGTTCCTAAGTTCAATAACCAAGTTCAATGATTATTTCATCATTGGAAGTCGCCTTCTTTTGGATGGGTAGAGATTTAAAAGGTCATTCCTGCTGTAAATCGGCATTGGTACTTTGCTTTGAAAAGATAACGATATCCTTAAATGCCAAAGCCACTCTGGCATGGAACTAGGGATGCTTCGACTCAAGGCCGCTGAGCCAAAACGGAGGTGCTATATTTGAACATGTTAAAATAAATCTTTGATTAGAATGACCCAGAGCCAGAAGCTGGCTGCGGCTTGGCCATTGCAGCCCTACATGGAACTGAGATACATCAAAAGGTTTATCGACCCCAGCTTACAAAAAAAACACATGCAGGGAACCATTTAACCGAATTCTTTAAGCCAGCTTTAGTCTGAGAAATACACTGATTTTATAAACCCAATTTCGAAACCGCCATCCTTTAAAAATACTGAAGCATCAAGTAACAATATTTTTATTGGAGCTGTTAACTATTTATAATTAAATACGTGATTTTTAAATATTGGTTCAACCTTTGCAACAATAGCAAAGAGGCTTATATGTATATATTATCCAACTTCAAAATGCATGGATTAAAATTGGAAGAGAAGCAACAGATTATTTAATATGATTGAATGGTTATACTCATTGTTGTGGATTGAATTGACCGAAGAAAAGGAAGCTAGGGCGAATTCAAGAGATCGGATTCATATTAAATATACATGTTGGTTTAAGTAAGAGAGGGTTGGCTTCTACATTTGAATTATATTTAGCTTGAATTACAAGAATAGGTAAAACTCACTTAGATGCATCACCTGATCCGAGTGGATACAGATTGTTTCAGAGGTAAATTTGCTTGTCATTCTATCATCCTAATAAGGAGGTCAGTGGAGTAAACTCGTAACTTTACTAGGATAATAAAATAATTTTCATGAAATTTAAAGTGCCTGTAAAACATTTGGATTATTCTAATCAAAATAATAACAAATATAATAGATCTACCCGCTCTAGATGCTGAGGTACAGAGCAAAGTACTGAAGTTGTCCACAGAAAAATCAAAGTCCCAGACTCAACATATCCATTCAAACTCACACTCAGTACACATTTAAAAAAACCAAAAACAACATATCTCTGGAAATCCCAAGCCAATCTTAATGTTTAATATCTTGTTTTAAAGCCACATATCAGCTCTATAATTTGATAGAATTTAGAAACTTGAATATACTGTCCTCAAATTTTATTTTATCTTTGCTAAACTTAAACACAATACTCTGCTTGCTTATATTTTAACTTTATATCTGTGGTTCAAAATATAACTCTATGTACAACAATATATATGTCAACTTTGAAATTACCTGTTTAAAAAAGCTTTTTTAAACCAAACAGATGACAAGCAATCCCAGCCTAAAAGTACAATTCAATACAGTGGTTTCTACAGCTGTGAGGATAAACAAAAACAACTTAACCTAAGAAAAATCCACTCAGCCTAAGGAAAGTTGAAAGAAAAATGAACCTATATCAATTAACAATAGATTCAGGTTAACATCTATTTCATCCTGAGCCCAGTTGTCATAAATTGCCCCATTAATGCCATTTCAATATGGCCTTCAAATATTGATATGTACAAAGATTCAGTTGGTTTTGCTTTCAATTTTGGGAATTCCTTGCCTTCTGCAAATAGGTCTGGTTCAATATCCACCCATTCTGGATTATCATACCTGTCTGTGAATGATCCTGGTATGACCTCATCCCAACGTGACCCCTTCTGCCACTCTGTCTACCTAATGAGTGATCATCAACCCTTGTCCACTATTTAAGTAGAATCATTTCTCCTAATAAAGACACGTTTATTCACATTTACATTGGCTTTAGTATTCTTCAAGCTTTTTCCTTTCCTTTTTGCCAAAAGGACTTTCACATCTTGTATTCCAGGAAATTAAGGTATGTGCCCTTAATTTTGCCCTAAAGGCTAACCCAAGGCTAGCTTCAAACCTCAAATCTTTTGTTATAAAGATTTCCTGCTGCGTCCTCCTGGATGTTGTCCCCAGGAGCCAAACATAACACCAGTTAACTTTGTTTTAGCTGAGCAGGCTTTGCTTTAGTCTGAGTTGATTTTTTGCCCTCCCAGCTTTAAAAACTACTGTATCAAGCTGATCCATTAAATCCAACTTCATATCTGTCCTTGGGCAGGAAACACCCATGCAGATTGGTATCAATGGGTTGGATACTAGCCCAGACTGCACCCCAGCTAAATCCAACCCTAAATTTAAAGCCCATCAAAACAATCCTTGGCTGAAGAGGGGGGTGCTAAACCAGTATGGGATTATATGAAATAATCCATGTATATCAAAATTATTAACTTTTAAACATGAGCACTGACAAGTATCTTTATAAAATAAATGCATCCCCTAATGCTCTTGCTCCTAGGAGGTCATCATGAGGTGTACTGGGACATTGCCAGGGACTGGCTGGGGTGCCATTCTTCAAGGGAAAGTGTTCCACTTCCATTGCTGTGTATCTAGCTTGGAGCCCTGCAAAATCTTCCTGCCATGATGAAGTCTCTGCAAAATTCTGAAACTTTCACAAAATGGGCAATAAAATACCAAATCATCAAAGAATCAAGAATTAACAAAATTATACAGTTGAAATTCACAGACAGAAATCTCCAAGAAGAGGCAGAGAGAAAATACAACCAAGGAAAACTGGGGCAGAGCAGAATAATAAGATTGATTGGGAAAGGGTGACTGGATTTTTTGGATGCACAATCTCACAAATTGGTTCCACAATTTCCCCAATTTCAAAATTGGGAGGGGGTCTAAAATCAGTGTGGAGGCCACAGAAACCAAAGCCACAAACTGTCATGTATCATACAGGCACATAATCAAGAAGGAGATCCATCTTTGAGGGACAATTATTGTCAGGAATATTTCTGACATAAACCTAATACTGACTGAGAGGAAAACTTGGGGAAAAATAGCTGAAGCCCCAATTTTAGAGGCAAAATTTGATATGGATTTCCCCCCTACTAGGGAAAAATAAGAATAAAATTGAGGAAAAATCGGAACTTGGGGGGTGCCAAACTAATTTATCATCCGGGCAGGCGCCCGCCACGCCCGCCAGCACCCAGCCATCCACCCGCGAGCCCTCTGCCAGCCCACCCACTTGCTCCCGGGCCCCAGCCAGGTGCCTGCCACCCACCTGGGTCCCAGGGCCCACCCTGCACCCAATCAAAAATTTCCCTGGGCTACAGCCAATCAAAAAAGTCCCTGATAAAAAGGGCAAATATTGGGAATAATTCCTGCCCTGAGGAAGAAGGAGAAATTCAAAAACCAAAAGCCAATCCCAATTCTGAACCTTCAGAAGAAAGGGCAAATCTGGTTTCAGAGGCTAAAAATAATGTGACCCCCAACCAATGGGATTTGAAGGACCACAGCACTTACTTAAGCCTAGACCTCAGCCAAACTGAACTCCCCAACCCAAAAATAGATTTGGGAATTCCCAAGAGTTGTAACCACCACCTGACCACATGCCCAGAGGAAATTATTGGCTCCAAGCAGAATTGCCTAAAACCCCAGCAGATTGCCCAGGAACAAGGGTTTGGCCATCCTTTCAAACACTAATTCACAATTCCCTTGAACAAACTTCAGGGGTCCCCAGTCCCTTGCTTTTACTCCCACTTGCAAAATTTTGCAAGTGGGGGGGACACTATAAATAAATGATCTCCTCTCAGTAATAGCTTGTGCTATTATTGAGATTAATACCCTCAATATAAGTGAAATTCAACTTACAACTAAAGTTAAAACTACCAATCAGCCCCTGCCAACCCTCCAATCCAAGAAAGCTGAATCACCTCATCTTCACAGCTGTTCTCACAGCTTGCCTTGGGATTGGAGGTTACCAACAAGGTTCAGAGTTCTTTGGGCCCTCCCCTGATGGACTAGGTCATGATCCCCATTACGACCCTGGTCAACTGAACTCATCTTAGACTGAATCCTGGCCTCCCCTGATGTCCCCACATTCTACCCTCTCTATTACAATGTACACATCCATGTATTACATCTTAACCTACTTCTCTGGGAGCTTTAGGAGATACAACATACATGCAAAGGTTTTCCGCTGGCTTATGACTGTGTATTCTATTGTGACCGCCTTGACTGGGCCCCAGTTCACCAACCTGCTGTCCTAAATCTTACAAGTGGTACCTATTGTGACTGGGTATTACAATTATATGCAAACTTTAAATCTTGATATCAGTTTCAACATTAGAGTGTTTATTGACTACTGAAGTATTTCCAGGGAACTGTAGCTCAATATGAGGGTTGGGATCTGAAAATGATACAGCACGGATCAATTTTGGTCACCAAGCCTCCAGAAGTTGCTGATAATTTTTTAATGTCATAGATTGATTTTCTGCTTAAAGCGCCAAGTTACCTGATTTTTGGGGTTTAAGGCTTTAAAGGCTTTTTAAACTTTGCCAAAACATTCACAAAGTTGGCCACAACCCACTTCTTGTCAACTTCTTGAGTGATGTCCTCATAATGCTTTAAGGCCATTCTTTTGGTCCTGGCCCTTTGGTGTTTAAATCTGTGAGGGCGGTTGATTCAGGATAAGATGGAACCATCCATGACATATGCACTACTACCGTTCTTATTCACCCACGTGGTTAGCTTGAGCTTTCAAGGGGAAATTAACCAACTCCACTTCCCAGAAACCTCCAAATAATTATGTTCTTCAGCTGTATCTCCGTACAGGCACCACAATGATAGTTCTAGGCTGTTCTAGGCTGTTCTTGCTTGCACTTAGCAGTAAGACTTCCTTAAAGCTACCCATAAGTCATGAGAAGAGAACCCCCCTTCCTAGGTAAAACAACCCAACTGTCTTATCACCCCAGCTGCTATCAAGATTTCAATACTACCTAAGCACATCCATTTTAGGGAAGAACCCCAGCTATATTATCACCCCAGCTTCTCTAAGGATGCATATACCCCTTGATATAACCATCCCAGGGCACCATTTCTATCCCTTCAAAGCACTAGGAAGGGATCACCCTACTAATACACCAAGACATAGGAAACTCCACCAACCACCAAGGCTCAATAGATCAATAAAACAGCAAATATTTACTTTTCTCGGGCAGCTGGTCTTTATTTGTTCAAACCCAGCCCTTGTCTGCAAAATAGCTCCTCATAAAGATCATCACAGGGACCCATGTAGTTAGCTAATTTACTCAGGTTGTAATGAGGCCTGGATAGAACCTTAATTGACCTGAGTACAGGTTAACCTGCACCATCAAATTAAAGGGGTTGATAGATATCTGAGCTCTGAAGTCTTTAGGGAAGGATGGGTATAAAGGGGTAAAGGATATATTCTAGTCATAGTTGCTGGGGTGTGATTTTTGTTTGACTCTAAGATGCAGGGGATACAAGGTCCAAATTAAGCCAAGGTAGATATCTAGGTATGAATCCAACTACCTTAAGACCATGGGAAAGAAATATGATTATGACTGTTTCTAAGGTAAAGGCTAGGAAATAATAAATGCCACCAAAATGAATTGGTGTCAGAGATTTCATCTATCCTGAGTCCCAGGACAAACCTCTTGGCTCAGTAAAAAACTTGGGTTCATCTTCCATGCCCAAAACTGATGAACCAAACTCACATTGTCATAAGACTTTGGACATGATAGATTCTTCTGAAATCCTCAATAATAGTTTAGCTCTATCCAGAATGACTAAAAAGGCTCTTGATTCCTCAACAGTGTCAACTTTCCCAACCCCTACTGCAGAGGATGACTCATATACCCCTGGATACCCTTTGAGATCATGTCAGCCCACCAAGGCTATAAATATTCAGCTTTTCAATCCCCAATAAACTATCATTTCTTGCTCTAAGCCATTACCCTTGAGTGTGGTCCTTTTAAATTGTAAAAGTTCTATAACCAAAATTTATAAGCTTTATTCACTGTTGCTGAATCCCATTTAGATTATGCATTTAGGCCACAACCATTGTTTTAACCTTTGCAAACAAAATTAGTTGTAGTAGATCCAGGACCATCCAATAAAACTTACCATACTTGTTTTTGTTGAGAATCTTATTGCTGGACCCCTCTTGCAACAAAGCTTCAGCAAGCTTTGTCTCAAGAGAGTTAATTTTCTGGTTTAGCACCATTTTATCCTCCCTCCATCTTGTCACTATTTCCACACTCTTTTCTTCACAGAGTTTGAGACCTTCAATTTCTCTATCCACCACATTATTCATTTGGTGAAAAATCTTGTCAAACCTTAACAATAGGTTCAACAATCCCAAGCATAGATTCAATTTCCTTGATTTGGGGTTCCTTCCTTAGCAAAGTATTCCAAATAGAGTTCCTCAAAAGAAAACTTGACTTCAACCAATGACTCCTTTGGAAGCATCTTTGCTACCTTGAGGTCCTCCCAGGCATCCTCCAGGGAGCCTTCAGGGATCTCCTTTCTGGCAGCAGCAGTTTTAACTTTAGGGAATCCAAACTTTGCTCTTTCAAATAATAATTTAGAAGACATGATAAATGAAAAAGATTGAGGGGAAAGCATCAAATTTGAGAGAATATATTTTATTGGAATATTACTGTTTTTGCTTATATATCATTCAGGGTATATTTGGCTGAAAACCTCTCCAGTTCAGGAATCAACCCTTGATTTCTATCACTTGATTTATGACATAAAGATTTCATTCAATCTGGATCTCTACCTAAAAGATCCTTGTATTTATCAACCTACTAGATTATTCCTACAATACAAAGGAATCACATGATTTCTTTTGTTTCAATGTATTAATTTGGAATGGAGCATTCCAAGCTCCCAGCGCCAAATCACTGTAGATTTTTCATACTCCTGATCCAAGCTATCATTGTTCCAACTGAGAGCCAGCTGATCAATCCTGAATACCAAGACACCATTCTCTACATTTGATTATCATGTTTAAAAGATACCCTATCAATTATATTGATCAACCTACTCAGTTAATTAATTGGATTCAAAGACACCAAGTCTTTATTTGACACAGTCAAGCCCATTTGACCCAATTATTAATCCTTATTAATCATATCCTTGGGTATATTTTAATCAACCTTTGGGGTTAATTAAACCGTTTACAGAACACCTAATCCCCAAGATTGATTCAGCCAATCTTACCCCAATTTTTCCAGTTAGTACAGCCTAACTAATAAACTGTACTATATTCTTTTATTAAATATAGATACTAGTTTTCATCTGGAATCTTTTACTAAAGAATTCCAGTCAAGCTTATCCATATTAAATAAGCAACAAAAACAGAACAACCTTATATATATTATTGAGGGTCTGGATGTACAAGCATTCTGGCTACCGCCAACCTACTTAATATTGTGCCATTTTCCCAATTTGGTGCCCTTCCAATATACTGTTTGACATACTGAGAATGGTACCCAAGCAATATCACATGACAATCCATGTATCCAGTAGCTTGAACCCATTCCGCACATGACCAACCCCTAGGTTCAATCTGACTAAATCTCTGCCATAGCCCAATCTATATAAGTCTAAAATATTATCCAATAAAAGGGATTTCTTTTCTCTCCTAATTCCATATTTGAAGCTTCCCCAAAAGGCGCTCCTTATTACTGGTAGCAGCTACGGTTTTTTGACCACGCCCATGAAAGAGAAAATGACTGACCAAAACCCATCCACCTTTGCTCACGTACTCAACCAGGCCACATCCCAGGAGACCTGGTAAACGTACTTCCGCGCCCACAACATTGATGAAGATATTCCTAGTGGATGCACTATAATTGAAGGTCTGGTCATGTCCAAAGCATGTACCAAGATAATTCAATACAGTTGCTCTCTTCAACCACAGACAAACACACAACCACCTATCACAGGTGAAGTTACCAACACCAAATACATTGGTATTGACAAGTTCTTTGGTAAAAACAAAGAAAACATCATCAACTGGCTAGACCACTCAGCCGCTAAACTCCGCGCCAGCCGCATCCCCCATGAGAAACAGGTCCAGGATACCAGCAAGAGCCTGTACAAGGCCGCAGCTAACTGGTTTGCCACCTGGGTTGGCTCATAAACTGACAACCAGCTTGACAACTTGGAAGAGTTCAAAGCGGACATCACACACAATTTCTGCATCACCAAATCCCTCCAAGACATTGCAATACAGCTCAGCAATCTTCCTCAGAAGACCACTATCACAGCTTACGCCAATGAATTTTAAGAAATATGCTGCAAAATCCAAAACCCAGCACAAGCTGATAACGTATACACCAGAGCATCATTCATCCACAGAATGAAACCCTATGTTGATGCCCTCATCTTCCTAGAGGCCAACACCTCCATGTTTGTGCTCATTACAAAAGCCAAGCACATGGAAAAACGCGCAAACATGGAATATACTGCATGCAACAGCAATTACTCTTCAAACGGCAATGACAGAGAAAACACCAATGACAATAAATGCCAAAACACCAATCATAGCAACAGCAGCTCCAATTGCAATAATGGCAATCTCAGCCAAAGCGCAAACTGCTCCTGTCCCAAGAAAGAGGACACCGCCAAAGTAAATAATGCTGAAATAGCAACCCATTATGAATCTGACCCCACATTCTCTGACCTCAAAGGTCTCAAAACAGAGGAACAAGGAAAAGAGGAGGGGGAACAGGCTTAAGTGCCCCTGTCTCCCCCCAACTTGACAAGAAACTGTACCAAGACATGAACTTTGCTGCTTGCATCCCATGTGTCCCACAATCCTCCATTTTTATGAGTGTAAAAATTAAAGATTTCTCACAAATTATTGTCTATCCATGCACTTATAAATCTCATACACATAAAATCCTATTTGACTCTAGAGCACAACACACTATGGTTATCAAACCATTTTTAACCAAGTACAAAATACCAGTTGTCAAATCCAACTTCAAATTTGCCAAAATGGCAGACAAATCAAAGGTTCTACTCAAAGGCAAAACAACTCCCTTCAAAATTGACCTCCAAGGCATACAAAAGTCCATCAAAGGACTTGTCATGAACAACATAAACTACAACATTGTAGCAGGCATGGACTGGTTCACCTGAGTGAACCCCAGTGTATGTTAAAAAACAAAAACCATGACCATCAAACACAACAGAGTCAATTTTAGCATACTCAAAGAACCCAAAAACCTCATTCTAAGAGACATAGTATTTGTACAGGTCATAAACCAAGATGACTCAGAACATCTAACCAAAGATAGTACCTTCCACATAATGAGGTACACCAAATTCAATAATATACAAACAACCAAAATCCAATGCCCAGAACTTGTGGCACTCCTAAACAAATACGCTCATGTATTCAAGGAAGAACTCACAGAGTTACCACCCAAACAAGAGGTCAAACATGACATTGACCTATGTAAAGCCATGCCTAAACCTGCACCCCTCTACAGAATCTCTCCCATGAAGACCCAAACCCTCAAAACACACATTGAGGACAATCTAGAAAAATGATTCATTCACCTGTCTGAATCTCTATGGGGGGAAGCAGTGTTCTTTGTAAAGAAAAAGGAAGGCACTCTGTGTCTAGTAACTGACTACAAAGCACTAAATGCAAGCACAGTAAAGAATAAATACCCTCTTCCACTTATAGAAGATCTGTTTGCAAGACTCTCAGAAGCCAAATTTTTCTCCAAAATTGACCTCACCTCAGGTTACAACCAAGCTGAAGTAAAGGAAAAGGACATACTAAAGACTGTGTTCTGTACACAATTTGGATTCTTTGAGTGTAGGGTAATGAACTTTGGGATGATCAACGCTCCTACAACGTTTGTCACCATTAAAAACCAAGCACTAAACAGTCTCTCAAATACATTATGCTACCTCAACAATATCATCATATTCTCAAAAACAAAAGAGGAACACCTCACGCATGTCTGCAAGACACTCAATTGACTCGCAAAGCACAAATTTTATGCAAAACCAAGTAAGTGCCAATTTATGGAAAAAGAACTCCTGTTCTTGGGCCACATTGTCTCTGACAATGGCATCAAAGCAGATCAAGACAAAATAAAAGCCATAAATAACATGCAACACCCCACCTCCATTAAACAAGTTAGATGATTTCTTGGTATGGTAGCTTATCTAAGGAAATACATCAAAGACTGCGGGAAACTAACCACACCAATCAATGACTTAACCAAGGGTAATGCCAAAAAGAAATTCATATGGACACCAGAATGTGACAAGAATTTCCAACTATTAAAAAAAGCTTTGATTGAAGCACCAATCTTGCAACACCCTAATAACAATGGGTGCTAGGAGCTCAATTCAGATGCCAGTGACACCGCCATTGGCGCAGTCCTGTGCATCTGCCAGCCAGGGCAGCAAGACTTCCTGCCAGTATGTTATGAAAGCAGAAAACTGACCAACACTAAGCAGAGATACCCAATACGCAATAAGGAATTGCTAGCAATATATCACACATGAAAGAAATGGAGATGTTATCTGGAAGGACATTTAAATGTCTGAGTACTAACTGACCATAAATCCTTAATCTATTTCAAAACTCAGAACACACTTGCACAGAAACAAGCCAAATGGATGTCCCTGCTGGAGCAGCTTAACCTAACATCCAGTAAAAAAAGGGGCAGAGCTGGTCACAGCTGATGCTCTCTCTAGACTATGTCAGCCTAGAGAGGATTATCCTGATCACCTGGATCCTGACTGGCCAAACCTGTACAACACTGAGTATAAAACCAAAGGAAAAGACCCCTCAACACACCAACTGACCCACAATACATTAGTAAGGAACAAAAAGTATTTCCATGTATCAAATGGCACTGTATACCAAATTATTAAAAACAAAAATGTCCTGTACATCCCACTTGCACAAAGAGTTGAAACCATATTAGGACATCACTGCCTACTAGGACATACAAATGCTAACAGCCTATACCTCACATTAAAAGAGATAGTATGGTGGCCCAACCTTAAACAGAATATAGTAGATGTTCTGAAAAAGTGCACAGTGTGCAATAAATACACCAGCACAAAGGCTCCCCAGCCAATGGTCAACCCAGTACTGGACCCTGAACCATTCAAGGTTTGGGGGCTAGACATAGTGGGCCCCTTCCCAGAAACAAAAACAAACCAATGTTTCTTAATTGTAGCTATTGACTTTGCCACACGCTGGCCCATCTGCCAGGCAACAAAGGACCATAAAGCAGAAACCATCAATTGATTCATTAACAAAGCAATCATAGCCAACTACGAAACTCCAGACTACATCATAACTGATGGAGCAACCAAGTTATCAGGTCATATAGTAAACAACAACTTAAAATCCAAAAATATTAAACATTCCACAACCTCTCCATACAGGTTACAGGCCAACAGCAGAGTGGAATGCCTCAACGGCAGCCTTATCAGGACCTTAGAGAAAATAATGGATGGCAAAGCCAAAAACACATGGCCACTATACGTGAAAAATGAATTACTAGTATCCCGGGTCCGCACCAATCAAGGAACAGGCTATTCACTGTTTGAGCTAACCTACGGATACAAACCAGAAATAATTACCCGCAACAAGCAGCCATACATAAAAATCCCCCAGGGAAACCCCCCATAGTAGAACAAGTACCAAATCTACAACACATACGCCTCAAAGCTAAAATAGCAGAAATAAAAAGGCTCAAAACATAAAAGGTAACCTCCACAGAGGAACCACTTCCCATCAACCCCCCTGTCTGGGTTCTAGCTGGCAACAGAAAGAAACTAGACTCAGTACACAGGGGACCAGGAATAATCATCAAGTACAGACCAGATCACAACACCTATCTAGTAAAATTCCAAGGTGGTAAAACCCCAATTGTCAAGAAATACCATAGAACCCTTCTCTGCCTTGGTAAAGGAGAACACTCAACCAGACTGGTTCTAACTAGTAAACAGCTCCAGGAGCATCAGGCGGCAGCTGTTAAAACAAAGCCCCCTCCTGATGCACCAGAGTAACCCCTTAAGGGGGGTGTCAAGGGTCTGGATGTACAAGCATTCTGACTACTGCTAACCTACTTAACATCCAGCCATTGCTAATTTGGTGCCTTTCAATATACCGTTTGACATACCAAGAATGGTACCCAAGCAATATCACATGACAATCCAAGTATCCAGTGGCTTCAACCCATCCTGCACATGACCAACCCCTAGGTTTGATCCAACTAAATCTCCACCACAGCCCAAGATATATAAGTCTAAAATATTATCCAATAAAAGGGACTTCTCTTCTCTCCTAATTCCATATTTGAAGCTTCCCCAAAAGGCGCTCCTTATCAATATCTTTTAGTATTTATTTGGCTAAATACTAAAAGTGACTGCCATACAGTCACACCTGGCTTGCACATGGTACTTTTTCCACATGCTCAAAGCTTTTCAGTCAGCTTTGGAACATTTACAAGCAGGTTGGTAATCTGGTCCTTCCCCTGGTCTTTTAATCCCTCCCAAATAAAAATCAGGATACATATGTCTGTGCTCTCACTACCCTGGAGACCAAACTGGATAAAATCCCTACCTTGGAAGAAGAGCCCAAGGAGACCAGAGGGAGCAAAAAGAAGGCCCATTCCCAGGAAGAAGACACCATCACCCCCAAGAAGCATCCATAAAGCTTATCCTACCATGAATATCTGGCATTTGACTTTAAACAGACTCAGGTGAATGCCTTCATCCAAGTCTTCAAGATATCCCCACAGGGATGCTATTTCCACTTCCATCAGGCACTCTGCTGCCGCCTTCAGAGATGCTTAGACCTGCATAAGCTTAACAATGCAGAAAAAACCAAAGAGGCTAAGGAGTCTTAAACTGCTTTGATGCCCTTGAACTAGTTAGAAAGGAGAAGAAAAATGCCTTATATTATGCCCTCCTCTGTCAGAAAGCCAGGCATAGGTAGAGGCATTAGGTGACTCATGACAGGTTACTGCCAAGCTAGTGGGTAATGCCCACCATAGGATGGGCGCTAACTTGATAATGTAAGATAAGAATCACCCAAGTAAAGACTAGTGACCAAAATTGGGCACAATAGAGTCCACCAAACCTGTCAAAGTAATATAGAGCACTCCAAACAGCTGGGTGGACGTTTTCTTGGCAGTGGTGGTAGGTTCCATTGGGTGGTTGGGTTGTGGGGTTAAGGGTGGAGTCATAAGGACAAAGTAGGCAGGCAGATAATTGATCTTGTCTTTGAACAATCTTGGCAGCCTCATGTACTGCTTTCCTTTGTGACCTATAGTTTTGGTCTCTCTAGTTCTTGCCAAGGGGTTGGCAATGAGTTTGTTCTCCAAGTTGAACTTGGAGTAGGCAAGGTTTTGCAGATATTTGGTGAAATGCACAGGTCCAAAGGGGGCTCCAGGGGGACAGTATAGTGCCAGAGGTGAGTGGACGGGTTAGTCTCTAGAGTGGGTGGTTGCCTGGTTATCTACTTGACCAGAGTTGAGATGAAATATCACTAAAACTAAATAAGGTATGATTTGCTTGAACCAAAGTTTTGTAAATCTTTATTATCAAAAATGACAATATGATTATCATCATCCCGCCAGGGTTCTTATACCATGTGATTTTGCTTCTTCAATTTTTGCAGGCTTTAGGTACATGGACAATTTGATGGCAGGACATGGATCTTGCCTTAGTGTTTGAGGGGGGTAGATCCTGGTTGGACTTGCTCTGGTAAACAGAAGTGGCAATGATTTGTTCTGCTGCAGCTGTTCACTATATCACCTGAGCCAGCCAATTGCAGTACCCATTCTGGACTAGAGACTGGCGGCAGCTGGTGCTCATTGGTGGGGCTAGCTTTAGGCATTGTATTAACCTCCTTTAGGCAAGCCACTACCTCTTAGTAGGTCTGGGTCCTCAGTGGTATAAAGTTGGCAGCAATCTGGTGACCATTTGGGGATCCTCCCTTAACAAGCTGACAGGTTGTGAAGTGATTCAACAACTTGGGTTTGCAAATCAATGAGTTGGCAGGTCCCTGTCTATCCTGGTTGGTGCAAGGCATTTTCTGAGGGCCAGGGGTTGATTCCTGGGTTTTCAATACTATTATTGAAATGTCATTAATGACATCCTCTGCCACCCCCACATTAATTACAATCAGGCAGACTTTGCACCCTTTATTGAGTATTTTGAAACTCAATGGGTTGACATCTTTCAAGGATTACACCATAACCAAAAGCCAGCCATCAGCATTTAAACTGTCTACATGTAAAATTCTTCATGTAAGGAATCCAAAAAAAATATTTTTGTATTTTTATTGTATGTTTATTGATTTTTTTACCTTGAATAATTATTCTCAATGTTTAAAGTTAAATTTGATTTTAATTTTCAAATTTTAATTAAAAGTGTAAAAAATAAAGCCAAAATAAAATTTGGGATTGTTGACATTGAGGATGTTATATGTAGACAGTTTAAATTTTGATGGTTGTCATCCAAACAGGTGGTGACTTAATCCAGTGGAACTGCTTCAAGCAGGTAAAACACAGGTTGATCAAGACTACTTCTTCCCTTGAAGGGTGTCATAGCCAATTTGCCACAAGGGTCCAGGTCAAGAATCCCAAATTTAACAAGATTCTTATTCACTTGAAACCCCAACATGCCATCTCTGCCCGCCTCTTCAAAACTAGGATGAAGAATAAGAACAACCCCCAAGAAGACCAAGGCAGTGAAAAAATATGCTGAAATCAGCAAGGTGGTTCTTGCATACTATCACAGGGATAAAAAGCTTGAACATCTTCAGGCCATCTCTGTTGCTCTTTCCCCCTTTGTTTGAGCCCTTTACCAATTAACTCTCCTTTATCTTCTCTCTTTTTTCCTTATATTTTATTATCTTTGACTTTTCTTTAGTGTTTAGGACTTTATATTCATCTTTTAAAGTATAGATCAAACATTTGATACTGTAAATTCAGAACCTGAACGTAAAAATGCGGGATTGTCAAATCCTTGATCTAAATTTTGAATCACTTTTGCGGGCAACTCAGCTGAGTGAGAATTAAAATATTTAATAAAATCAACTATTTAATTTGACTTTTTTGATTTATTTAAATTGGCAAATTTCAAATCTCTTGAGCAGATAACTCAACTAACAAAAGAAAAAACTCAGCAAACAAATGCAGGATAAATGAATCAGAAATGCGGGATTCTTATGTACAATTTAAGATTTCCTGTATGTCAAATAAATCATAGACATCATTTAAAAATTGACAAATCTGAAATTGCAGGATTGTCAAATCCAAGAACCAAGTTTCAAATCATAATTGCAAGGAATTTGAAATAATTATAATCTATGGGTGTCTCAAAAAGGATGCTAAAGGATCTAGAGTGGATTTGTGCTGATTCTTTTGAAAATCACAAGCATTCCCAAAAATCACCCTATTCCATTTTATAATGGCTAAAATTTAGATCATAATATTCACAAAATTAACATATATAACAATAAAATTGACTAAAATATACATTCCTCTTCCTGAGTTTAAAATTATAATAAAATTTTTATTATGTCTTCTTCCAACACCAACCAAGTCAACAAGCTGTTCCCTGGCCTTGACAAAATTATGCAGGGCTACACTGGGTCTTCTAATAGTGAAGCCTCCCTCTATGGCCACTCTCAACCCGCAGGCCCCTCTGCAAGCACTACCCAGGAGTGTGTTCTTTCTCCTGCATCCTCAAACATGACCCTGTTTGCCCATCACACACAGGCAGCTGTGAACTCAAGTCATACAGCAATACTAGCATCTGGAATTGACCAAGTGAGCCATGGGGCCACCAATGGAAGCCAGAATCCAGAAACAGCCAATCAGATGGCACTGTCTGGTTCTCAAGGCAGACACACCCTGCCTCCAGCCAATCAGCCTGTGAGGCGCAGAAGAAAATTAATCACTCTAGAGATTGTTCTTGAAATGGTTGAAAAGCGAGGGATGCTTATGTCCCTTGGGGAAATTGCAGCCGCAATGGGTTTTGCAAAGTCCACTGTGGCTGCAACCCTGCAAGTCCACATCAACTGTGGCCCCCCTACCAAGAAGACCTCAACTGGTACCCGTACTTTGACCGGAGGTGACACAGCCCATCCCCTTATGATGACCATTATGGAACGTGACCCGCGGATGCCCCTGGTCCAGGTACGTCTCCAGCTGGGACTCCACAGCATCTTCACCAACAAAAGAACAGTGAATTTGTGGATGCACAGAGTTGTGGTTGCCGCCAAAATCCTATCCAATCAGGTTCTTGATGGCCCCAGTTTGGTGGATACCAACCCATAAAATTTGACCATCATCAATTTTATTAAAGGGAGAGCAATGAGGGCCTGTAATGACGTCATCTTCCTATCATACACTAAGATTTCTGCAAGTATCCAAGACTATGGAGAGAAGCGTATCCAGTCTGACGTGTACAAGCGCAGCCCAATCTTGTATTGTTTTGTTAGGGTTTTATTGGCAGTTTCCCCATTGGGTGTCAATTATTACTCAGCAATATTGAACACCGCAGATGGGTATGCCTACCAGATGGAGCTCAAAGCCATTCTGGAGGAGTGGGCCACACAAAACGCTGTGCACACAGTTGTACTGAGTGCTGAGATGGAGCAGCGGGAATGGGCAACCCAAGAAATCAGGGCTGCAGGGCATACCTGTTGGTCCTACCCCATCAACCATACCAACATGCATCTTGCAGATGTATTTCTCTACATTTTTGGTTCCATCCTCAGGTGCTTAAAGCCTGCCACCTACAACAAACTATGCACCCAAATTGATAAGGGGTATGAGCTTTTCCCTTCTGTGTCCATCCAGGACTTATTTGACCTCATCATCTTCTATGCAAGTGATAGTGATAAGTCCAGAAAGAACTCTCACCTTCCCCCTTGCCCATCCATCTGTTTTGTCAAGCCTGCATATGTGACAGAAGAAGAATTCAAGCAATTGAAGCAAACTGCTCTTGCTTCCCCTTCCCAGTCAACCAACCCTGCCTCCCCAACCCCACTCATCAAGCCACCTACCTTCCAAACCTGACTCCCAAGCCACTACCAATCCCCCCACTATCTATGATTCCGCCCCTTTCACAGGTGCAGATGAAAGCAATGTTCATTCCGCCCATTACCTCCCCTTCCCATCCTTTGATCAGTAAATAAGTCTTTTCTTTGTGACAACTTATTAAAATTGATATCTCTCTTTCAATTCATAATTAATAATATTTTTTTGCATTGTTAAAATTTCCCATAATTAATACAATGTTGTACATTTTACAAATAGCTTAAAATTATTAGCATACATATTTTTCATCATCATTAATAAATTAAAGACAATAAATGTAAATATTGCATTATAATATAGCAATTAGATGTCAACTCTTGATATTTAGAAATTATGTGCATAACTCAATGCATTTCAATTAATAAAATTCATTGTAAACTTGGCCTTTTTCATTGTAATTTATTAAAACGGATTGTGTTTATATTAGAGAGCCATTAACACTTAGTACAAATATTGATACATAGTGCATTTTACAGCCTTTATATTTACCTATTGGTAATAATTCTATAGACTTTTTAGTTGGATTTTGCGAGGTAATAATAATGTAATGTGTTAATAAATTACTGATCATTGTCATTAATTGGCTGATTTTCTTTGCTGTGGCAATTGTGCATTTTATGATATTTATGCACTAGTATTCAATTGGTTGGTTTCACATCTAATTGCACAGGCAATAGGAAATCAAGCCGCCATCCCAAGACTGGATGTGGTTGGGGCGTCAGCTTGATTTCCTATTGCCTGTGCAATTGGATGTAAAACCAACCAATTGGATGCTAGTGCGTAAATATCAGAAAATGCACAATTGTCACAGCAAAGAAAATCAGCCAATTAATGACAATGATCAGTAATTTATTAACACATTATATTATTATTACCTTGCAAAATCCAACTAAAAAGTCTATAGAATTATTACCAATAGGCAAATATAAAGGCTGTAAAATGCACTATGCATCAATATTTGTACTAAGTGTTAATGGCTCTCTAATATAAACACAATCTGTTTTAATAAATTACAATAAAAAAGGCCAAGTTTACAATGAATTTTATTAATTGAAATACATTGAGTTATGCACATAATTTCTAAATATCAAGAGTTGACATCTAATTGCTATATTCTAATGCAATATTTACATTTATTGTCTTTAATTTATTAATGATGATGAAAAATATGTATGTGTTGAAGGTAGTACTATAAAAACCTGTTTTTTATGGAATTCAAACATAATGTCAAATATTTACACACTTATCAACAAATTAGAGTCAGCTCTCCAAAAGGTTGTTGAGCTTGAATGCAACATCAGAGAAATTGTGGTAAATCAACTGGGAAATGAGGGAAGGACCTTGGTCCAGCAAAAGGAAACCACAAAAAATAGCCTGGGAACAATTGTCAATGAAGAACACAAGGAAATAATTTTAAATCTTCAAAAGGAAATACTCAAGCAGTTAGATTTCAAAAGCAAAAGTTACAAATTGTGGGAATTTGTAAAAATCAACAGAAAGAATACTCAAATAATCAAACTAATTGAAGGAAATAGAATTTCAAAGGAAATCAACATAAATGAAGAGGAAACTGACCAAATGGAAACAGACAAAAACAAAGCTCAGTCAAGAAGCAGGAGCACTTCAAGAAACACAGAAATTTTATCAAATGATAACCAACAAGAAACACAAGTTTCAAGAAATATAAGAAAAATTAAGCCTAGAAAAATTAATGAAGAGCAGCCAACGCTCATGAAATTTGCTGAGGTGGCGCCTGTGGCTGAGGGGGCCACAGGGGAAACAATTAGTAAGTCTTTTTATGTTTTACTTATATTTATTTTAGTCATCATCAGGAATGGGGATGAGGTTGCAGAAGTGGCAGCTTATACACTGAGTTGGTTTTACGGGGGTTACCAGTCACTGGTAGCCCCTGTAAAACAAATAAATAAAAACCAAATAAATAAAATAATTCAACAGAATATGAATAATTTTTCAAGTATTGAAGCTAAAAATAGGGAATATTTACAACTTGTGGGGTGCTTGCTGTGGTTGAGGGAAGCATATGAAATAGGATCAAGTATCAACTTCAAAGAAATGAATGAAATTTGCAGGGATGTCAAGTTAAACTTTGATGAATATATCTATGAAAGCATTCAATGATTCCTGTTTGCAAACATCAACAAATATGAAAAAAAAACTTAATAAAAACTGACTTTCAAATTGGAACTGAATATTTAAAAACTGAAATGTTTAATGAAGTATTCAAGGCATTGTCAAACAAAGTTGGGGACACAGTCCTTTTTTACATTTAAACCTTTATTAATATTGTTCACCAAGGCATGGGGGCTGATACAAGTTGGGCGCCCCCAGAACCCTCTTCAAACTCAATCAAACATCCTATATCAATAGGTTAGTTCAAGTCTTCAAAAAACTGTGCATGTTCTTGGAAAAATATACCTTGCAAAGAATTCACGTTGCGGTATACCTGGGAATCCTCCTTCACTGCATATTAAAAACCAACGTCAAAAAGTTGGAGGATGTACCTATTCAAATGGACATATGCCAGTTAGCACTTGAACGCCAGAAGACACCACGGGGGTATAGGACAGTTGAGTGGGTCCTGTATGACTCATTTGCATTGGCAACGTTGTACAGGTACTAAGTGCCCCCTGAAAAAAACCTATTAGTCAATTCACTCACCCGCCTTCCTTTTATTAAACGTTTGACAACCACCGGGGTACAGGGTGCCACCCCTCTAGCAATTGCATCCAGGGTTATCTACCATGTACAGAAGAGTATGTGGATCCAATTAGATGCACTAGCTGAAAATTTAATTTTGGGGTATAATTCCACGGAATAATCACATTCCCTTTGCAATTAGCATCCCCCCAATAAATATTTTTCCCTTGCAAATTAATTTTTTTTAATTTTTATATTTTAATACTAAAATTTTAGTATTTAAATATGTAATATTTAAATATTTATAGTAAAATTTTAATTTTAAATATTTAAATATTAAAATTTTAGTATCTAAAAGTTAATATTAAAATTTTAATAATATTTATTTCAAAATTGAATATAGCACAATTAAATAAAAATAGTTAAATTTTGAATATTTGAACTTTAATATATAACTTTTAAGATTTATAATTATAATTTTACTTTTAATATTTTAAGATTGTTTTAAATTTTAGTAGGTAAATTATGATATTGATATTCTAAATATATTACAAGACATTAGTTATAGTTGCAACCATGTTAAATAATAAAAATAAGTTAAAAATGTTTTTATTTACTAGCTCATCAAGTACAGGTTCATTTATTACATAAACAAACAACAAGAAATGAATTTATCCACATCATGCGGCCCGCTCCACTTATGTTCTAAACAATTGATTGTTTAGAACTCAAATTACCTTTTCCTTGTAATATGATTTGATAAATAATTTGATATGCTTGACCCGTGTCCTAAGTACTAATTAGTAAGTGATACATAAAAATCATTGGTGGTCGTGTTGTGTGGCTATAGTGGCACTGAAATAATAAGGATCAGATGATGACCTGCAAGGTCTAATTTGTGGCTTAAAAAAGCCAAAGTACCACTAAGGATTCACAATTATTTAAATAAACTAATTTATTTCTATCTTTTTTTAATTTATTTATTTGTTAGTGCAAAAGCCAATAATAATATCCAGTGCATTATAATAAAAATATATTCCTCATACCTAGTATAATTAATTTTACTTACCTCTTCTACATATTCTTATATGTCTATAATACAATCAAATGTCACATCATTATATATAAATAATAATTTTTGAGTCCTACTAAAAACAAAATATATAAAAATAAAACAAATAAAACCTGGAGCACCCATTTATCTGATTGACTTGGAGGCCAGGGCTTTGGGGAGGAAGGATTCTGAGTGCTTGTAAAAAGCTGCCACCACATCGGGTGGCATTGAAAATTGACTGACCTCAAGAATATTGAATAGATCCTCATTATTCTGAGGAAGGCCTTGTTTCACCTTATTCTTGATCCAACCAAACACTTCCTCAATTGGATTCAGGAATGGGGAATATGGTGGGAGGAAGAGAAGTCTCATTGGACAATTGGTAAGCTGGTGGCTGGAGGTGTGGCTGTTTTTGTTGATGGGGGGAACTCAGACACAACCAGATCCACTTTGTGGAGCCCAACATTATCCAACACAACAATGTTGGTTGTACTGCTGTAATTGATCCGGAGATACTCCTTGATGGTTTAGAGAAAATTGAGAAAAGTCCCGCTATAGTGGGAACCTTTGATCATTTGATATTGATCCAACCCGCAAGGACCAAGAAGCGCAACCATTGAATAGGTCTGGGAAGAGAAAGCTGCACAATGGGATACGCCGTCCTTGGACCCCTTCTCAACCCACCCATGCCTAGACCTGAGTGAGGAGGAAAACAACAATTTGTCAATGTAGAAGAACTGGATATTCCCAGTCTCCTTTAGTGCCAGATATGTCTCAGCATAAATTTGTCAATCCTTGATGGTCTTCTCATTGTTTCTGTTGTACAGCAAAACTCCCAGTACTTTCCAGGAGAAGCCCAAATCAACCATTGTTTTGTAGACAAGGATTTTGAAAACAGAAAGCCCAAACTCTGTGGCAAGCATTGATTGGACAGCAAGTGAGTCCAGGTGGCAATCCTTGGCTACCTACTGTTTTATTGTGTCAATATGCACAGGCTGCAAGAGTTTTGGCTGCTGCTTAGCCTTGGTGGATTTGGAAATTTGCCCAGTGTTGCCATACTTGGTGTTGATGTTGGCAATGTATCTGGCTGTGACACCAAATTGGGACGCAATATCCTGAACCGCCATTCCCCCGTTCAAGCAGTTGAGCAGAGCTTCACGCTCACTATCTGATAACCAACGCCAGCCCTTGGCAGGTACCACAGCATCCTGACTAGCAGGCTCAACACAGGGGACGGGGACCTTTGTGTAGAAGGTGGGATCATGCTTGCTTGCAGTGGTGCTATCAATGGTTGAATATACAATAGGTGCAGATGGCTCAACAGTGGTGGCCAATGGCTTGTAGGTGGTGTCAAACACGCAGGGGCAGGAAGAAGCAACTCTTGGATCAAGAGTGCGGGGCCAGGTGACAACTGGGTATACGGTGGAGGTGTATGTAACCTCATTATTCCTGATGACCTTTGTGTAAGAGACTTTTGTGGCAGGCCTTTAGAGCGGCTTCTGTCTGGGATTAAGGCTGTGTGATCTGGCTTGGGACGCAGGAGGTGGTTGACTGGCACTGACACCTTGGGAGGCCTGTGTATTGACATGACTCCCTTCAATTTGTGTTCTGGGTCTGTTCTTGGACCCTCTGGGATGCCCTCGTAGACAGACTGCCCTGCAGGCTGGTGCAGGAGCTGGTTGGGAATGTGACTGATGGTCCATAAAAATAAAATAAAAAATATATTTTAGATTAAATATGTATTTATTTGGATTTATTGGTTTAGTTGTGAGTATTTATTTTCTCTTGATTTAGCCTTGAATAGTAGCAGAGTTTATATTTCTGTAATTTGAAGCGTATAATATTGTATCCTTTCCAGTTTTGGATGATTTTTAAGTTTAATCACTTTTTATGTTTAAACATGGTTATTGAGATTGAATTTTTAGTTTGATTTTAGTTGTGGTGGAGCTTCTTGATTTAGGTTGGTGTTTCCTAGTATGCTTACTGTACATTAAATTTGGATTCCAGTTCCCGCAATTAATATCTGAGTTTACTAGTGGCATTCAAAAGTGATTTGAAATTTGGTTCTTGGATTTGACAATCCCACAATTTCAAAAAACATAGTAAACTTAATGAAAATGGCAGATGGATTTGAACACTTCAAATCTGATTCCAGTTAATTCATTTTGGCTATTGGAAATATGCAGTTTGACTTGAACTTTGCAAAGTATCTATGAGTTCCTGGATTTTCAAATATTCAAATAAATATTCAAAGAATTCAATTTAATTAAAAAAAGGCCATCCTGCAAAAGTGATTTGAAATTTGGACCAAGGATTTGACAATCCCGCATTTTTATGTTCAGGTTCTGAATTTACAGTAGATAAAAGTAGCTGTTTTTGGGTATATTTTGCTTTTGGGCTTTACACAATCTTGTTGCTTCTTAAACAACCCCCTTTTTTATTGCAGATATGAAATTTTAGGCTTTTTTAAGCCTAAAAATGTTTTTAATTTTTTTGGTCTTTTTTTGGCGATCAAAAAACTAAATTTTTAGAAAGTGTTTTTCATAGTTGCAATGCCGTAAATTGAAATGGTGTTTTAATATGTTTTTGATATAGTAAAAATTCAAGATAGCATATTTTGAGATGGCGTTTTTTGAAATGCTGTTTTCAAGATGGTGTGTTGCACCCAGATTATGTAAAAAAACTATTATTTTGAAGTGCTTTTTTAAATATTCCAAACTAAAACAGGTTACATAAGGAAACTATTCAAAGTTAAATTATTATTACTATTTTTTTACTATATCCCAAGTTTATATATTTATGTACTGATCAACTATAACATTCTCTAATTTAGAGTTTCATGTCTGGCTAGAATTTATCTATTACTAATCAATATTTTTAATTCTGATCAAAACCATGCATGGAATAACAGGAAATCTGGGGCAGGATGATTTCCATCAACTGATTTTCCGTCAAATTTGATCCAACTATAATTTTCTTCATAAGTACTTTTTTTGAATTTACAATAAAATAAAATTTTAAATTTACTCTATTTACTAATAAAAGGTATTCTTTTAAAATATAATTAATTTTAATTCTAATTGTGTTGTAACTGTGCTGTTTTAGCAGAGTTACAAGGGGAAAAATATTTAGAAGCTAGATCATAATCTTTATTGTGAGATAGTGATTATATAGTTCATGTGAATCAAGGATAACAGGAACATTATTGGTGATCACACAGTTGGATGGAAGAAGGGGGTGGCTTGATCCTGGTAATGAGTCAAGCGCCAAAACAAGGTATCCACTATAAAGGATCATCATCTGTTCATGTTGTTGGATTTGGTAATTTGAGTTGACTTCCTAGTCTGGCTTCAAGTGACCAGGTAATCAGATTGCAGGTCACAAACCTGCTTGGTTGGAACCTTGCTGGCGGGTTGAGCCTGCGGTTTCGACAAATGTTTGTCTTTAAAAGTCTTAATTTTAAATCTTTGCCTTTTTAAAGTTAATTAAATCAAATTCATTTCTAAAAAATAAAAAATATTAAATTTCTTATAAAATATTTTTTATAGAACATATTTTCTTTATTTTGTTTTTTAGATTTTTTATTATTGCAAAGTTAAATATTTTACATATGAAGTAATTTTTAGTTGGATCAAATTTGATGAAAAATCAGTTGATGGGGAAAAATTGACAGAAAATATTCCTGCTCCGAAAATCCACTATTATTTTATAACTCAGCCAAAATTTTAACCTTGAAGGACATAGGTAGCTATTTTCAATATAACGAGTTTTGTGTGATTTGGTGGACAATATAAAGATCTGTTCTAGATGGTAGGAACTGACTTGATCAAGATGGAAAGCTATAAAGCTTTGTCACTTACTTAGTTTCATTAAACAAGCAATGGTTTGCTTCGCAATCAACAACATCTATTATTGTTGAAGTGATGTTAAATTAATAAAATATTAAACTATTTTAATTTTATGTAGAGTCGGAAGGTTAAAAAAGTTATTCTAGCGTAGCACTTTAGAAATTGGATAAGTATTTAAAACAAAGTTGTGTCATTTTGATTATTAAATATTGACAATGTTAAATTTATTTTTTAGAAATACAATTTTCTTAAATTAAATTGTGCTGATGTAGCTTTTGACATTGATCACTAGGTTTAACATGAATTGATTTATTCATTATCAACAAGGGAATACCCTAAAATAATGGAATGGATAGAGTAAGGCATATGTAATTTTTTTGAATAAACCAATACCAACTTTGTTTGCTTAAACGAATATATGTATTTGGTTTATTAAAGTAATTCTGAGATAAAATCTCAAAAATTTACTCTTTCAAGGACACTTAACTGGTAGGACATGCCACTTCAAAAACGGCACTTCAATTTATGCCATCTCAAATTAAATTTGAGATGGCGTTTTTTGTTAGTGATTTTGAATCACAAAAAAATACATAAAAATAATAAAATAGTTAAAATTCACTTATAATTTTATAATGTGGCATCTCAAAAGTACACCGTCTTGATTTTGTCATTTCAAGTCAAATTAATTAAATCTTATTTTGCTAACTTTATTTACATATGAAATCACTTAGTGTGGAGTGTGTTCATGCCATCTCAATTTATGCAATTTATCTTAAACTAAAATAAGATTATTCCCACACTAAATCAAAGCCTGCTGTATAAAATCAGAAGATGTTCCTATAATATTAATCCAAGACACTTATACTAAGAACAACTTAAAATAATGCTACTATGGTTGTGGTGCAGGGCGCTGCCTACAGATATTACCATATTGAGACTACTAGCCTATAAGGAAAAGTATATGGGAATTGCTTCCCTTTCTTGTGTTTTTGATTGGAGAGTTACCCATTGAAACATAAATATCAATTTCTGATTAGCCACTAATTGATGTACCTGCGGCTAACTGCAGATGCATCAGAGAGTGACCCATTGTGGTGACTTTCATTGAGGCAATTAGTAGCTTATCAATTTTCCCAATTTTTAATTTGGTATAGAGACCTTCTGTCTCTTATCAAAAAGTATGATCCCCAGATGAACATTCTGAAACCCTGTTTTAGACCTAGTTCCCAAAAATTGGCCCTACTTTTGCTGCAACCACCTGACCCAGAGATCAAATGTTTAGATGTTCACATCCCACCCAATCTAAGCCCTTTCTCTCTGAATATTCTCTAAAATGCTTCACCCCATAAGAATAGCTTAGTTCCTGACCAGTCCAGACTTCATTCAGGATGACTCACCCTTTCTTTCCCCTCCCCCACTTCCAACTATATAAGGCCGTCAGATAGCCCCAATAAAGACATCATTGAATAGAACATAACAACCAACTCAACATTTTTAGATTAGTTGCAGAGCTCAAATATAGAAGTTCTGCTGTGAAAGGAGATAATAGTCCTGCTGTGTTCCCCCAGTTGCTGCTCAGCTACTCCAACCTTACCCTTAGAACCCTTGAGTACCACAGATAGAAAGCTTGAGCATCTTCAGGCCATCTCAGTAGCACTATCAACCAATGTATGAGCCTTCCTCAATAAACTACTGCACTTCTTATTTTTCAGTTTCATCATTTTTTACTTTTATTTAGCATTTTGTACAAATATTTGCTTCTTTTAAAGTATATGACATAGCTATAATAGATGAAAATAGTTATTTTTGTGTAGATTTTGACTTTTGCCCATTATGCAGCCTTGCTGCTTCTAATTGTCCCCCTTTTTATCGCAGATTTAAAATTCTATGGCATTTTTAAGACTATAAATGGTTTTTAAATTTTAATTTTTTGGATTTTTCTGGTTTTTTTTGGAGTTCAAAAAAACTAAAATTTTAAAACCTGTTTTTCATAGTCATGATGCCGTAAATTGAAATGATGTTTTTACTATAAAATTGAGATAGCCAAATTTTGAGATGCTGTATTTCAAGATAGTGTTTTTTGAGATTCAGTTTTTGAAATGGAATGCCCTACCACTTAGCTTCAATTATTATCTAAAAAATTATCAACCCATTTAAATTAACAGCAAAAATCCCATTAAAATTCAAATTATATTTAAACAATGAAATCATTAAAAATGGTGTACAGAAAATTTTTTATCATTTTAAATATTTCAATAATTAATTACAGGGAAGTATTTAGCATATGATTGGCTGCATTTAATTTGCATCGATAGTCTAGAATTTTTTGGTTTAAGGGTTGCTTATTTTAAACCGTTCACATTCCGTCATGTGTCAGCAGTTGCTAAGCAACATGACAATTATTTGACATTGTATGTTGAGAGAGAAATTTAATCCTGACCAATGAAATGACGTAACCGCAGCACAGATAGCTTTAGATGACATCAAAAGCTAAGATAAATTATGCTCAGCTTGGATCCGAAATGCGATATATTAGGTTCACTTTAGCCTTCAACTTCTGTTACCTTGCCAGCTTTTCTTGTGCTGCTCTGTTCCGCCTGGTCCTCCTCCGCTGCCCCGTTGATTTGGTACGTGTAGATTTGTACCAATTACTAACTAATAAAAATAATTTTGGCATCTTTAGTGCCCTGGAATCCTTGTGATTCTAGGTTCTTTTGGTGTCTTGCCTCGTTCTTGTGTTTCGGGTGTCCCTAGGTTTTCTGGTGTGTGGTTCATTCTCGTGCTTCTGGTGTGTGATTCATTCTCGTGTGGCTGTTTCCAGTGTGTGGTTCATTCTCGTATGGTTCTGTTTCCAATGTAGTTCATTTCGTGTGAATCTGTTTCCTGTGTATCCTTGTTTACTGTGCTTGTATGTGTCCCACGCAGCAGTTTGTTTGCTGCTAGAGGTGCCGCTAATGCTGCAGAAGCAAACAAGTTTTGCTATATTCGTTTGCCTTAAAGAGATTGATAAATTCTTACTCCGGCGGTGGCTATTTTACCACGAGTGATGTTTGCTCATGGCAGACTAAAATAATACTGGTATACATCTTGGTCCTCTAGAGATTCACGCGCCTAACTATGCTTATAAAGTACAATTTCCCTAAAAGTAGCCCATCAGCTGCAGCCTGCCTATTGCCACAATATACTTTTAAGGTTTGGCTGCTTGCTTAATCGGCTGCGCTTATAGCAATTAGCTACTAAAGCAAGCAAATTATCTTATAAATAAAATATCAAATTTAATGGATCAGTCACTTTAAATTATCTTATTTTTTACTTTAACTATTTTATAAAACAAATTTAAACTCATCATACTCTTAAAATGAAAGCGGTAATGAAACTTTTCCATCCTCTGTACAAGTTGAATCGAAAAAATATTTCATGAATTATCCCGATAATCTGAGTTACTCAACTGAAGTATGCTTATTTTTATTGATTTATCCAATATATAGAATCTTTTAATGGGTTTTTAAATATCATGTTAGTATCACAGACTTATTATACCATAGATTTTATATTCCTTAAACAATATTTTAAAGCCATGTTTGTTTACTCATCTTTTTTGCGGATCCTGAGTTTGAATACTTGAGTGTTTTTAGATAGAATTATTTTTACGTTTATATATACTATATGGAATTAACATGTCTTTACTTTAGTTATAATTAAAGTTTATTATATTTAAGAGCTGCACCTTTTTTATTAGCGTAATCTCCAATACCACAATTATTATTTTAGCCAGTGTTGAAAAAAAATTTATTGCCTGTGTCAATTTTATACTTCTGGGAAGTATAATAAACAAAATAAGGGGAAGATTTAAGAAGAGAATGATAATTTATTGAATATGAATATAGAATAATATATAGTATCATGACAAGCCACCTGCTGTCCATGTACGTCATGGAGGTCATGGGGCTTATCTGAGTAATGTTCCTCTTGAGTCACGAGGCTTGATCAAGTTGTGTTCCATTTAGGACCTGGATTGAGTGATCCCCATCATAGATGGTTGACTGATAATGGTGCCACCAGTTTATTAACTGGACGGTGAACCATTTGGTGAGCTGTTTGGTGATTTACTAAGGGTGTTAATTCCCCAAGAGAGAGTAATCAAAGATGTTGTGACATCTCCCCCTGGGGTGCTGGAAGGCAGAGCCTTGGGAATTTTCTTGAGAGTATCTGGTATGCGGGCTTGGTATTGATCCAGTTTGGTTTTGGGCACAGGGAGCCTTGAATTTTGTTGGGCTGTTCTTGCCTTACACAAGCAGAGTCAGTTGGGGTGCATACATTTTAGTTTGGTTTGTGCTCCAATTCCTTTGATGAGGTAGGTGTTGTTGGGTTTGACTTCCATGACAATGCCTGGTCCACATAACCCTGGCTCCAACTTGTGCTGATCATAATTGACAAACCAGATTTTGTCCCCAACTTAGAACCTTTCTTGTTGTAATGGGATTGCTTTGCGCTGAACCCTTTGGTGTTTCATCTTTTCTTGGTCTTTTCTGGTGTGTAGTAATTTAGGGACATTGCTGTCTGGTATCTTCTTTGGAAGCGGCAGTCACAGTCCTGTGGTTGTACTGATAAGTGTGGGTTTCTGACCATAGACGAGTTCATAAGGGCTTTTGCCCATATTGCGGTTGACTTGTTTTCTGCAGACCATAAGGGCAATTGGTAGTATATTGACCCAGGCTTTTAGATTGCTGGAAGATAACTTACTGAGCGCTTTCACTAGAGAGCTGTTTAGTTATTCTACATGTCCATTTTCTTTTGGGTGATATGGGCTATCTGTGATGTGCTTTATTCTGTTCTTGGCAAGGTAGATATTGGTGTCAATAGCTTTAAGTTCAGTGCCTCCATCTGTGATCAGGAGGTCAGGTTTTCCAAAATTTTCTATGATCTCTTTGCCAATGAATTGTCTCATTTGTTGCATTTTTTCTCTTTTGTGGCTTGCACTACAGGCCATCTGGTTGCATAGTTGATAGCTGTTATGATGTACTTCTTGCCTTTGCTTTCACCAGGCATAGGTCCCATAATATCCAATGACTATACCTTGAAGGGTTGTGTGATGGATATGGGTACTACTGACTTGGGTGGTGCTTTGGTTTGGGCGTACTTCTCACAGACTTTGCATTGTTCCAGTACCTCTCTGATATCATCTAGCATGTTGGGCCACCAGTAGCGTGCCTTGAGGTATTCATGCAAGTTTCTGCTACAGGTGTGTCTCAGGTCTGTGATATCAGAGGATTTTGTCAATCTTTTGTGTTGACAGGACGTAGGGTACAGTGTCACCATTTGGAAGTATTTGGTGAAGGGTACCATATACGCTTTTGAACAGATGTTTGTTCTTGAGGACTTTCTCTTGTATGTACATTGGTGTGCCAGGTGGGAATCCTTCCTGGAGATTCCCCATGATTAACATGGGCCAGTTGGGATTGCCATCAGTGCAGAGGATGTGTTTATTGTATAGCCTTGACAGGGTGTCTGCAGTAATCATCTCCTTGCCTGGCTTGTATTCAATTTGCATGGGGTATCTCTGTATGAGACTCATCCATTTGGCTTGTCTTCTTGACAGGTGTTGTTGTGTTTTGAAGAATATCAACAACTTGTGGTTGGTGAGTACCTTGAACTTCTGGGCTCCTTCTAGATAGCATTGCCATTTCATGAGGCAGTGTATGATGGCCACCAATTCCTTGTTGTGTATGGGGTATCTTTGTTTGCCGTCTGATAACTTCCTTGGTTCATATGCCACGGGAAGGAAGTCCTTTTGGGCCGTTTGGATACAGAGGACTTCTCCTATGGCATAATCAGAGGTGTCGGTTTCTAGCTCATAGATGCCCTCACAGTTTGGGTATTATAGGATGGGGGCAGTAACCATTTGTTCCTTCAGTTGGCAGAAATTTTGGTCTTGTAAGGGTGTCCAGACAAATTTTGTTGTTTTCCTGGTGATGGCTGACAAGGGAGCTGTTAGGGCGCCCCAGTTGGGGATGAACCTGTGTACATAGGCTATCATTCTAAGGAAAGTGTGGAGTTCACTCTTATTCCTTGGGACTGGCATATCTGTTATAGTGTGTATTTTGTCTGGATCTGGTTTGATACTGTCCTTGCTGATGATATGGTCAAGGAATGTAAGTTCAGTTGAGAAAAACTCACATTTGGACGGCTTGGCAATCAATTGATTCTCTTAAAGGGTACAGAGAACTGAGTGGACGTCTTCCCAGTGTTGTTGCAGGTTGGGACTGTAAATGATGATGTTGTCCAGGTAGATGATTGCTCTTTTTCCAATATGTTCCTTGAAGACATCATTCATGAAGGTTACAAAGGTACTGGGAGCGTTTGTCATGCCAAAGTTGAGAACAACACATTCAAAGGATTTGTATTTAGTTCTAAATGTGTTCTTTGGAATGTCTTCAGGTTTCACGCGGATTTGGAGGTAACCTGCTGTCAAATCAATTTTTGTGAATATTTGGGACCCCCTCAGGGCATCAAAAAGGTCATCAATGAGGGGCAGGTGATACCTGTTCTTAATTGTGACCTTGTTGAGGGCCCTGTAGTCTGTGACCAGGCGGAGTCCTCCATCTTTCTTTGCCACAAAGAAGACAGAGGAACCAAAGGGTGACTTTGAGGGTCTGATGAGGCCTTTTTTGAGTGCTTTGTCAAGGTAAGCTTTTAGGGTGTTGTCTTGTTGTGGTGTGAGGCAGTAGATGGGTTGTGCTTTAGGTACAATCCCTTTTAGGTTAATTTTGTGTTGTATACCCCAATCAGGGGGTAACCTGGGTAGTGTCTCTTGGAATACAAAGGGGAATTTGCTGACTAGCTGGTCTCTAATGGGGGCCTGTTTGTGTTGAGTTTCCATGTTTTTGAAGTGGATAACCTTGTATGTACAGGTGCTCCAATTGATTTTGATGAGGTCATTTTCTTCTGTTTCCATGATTTTTACAAATATGTGGTTCCTCATGAGAGTGTTGAGATGTGTTAGGTATATGTGATGGTGGAATTCTCCTTGCTGTATGGTGAGGGTGGCACTGTCCCAGTCAATACAAGGTTTTGTTTTTCTCATCCAGTCCAGACCAAGTATGACATCATACTTGGGAATTGGTATGATAGGGCCGCTAATTGTTGTTTGTACATCTCTAAATTGGGTGCGGAAAGGTTTTGCTTCTTGGGTAACTAGTGTTCTTTGGTTGTCCGCCATGATGACCCTCTTGATGTTACTTCAAGTGGTAGGTAACTTCATGAGGTCCTCAAAGCTCTTGTTGATGAGAGATTGATCTTCTCCGGTGTCAAATAGTGCTGTGCCCTGATATCTGTAAAAGCAGAAAGGATAAGTGAGGAGTTTATTTCCAGTTTGGACAGCAAACAGTAAAGGATTGCTGGAGGGTACTTGGATCATGGTGATTGATCTATGTCCTGTTCTCTGTACAAGTCTTGTGAATCGGGGGAGAGCGGCTTGCCTAAGCACTCCCCTGAGCTTTTCCCTCCTTGTTGGTATCTTTGATGCTGGTCTGGTTGGCTTGTGCAGAGAAATTCCCAGTTCAAGGATGGGTATTGTTGTCTTGGTTGTTTTGCTTATTGGGGCGAGGCTCTCTCTTAACTGCAGGATTTTCCTTGCATTTATTAGAGGCGTGTAGATTGTCAGACTTCTGAGCTGCGCGTTTTTCTTCTAAGAATATGTCCTCAAGGTTCTGGTAGCAGGTCATGTCAAACTGGCGTCTAATATGGGTAGAGAGGCCATTGTAGAAGTCCAGGTGTGGCCCAGGTTCATCAAAGTTGATGGTGTTGGGTGCACAGTCACATAGTTCTTCATATGCTGCAATGTACTCTTTGATGGTTCCTGTCATTTTTAAGGTTTGAAGCTCGGTCATGATCACCATGTCTGAGTACTTCATAGAGAACTTTTTGAGGAACACAGCTTTGAACATCTCCCAATTCTCCTTCTGGTCAGGGTGTTGGGCTAGTCATTTAGTTACAAAACGTGAAGCAGTTCCTGTGACGCAAAGGGAAATTTTGCTGACCCAGAGTCTTTGAGGATAGTCCACTTGTTCAAACTTGCTTTGTGTACTGTTGATCCAAAGGGAGGCGTTTTTGCGGTGTAGTCCTGCAAAGGCGCCAATTTCAGCGGTGTGCAGGCGTTGAAACACAATATTGGGTATCTCAGGCTGTGGAGGCACTGTTGTGGTTGGTGTGGTGGGCAACAGTCTGTGGGCTTTGAGAGTGTTGTACTTATTGATGGGCACAAGGACATTATTTTAGATGACAAGGCCTGCAGGAATGTCTTGTCCTACTTTGTAATCTCTCCAGCTGTTAGGGAGTACCATTGCTTGGGTTCTTTTCTTGGGAGGAATTTTTCCTTTGAGTTGGGTAGGTATGGATAACCTACCTGTGCTACCACTGTCAATTTTATACTTCTGGGAAGTATAAGAAACAAAATAAGGGGAAGATTTAAGAAGAGAATGATAATTTATTGAATATGAATATAGAATAATATATAGTATCATGACAAGCCACCTGCTGTCCATGTACGTCATGGAGGTCATGGGGCTTATCTGAGTAATGTTCCTCTTGAGTCACGAGGCTTGATCAAGTTGTGTTCCATTTAGGACCTGGATTGAGTGATCCCCATCATAGATGGTTGACTGATAATGGTGCCACCAGTTTATTGACTAGACGGTGAACCATTTGGTGAGCTGTTTGGTGATTTACTTGGGGCATCAATTCCTCAAGAGGGAGTAATCAAAGATGTTGCAACACCTGAATATAAATTCCATAATATTTAAGCAATAAAAACTATGGTTATGTTTATGTAAGATGTTAAGGAGGTTAAGCTTCTTTTTTATTACAAACTAAATATTTATAAAGTTTTAGAATTGCTGAACTACTTTTTTTATGAAATTTTCAGCTGTGCTGCAATTGTCATATCTGATCTGTATTAACAGAGTTACACAGGGAAATGATTTTAAACTGGATAATTATATTTATTGATATATGTGAATTATATAGTTGGGGTGAATCATTATAAAAGGAACAAGATAGTAATGATCAATAATTTGGATTATACAGGGGATGGTGTGATCCTTGTGATGAATGAAGCATCAAATCGAGCTGTCCACTGAGCTGGGAATGTCACTAGTTTTTGTTGCTTAATTTAGAAATTTGAGTTGACTTCTGCATTTGTCTACAGGTCATGAGGAAGTTTATTTGGGGGGCACAGATCCTCTTGTGTGAAACCTTGCTTGAGGTTCAACCTGAAGTTTCAACAACTCCTTGCTTTCTGTCAGCTTCCTCTGTTGGAAGGTCTGTTGGAAGGTTGTCAGGGGCATAGGCGCCGTACTGTACCAGTTGCTGCTTGGTTGCAGGGATGGCAGTCTGCATTGTTTTTGAAAGGCCTTGTATGTGAAGAGTCTGTCATATTGTAGAAATTTGTCTTGTTTTCTTTTGCCCATGCCTTTTATCAGGTAAGTATTTTTATCATTTACCTTTAGGACAATAGTGGGTTACTTTCTCTGGTTATAGTTTGCTCTTGTCCATATTCATTGTTGCAACCAATATTCCATCCTTGCCTGCTAATTTATCTCACAATACACAGAGGGCGCTCAATGAGTCACCCCATGACATATATAACAACATAGATCAATCTGATGGGGATGTTGAGTTACAGGCATTATCTCCTAATTAGGAGCATTGCCAATTTGACATTGCTGATCACCACACAGGTTATTCCTCAGCCCTAAACCTTACATGGAACCTGCCACTGTGCCACCCCCTGGTGGCCTTATGGCTCTCTTCATATAGTATATTAGTCACAATAATAATTGATAAACCTTATCTTATTACTCTCATTCTTGTCCTTTCTATTGGACTGTTGTCTTCCCCAATCAAATACTGAACTATCATTGGTTCAGTTGCAACAATTTGATAAATAGATATGTCATTCTTAACTTGCGTCATAAGTAATAATTAGTAACAGATACAATAAAATCATTGGTTTTCATGCCAGGTGGCACTGAATTAATAAGGATCAGCTGATGAATCACAGGGTTGAATTTTTGGCTTTAAAAATAACCTGCATTGTGCTAAAAAAGGTTCACATTTATTTAAATAAGATTAATCTATTTGTATCTTACTTGATTTATTTAGTTGTTAGCTGTACATTCAATAAAATATTTGGTGTATTGTATTAATACTTATCACTGAATCTGATATATTTAGTTATACTTAACTAACATCTGAAGTTGTTACTATCTGAAAGAAAACTAATGTCAAGTCATTATAACACAAAACACTACTTTTAATTCCCATTTTAAACAAAATAAAATAAAAACAATTAAAACCGGGGATACCCTATTTATTGGATTGGCTTGGAAGCAAGAGCTTTGGGGAGGAAGGATTTGGAGTGCTTGTAAAAAGCTGCTACCACATTAGGTGGCATTGAGAATTGGCTGACCTCAATAATGTTGAAGAGATCTTTGGCATCCTGAGAGAGGCTTTTCTTGACCTTATTCTTGATCCAACCAAACACCTCCTTGATTGGATTCAGAAATGGATAATAGAGCGGGAGGAAGAGGAGTCTCATTGGACAATCAGCAAGGCAGTGGCTGGAGGTGTGGTTGTTTTTGTCAATTGGTGAAACTCAGATACAGCCAAATCCACCTTGTGGAGCCCAATATTATCCAACACAACAATGTTGGTTGTGCTGCGGTAATTAATCTGAAGTTATTTCTTAACAGTTTGGAGAAAATCAAGAAATATTCCGTTGTTATGGAAACCCTTGATCATCTGATACATGTCCACCTTGAAGGGACCAAGAAGCTCTACCATTGAATAGGTCTGGGAACAGAAAGCTTCACAATATGCTACATCATCCTTGGACCCCTTCTTGACCCACCCATGCCTAGACCTGAGTGAGGAGGTAAACAAAGATTTTTAATATAGAAGAACTAGACATTCCCAGTCTCCTTTAGAGCCAGATAAATTTCAGCATAAATGTGGTGATCCTCAATTGTCATCTTGCTGTTTCTGTTGTACATTGAAATCTCTAGTAATTTCCATGAGAAGCCAAGATTGACTATAGTTTTGTAGACAAGGGTTTTGGAGACAGAAAGCCCAAACTCAGTGTCCAGCATTGATTGGACAGAAAGTGAGTCCAGGTGGGAATCCTTGGCTACCCATTATTTACTGTGTCAATGTGAACAGGATGCAAGAGTTTTGGCTGTATCTTTGCCTTGGCAGATTTTGAAATTCAACTGATCTTGCCATATTTGGTGTTGAGGTCACCAACATAGCTGGCCATGACGCAAAATTGGGACACAATATCCCAAACTGCCATTCCTCCGTTTAAGCAGTTGAGGAGAGCTTCACACTCCCTATCTGTTAACCAACGCCAGCCCTTGGTGGGTACCACAACATCCAGGCTATCAAGTTCAATACATGGGATGGGGACCTTTGTGTAGAAGGTAAAGTCATTCTTGCCTGTGGTGGTGCCATCAATTGTTGAATATACAACAGGAACATATTGCTCCTCAGTTGTGGCCAATGGCTCATAAGAGGTGTCAAAAATGCAGGGGCATGAACTGATAACTCTGGGATCCAGTGTATGGGGCCGTGTTACAACTGGGTACACAGTGAAGATGTACATAAACTCATTGTTCCCAATGACCTTGGTATGGGAGACTTTGTTAGCAGGCCTTGAGAGTGGCTTCTGCCTGGGATTCAAGCTGGCTTTTCTGGCTTGTTACTTGGGAGGTGGTTAACTGGCGCTGACACCTTGGGAGGCCTGTGTGTTGGCATTACTCCCCTTGAGTTGTGTTCTAGGCTATTCTAAACCCCTCTGAGATGCCCTTGGGGACAGGCTGCCCCGCAAGCTGGTGAAGGAGCTGGTTGCAAATGCAATTGATGGTCCATAAAAATAAAATAAAAAATATATTTTAGATTAAAAATATGTATTTATTTGGATTTATTGGTTTATTTGTGAGTAGTTATTTTCTCTTGATTTAGCCTTTAATAGTAACAGAATTTCTATATCTGTGATTTAAAGTGAATAATATTTTATACTTTCCGGGTTTGGATGACTTTAAAGTTTAATCACTTTTTATGTCTATACATGGTTAAAGAGATTGAATTTTTCATTTCATTTTAGTTGTGGTGGAGCTTCTTGATTTTGGTTGGTGTTTCCTAGTGTGCTTACTGCACATTAAATTTGGATTCCAGTTCACACAATTTTTATTTGAGTTTACTAGTGGCATTCAAAAGTGATTTGAAATTTGGTTCTTGGATTTGACAATCCCACAATTCCAAAAAACATAGTAAACTTAATGAAAATGGTTGATGAATTTGAACGCTTCAAAGCTGATTCTGGTTAATTTATTTTGTCCATTGGAAATATACAGTTTGACTTGAAATTTGCAAAGTGTCTATGAGTTCCCACATTTTCAAATATTCAAATAAATACTCAAAAAAATAATTTAATTAAATAAAGGCCTATCTGCAAAAGTGATTCAAAATTTGGACCAAGGATTTGACAATCCTGCATTTTTACGTTCAGATTCTGAATTCACAGTATTACTGTATAAATATCTGCTTTAAGATATTTTTGTTTTAGTAATAGATCACTGAAACAAAAAATTGTTTAAAAATTTATTATAATTAAAAATAATATAAATTGTAATAAAATTTATTGGAATCATATTTTTATTGTGTGCGCCTATAGTGAGTCCTTTGGTATGTACCCACCCAGCAATGAAGGTGGCGCGCAACCTCCACCGCCACACCGTGGACAGTGGATACACCATGATTAAAATATTCTCAGCAGCTAGTAAAAGGGAGAAGGGTCAGGTGGGAATGTAGGAGCAGCTTCTCTGGTGGGGCTGCAAACCTGTAAATCCCTGCCAGGACCAGGACATCTTGTGTCACGTGGTCCACCGAGTTGTACCCGAGGGGGACCTTCTTCCCATCCAGGGAGAGCCTGGCCTTGTCAATCCCTAGGAGGACCCCATCAAGATCCTCCACATCAGCGCACATCCTGAAGTAAAACAGAAACCCCAGGTAAACCACCAGATGAAGCCTTTGTCCAGCAAAGGCTTCAGTGAATTTGCACAGCTTATTATATACTGTACTTATTTTCTTTTTGTGTTTGGTTTTAGTAAAGGTCAGCTCCATGGCCATAGTACGCTGTCTTTTCAGCACTCCAGGCCAGCCCAAAGTCAGCAAAGAGGATTTTTTTTCTTGACAGCTGTTGCGTCTGCAACAGCCAATTTTGCTACCGCACGCCCAAAGTTCTCCAATATGTAAGATATTATGTGCTCCACTGGGAAGCAGAAGCAAGCAGCCGCATGGGCCTGGCCCATCTCTGGTACATTCTTGAATGGGAGCATCTCCAGGACGTCCTAAACAAGCTTAATGGATTTTACACAGTAAACCCCACTGAGGGATACCAGGTCCAGGTGGACTAGTTGGGCATCCTTGTAGGTAGTAACTGCCAACTCAGATGCCCCCTTGCCATGTTTCAGCCCAGCCAATGCCTCCTGCAACATAGGATAGGACCTGTGGATGCAATCCTTCAGCTTCTGTAAGACAAGGGGACAGAAACAGCTGCTTAGCCATATGAGTGGCATAGTTGGCATAGAATGTAGTAGGGACAAAAGGGACCAGGACCAGGCAGAGTTCACTGTTTACGTTTTCAAAGAAAAAAAGGTAAGCATGTTGAAAATTTATTAATTTTATTTTTTAGGTTACCTTCTTGTGTTTCTTCCTTGCCCGCAGCCTTGGCCAGCTTGGCCATTCTTGGTGCAAGAAGTTGAGCAGGCAACTCTGTGTCCTCTTTGCTGGAGCACTTGGCCGGCTTGAGATGGGCATACATTTCTGGGTTATCTGTCCAGACAGACGGCGCAGAGAGGGCAAAAGACTTGAACTGGGGGCCCCTGAACACAGTTTTTTGAATATTTAGTAAGTGCTTGATTGTCTTCTCCAGGGTGTCTGGTATTTTTGTCATAAGGGCCTTTGCAGACACCTTGTCTATTTTGTCCCCTTCAAGGATGGCAGACTTAACTCTTGCTTTGACCTTGCAGTCAATCTCTTTAATTTCATCAATTGCTGAGTTGAGATCCTTCAAAAGCTTCTCTAATTCTCTCATTGATTTTTTACTAACCATTTCATATGGGTTTATAGCTTTTGCCCCAATAAATCTGTATTATTCTGATACTATTGCCTCTTTGTTTATTCCTGTTTGTTTTCCCATTTGCTACATTATCCCATCTTTTTACTCAATGTGTATATGTTTTACGCTCATCTCAATATGTGTTGTTTGCTTTGTGTTGGCATTGTTTCCTTAATTGCCATATTATTTTTGGCGCTTTGCATATCACCTTGTGAAAATATTAACAACAATTTGATGATCAATTAAATTTAAATTAGAAAATTATAAGTTTATTGTGTTTAGAGAAAGTTGTTGCTGATTCAAATTAAAAACCTTAATGATAAACTTTAATCCAATCAGGAGCCAAGTGATAAAAAGATTGTTGTGACATAAAGGGTTATTCAATAATTCTTTGATGCATGTGCACTATTTAATATGATTGGCTGGATCTTTTGCTATTGTGCGCCATTGTTGCTGTGGCAAGTTGTTGGTGGACTAGTGCTAACCCAGCAGCCAATTGTGCACTATTCCACCAACAACTTGCCACAGCAATAATGGTACACAATAGCAAAAGATCCAGCTAATCATATTAATTAGCACACATGCATCAAAGAATTATTGAATGACCCTTTATGTCACAACAATCACTTTATCACTTGGCTCCTGATTGGCTTAAAGTTTATCATTAAGGTTTTTAATTTGAATCAGCAACAACTTTCTCTAAACACAATAAACTTATAATTTTCTAATTTAAATTTAATTGATCATCAAATTGTTGTTAATATTTTCACAAGGTGATATGTAAAGAGCTGAAAGTAAACTGTGTTCTGTATCTAGATACATGACATAGTAAATATATGATTTTATAGAAATAAGCTGAACATAAAGAATAAAACCAACTATAAACAAAGATAACTTGAACAATTGAAATTCAAAAAAAGATAATAGAAATAGAAAATGTTTGGTGACAGGGGGTTTATTGGGGCAGGGGAGAGTGATGCCTAGGAGGCAGAATAGCGCAGAAAGGAAGACGTAGAGGCGGTGCTGGCCTGGGGGGTCTGGGATTGGGTGAGTTGGGCTTGCAGGTGAGGGGTGTTGGTGGCGGGGGTGGAGACAGGAGGATTTTGCGTGATGGCTGCCATATACAACTTGTCATATTCCTTGTCTGTCATTGGCTTGATTGGCTGGTAGATGGCTGTGGCACAGGATGGGAGGTGCTTGTCTTTCTGTGATTGGTTACCCATGTTCACATGGAAAACCATTTGCACAAACAAGTCAGCCACCAGTTGGTGACCAAAGAGAGAATTGTGGTCAAGGACCCCAAGATAGAGGTTGTTGAAAGCCTGAGGGTGGTGCTCCCAGAGTGTATCTCCAATATTAAAGAACATAACATCAGCCAGATAGATGTCAGCGTGACCAGCTGGGTACACAGAGGCCTGGTGCCCGTGTTCCTGGATAGCCTCAAGGGTGGTGGAGCTACCCTCTATCTGGTGGCTCAAGAAACCCTGGTACTTGGAATTTGAGCCATCCCAGGAGTTGAGTAATCCACCAAGGATGTGGCTGTATAAGTAGCCATCAGTGAAATCTGGGTTTGTGTCACGGCCCATACCAGAGTCCGGCTGGACTCCCACAGGGGAGGCAGGCCGGGCCTGGAAGGCCATGTACACAATAGGCGCTATGCAATCCAGGTAGTTTAGAGCAATGGCTAGGGGGCGCCAACTCCCAGTATGGGGCATGACTTGGTTGGCCAGCCCCAATACTGTGATATAGACAAACCTCAGCTTGCTAAAGTCTTGGGAGGGAGGCGCGTTGGGGAGAGAAGGGGCAGTTGGAATATCCTTCATTGCTGGTGGCAGATTCAGGTGACAGGGATGGAAATACTCCAGGTCAAGGGTGTGGGGTAGTTTGGTAAGGACAACAGGAGTATGGCTGGGAGAATATGGGTATACAAGTTTGTATTGAGTAGTGGATTCACAAATGGACAAAGAGAATAATTAAATTTGAGCAAAAATAGACAACTCCTGCAATAAAATAATAATTTCTAGGCATAAACTTGCTTTATTAAGATGTCAACAGTGAGGAGGGCTTCACCCCCTCACTACTTATACTTACTGAAGATTATGTGGCCTTTTGTGCCACCAGAGAACTGATGGCATCATTTGGAGTTGGATTTACAATTTTACCCGGAATTTGCATGCTTGGCCAAGAGGGTGAGATCTCATTGGCTGCTATAACGTGAACCTTTTGAAATTTGTAGCATGGCAAGTTGCTACAGTTATTTTTAGCTCCCGCAATGAATTGATTGTCTGATTGCACAATCAAACAGTCGTGCTCCTAATGTGCCATTTCCTGATAGGTAGGTGGCCTAAATTTGATAACAGGCTCAATGACAGGGATTTGAGGCTTGTGTGCCTCTTAAATCCTGGGCCATTTGCTAGTCAAAAGGGGGGGGTATTTTGCCCTGGAAAGTGCTTTGTGGGGGTTTCCACACTGCATGTTTAATCAACTCTAAGGAGGCCAGCTGATTGTCCAGGGCAATCTGGGCCCTGACAGTCTGTCTAATAGTAGACCAAATCCTTGGCTGAAACAGCCAGAAACGCACCAATAAATGTCCCCTTCTTGACCTTCTTTCTTCTATTCTTGGCAGCAGCTTTTTCTTGCTCACCAAAATTGTCAAACATAATCAATAACTTGTAGTACAAGACAAACATGATGTCATCTGTTAAACTAGTCAGGTATTGGACCAGGGTTGATTTGATGGCAGTGTCATACAGGGAATCCTCAGCACCTTCCCATTGGTCACTGGCAAAATTGATAAGAACCCATATGGAAGCCACCTTTCAGTGCATCCAGAGCTGCACCATGTGCTTGGAAACCCATATGCTGTGGTGTGCAAGCTGTTTGCAGACCTGGGTCAAGGGAAGCTTGGGATCTTGCTGGAGGAGGTCAAGCATGATTGGGTATGCCTCAGATATTTATGACTCAGGGGCCTTCTTGGGCTTCTTGGCTGTCCCAATCAGATTCCCCCTGTTCATCAGGTTGTTGAATTCCAGCATGACAGTAGCTTGGGTAAATTGCAACTGGGCGGCAATCTGTTCCCAGGACAGACCCTGTCTATTCAGTGCCACAATTTCCTGAAGA
Organism: Entomophthora muscae; assembly: GCA_014839935.2. Taxonomy (NCBI): domain Eukaryota; kingdom Fungi; phylum Entomophthoromycota; class Entomophthoromycetes; order Entomophthorales; family Entomophthoraceae; genus Entomophthora; species Entomophthora muscae. Next base: position 295,137 of record QTSX02001468.1, read on the forward strand.
ATTTGGGTGGTGATGATTCATTGCTTGGGGTGCTGGGCCAGGAGAGCTGAATCCTGATTGGCTGTAGGGGAGCAGGTTGGCTGGTGGCAGGAAGTTGTTCCAAATCAAGGTTGCCATCCTGATTGGTTGGTTGGTGGGCAGCTTGTGTGGGGGTGGGTATGAGAGCGGGGGCAGAGCTAGAAACTAAATGACTACTGAACAAGTCAAAGCCATATTGTTCAGGGGTCAGTAACAGGTCAGCTTCCTCATTACCTGCCTCAAAGGCTTGGGTGTAACCAGGTGCCTCCACATTCCAAGCCTTGCCTTCATTAAAGCTGGCTTGGCTGCTGTTGACTTGGCTGCTGTTGACTTGGCTGCTGGCGCCGTCAAAGATATTGCTAGTAAAAACCATTAAAAAAACCTTGGGTAAAATCACTAAAAGTAGAAATTTTAAAATTTAATGATTTATTTTTATTGTAATCTCAATTCCATATTTGAAAGGTCTCAAAACCATTCCATACAAATCTGGAGTCATGAAAATGAATAAAATGCCTCTGTTCCTAAATTGTATAGCTGATAATTGGCTGTAAACCTGTTATACTTCTATTTTAGGCTGCTCATACTACACATCTTGTGTGACTTCATTTTGTTTCATGCTTGTAGAATATTGCTTCTAGATTGCTCAAATTTTGTTTCATTTTAGTCCTTCTGTTTGTGCCTCATATTAATCCTGATTGAATTATAATATACTCTGGAATAGCATCCATCCATTTCACTTATTGTGTCAGTTCATTTTGTTTGTGGTTTGAACTACACAGCTTGATGTTTGATATAATTTTGTATAATGGGCTAGTTAAATTTTGTTTTTTGTTTGACAGTTCATTTATTAACCAAAAATATTTAAATTATTTGAATCCTGAATCTCGCGCAACTTAGATTTTGTTCAAATCTGAAATTATTTTATTTAAATCTGAGGTGTTTTTGGTTGTTGCCATAGCTTTTAAAACTACTGTATCAATAAACTTATCATTATCTTTCTCTAAGTAAATACTTTTGAGTGTGATCCTTTTGAAATGTAAGTGGTTTAACCTCAGTTTAAAAGATATTCACCAACACTGAATCCCATTCTAGTAGATTCTGTGTTTAGGTTGCAACCATTGTTTTAACGCCAGCAAACAATAGCAGCTGCCTTCTCCAACTTTACAAACATTTCAGTTCTTTCAAAGAGCTGGATCCATACTTGCTGAAGTCATCTCCTTCTTGCTAAATTGTGCAAGAATCCAACAGTGTGCAATTTGATGTGTTCTAATGCCTCTAATTGGGATGTGTCTCCCTGCAGCCCTCTTGGCATATAGGTTGAGAAGAAATTGTACTACTGGCTTCTCCTTTTTGCTGTGTTTTAATGATGAGAGACTACCTCTCCTCAGTCTTGGGACATCCTTTGGTTGAATATAACAATAACTTCAGTCTGGAGCAGAATGTGAAGGGTCAGGTTATCAAAGTTATATATATCTAGGCCAATGCCTACACAACTGCCTACAAGGAAAAACTCTAGAGTTATTCCCTTCTAATTCCTCCAGCCCACCTATCCCTGAGTTCCAAGAAGAGATCAGGTCTCTACTTTCAGAACTGTACTGGAGGTTGTGCTCACAAACTAGAATCCTGCCAAAGTAAGTTTCATAATGCTGGGGATTATTTGGCCAAGTAGGAAAACTCAAAAAAGCTGGGAAACCTTTAACAAAATTGATTGATTTAACATACTTGAATCAAATGGTTGATTGAAAATGGGTTACAGCTGCTCCAGTTTTCCAGTTGAATCTGATCCCATCCTGTAAGCTGATGTTGATAAATTGACGTAATTTAAGGGTCACCCAATATGATCTTATTTATCAGCATGGTCATCAGAAGTTGGTCATTCAAGGGTTCTTTGCAACATGGACTAGATACTCACTTGACAATGCAGAAGGAATAAGAGCCAATGATCTAGGTGGTATTGCTTAGTCAAATTTTGATTATATTGAATAATTTTCACTGTTTCAACTCTTAAGAGTTGAGTCCTCACAAAAATTTACTCAATAAAATCAATTATCCTCTAGTCTAACTTTCTTTTGAAATACATAATATAGTTAGCCTGCTGCGCTGCATTCCCTACAATTTAATTCTTAGCCAAATCATTACGGGACAATGGGGCCCTGCTGTTGGCACTTTGTCATTGCCTTCACCCAATGTTAATCCAATGCCCGCAAACTTAGGAGTTTTCCCCACTGTATCTGAAGCTGAGACATTTGTAACATCTCAATGTCCTGAATTCTATGCCAAAGACTCATTGATTCTTTCTCAGGTGATTTACCTCGGGCGCCTTTGGTTAGGGTTAATCATTTTACTTAACCCAAGTGTGTCTTTTGGAAATTTCACAAAATGATATCTGAAGCTTTGTTGGTGGTTAATCATCAACTCTATGTGGATTTGGGTGGTGATTCCTCACCACCTGGAAACTGCTTCTTACTATCCAAAAATTTCTGTCACAACTCCCTCTGGATTGGTCCCATTATTGTGATCTTCAAGCGCGATTCTGACTACACTGTGAAGAGGACCTTTTCTGGCTGTCCATTTTCTCATGTACACACCAAGTTCCTCTGTGCCTATCACTCCCTGAGTCTAATCTTGAGGCAGGATATTTTGTGAATTTTAAATTGCTGGGGGGTTCAATTAGACCAGTGTCTGATTGTTGATGAATTAAGGTGTGTGAAGGTGACTCCTTTCACTTTTACCCTGATGGGTTTCATATGGCCAAATATGGATCATCCTAGGTAACTGGGGCTTCTGGATTCTTACCAGCCTCCTCCCACTTGGATTACCTCCACTAGGCTACCAGAGTTGAACACTCAGTATAAATCCCCAAGTTTTTTACCAATGAAATCAGGTTCATCATAGCTCATGAACCTTGGTATTGAATCTCAGGGGTTATCTTTGGTTTGTCAGGAAGATCCTCACTCATATATTCAAATCATACAGGCTTAAAGCCAAAAACTTGAGTCTGATGTACTTAGGACTTTTTTCTGACCTCTATGTTATGTCAAGTAACTAAGTGCAACTGGACAGACACCTTAAGGTGTGCACCCAGGTATAGATTGGCTACCGGTATCCCAGTAAAAAAGATAGTGAACTTGTAATCTTATCTGGGCTATTGAGCCCTTTCCTATTTCATATCCTTCTAAAAAGTATATTCAAGGCTTTGGGAGGGATCCAGAGTTTTGGGAAATGAGGTTCAAGGCTCAACAAGGGCAGGTTTTGGTGAGGAAATGGGTTTGGGATGGGTAGAAGTTGGGAGAACACGGTTTTGGGTATCCGTAAACCTCTGGGATTAAGCTGGTTGGGTCGATATAGTTCGATCCCGTACCTATCTGGACATTTCTGGCATTGGTGGTTGCTTTGAGACATGTGGTTAGCTTAAATAGAGGTTGGGGTGGGCACTTGCAGTTAAGAATAGGTTTATGGCGATGAGCATTCCAGGTTGAAGGAAGAGTTTGTCAGGTTTAAAAGAATATGTTGGATAGCTTCTCGTAGGTGATTTATTATAGGGTTATGGAAAGTTATTCATTCTGGAATATGTTGGTTAGAACTGTTTAGGGACCGGTGTAAAGAAAGTGGAAAGCTTTGTAAGGATTGTCTTGGTGCAAAGAACACTTGTGGTTAGCTTCCGGCTCTGGGCCGCCAAATCCAAAACGGAAGTTCATTATATTTAAACACTATAAAAACTGTTTTGAAAGAGCGATCGAAGTAGTCCTCTTGTGGCAGCAAATGAATTTAATTGCTAGGTAATCAAGTGTTGTTGAAGTAGTCGTTGAGCTCATATTAAACTTAATAGAGGTTTATCAGTTGCTGGTTATATTTTTTGTTGGAAATATTAAACTTGTAGGTTTTTAAGGAGGGTGTGGGTAGACTAAATATGTTTGAGTGTTTATAGCTTTTGAAATATTACCTCATAAATTTAAAAAGCAACTAAAAACAGTGGTAGTCCTCTTGAGAAATAGCTTTGAGCAAGTCAAAGGAGTGTTCTTAGCAAGGGGAAGCTATTTACTAAATAGAAAAAGTGTCACCTACTTGTGAGAAAGGGAGTATTTCGCAAGGTCGTGGAACGTGGGGAGAGAGTGGTCGTAGACTGGCAGAAAGGGTTCAGGGGCTTGGGGCTCAGTAGCAGGAAGAGGGGGTGAGGCACTAGGTTTGGATGGAGAGTTGAATGAAATGATTGCAAAGGGGCTTGTGTATGGGGCTGTAAGGTCTACTTTGACACCGGAGAATATATTCTTGGTCCTCTTCTTCCTCCCGCGTGGCTTGGGTTGATAGGAGAATTTGCATATAATGCCAAGCGACTTGCAGTTTATGCATGTGCCGGTGCCCTTGATTATACACCGCACTTTGGTATCGTGGCAGTGGTCGCAAGCCTTCTTGAGACCAGGGACTTCGGTGCCAGGCACGGAGTGGAAGACAAATATTCTGTGGTAGGCTAGTGTTTTATCCATAGCCAAGGTTGTCTAAAGCCCAGGCTTTTAAACTGGCCAATGGACGATTTATTCCAAATAAAAGAACGTTTCTTCGTGGAAATCACAACGAATTGAAGAGTCGCGATCTAACCCTGGAAAATAGATTGAACTGACCAATCATATCATCGCTAGCATTGCCTTTTTGAAACCCTCACGAAAAGCCATCCTTTCTTTATCGTCTGTCAACAAGCATTTCTATATCAATACAATTCAAGAGTAGTCTTTGCAAATCAAACACTAGATTGGTCATTCTTGCCAATCTGAATCCAAAATCGTTAGACCCAACCATCTTTAGAGTTTTCCGCATTTAAAACTTGCGAAATCAACTCTACGAATAATTGGAAGTCAAACCTCGGAAACCGTGCTCACTTGTATACCGTTAATTGTTTTGTTTCCAAAAAAGGAAGCTACCAAATCCATTGTGCCTAGCTTCAGCTGGAAAGGGTAACCTAAGATTCACTTGCCAATTTAATTTGTCCATGTATGTTTTCCTAAACTGTTTGAGTTTTAAAAAAGAACAGCTTCAAAGCATCCATCGAATGTGGCACCAATTCAACTCGATCCTCCAACCCACCCTGACTTCCAATCCCCATTCAACTAAGCTTGACTCAATCCCAACCTTTGGTAATAAAAAATTAAAGATAAAAATAAAAAATAAAAATAAAACCTAAGCGCTGTAATAAATAAATAACTCTACAATAAACTAAACCCACATTTAAAAATTGCTAGATGGCTTCACGCCAAACTCAAGCCAAGCCAATCAATCCAACTATCCACGCCAATTATCCAAGCTAGGCGTTCGACGGGCCAAGACTTCCGTATTCGGTGTGCCAGTGCCACCGCCGCCAGCTTTGGAAATCCTCGCCGTAAGCTTCAGCATACCAATCCCGTCAAGGTTTATAAGGGCGCGACCACTATATCTTGCCCCATACTTTGGAGCCGGATCGAACCCGTGTTCACCCTATCGATTCCACCTGCTAGACTTGATTTAACCCCATTCAAGCAGAATAACCTGGCACACTGAAAATCCGGCTCCCAAAACCCCGATAGCGAAGTTCCCGGCTTCACCAAAGCAAAGCATTGAATAGGGTTCAGAAACTAAAAAATAAAAGCTATAACCAGTTCATTTAAAGCTTAAATCACCCTGAACTATAAAAAATAAGATATTTGGTAAAATTTACCTCGCTATATAGTTTTTATACAAAGTTGCACTTTTCACTAGCAAGGTTAGCTGCCCAGATCAAGCTAGCCGCCATTAACCAATCCCCTTCTTTAGATTTCATATCAAAGTTAGAGCTGTGGCAGATATGTAACGATGGCTGCTTTTTTATAAAGCAGCCGTTTGTCTCAGATCAAGAAGCAATTCTGGAAAATTACCTAGGGTACAATTTTTCCAGAGTTGTTTATATACTGTCATGTTCTGGGGCGTGACACAAACACACAACGGGGAATCCTAACCTTAGGATTGGATTTGTACTAAGCCTTGGGTTAGTTAGCAGGGAAGGTTTAGCTTATGGCCCTGAATAGTAAAATCTCTGCTAGGTGGGGCTAGAGAGAGGTGTCAAAGTACTGAAAGACACAAAGGCAAAGACAAAAATATGAATATAACTTAATTTTTATTGGTGATAAGGAAGTAGGATATATATCATTTGGTGTTATCACAAAGCAATATAGGGACAGTAGGATACTTGCCACAGGTATGAGTGGGGTGAGTGAGTTGTGAAGAGTGAGAAACACAAATAGTTAAATTTCTATCTTCAGAAATCAACCCATTTCAAGGGAAAAAAGCAAAAGCAAGAGATTCAGCTTCAAAAGAACCTACCAAAGGCAAAATTAAAAGTTTGTGAACTTGTGCATTTACAGCACTGTCCCCTTCTAGATTGGCCTTAGGGGGTAGTACTTGCAGAGAAACTTGTCATGCACTCAAGAAAATGGTTGACCATTTGAGAGAAGCTTCACAGTGTACTCAGAACAGCGCGTGAGGGTAACCTCAAGAGGTCCAACCCATAGAGTATCTAATTTGCAAGCGTGTAAACCTACTCTATGTTGATAGTATAGGAATAGGTCTCCAACCTTAAACTCTGGCAAGAAAGAACACCCATCATTATCAGGAGAGAGCTCTAAAGTCTTGGTTTTGTAGGCAGAGGTGTAGGCAAAGGCTTGGATATTGATTATGCAGTTGAATAGATTCTTGATGTGGGCTTCAAGGTCTAGGGCTTTGTCTGAGGGGGAGCAGAGGGGTCCTCAAAAGCAACAGAGGGGTTGCCTTGCGCCCATACAGCATAGTAAAGGGGGAATACCCAGTGACAAAATACTTAATCAGTCATTAGGAAAAGAGAGCAGTGGGTAAGTATAGATTTCAATTAGCAGCTCAAGAGTAGGCTGGTTTTCTCATGATATAAACCAAGGTTGAATTGGCGCATTTCACAGTTCCATTAGTAGATGTGCTGTAGGGGCTGAGAAAGACTGGTGGGATCCTAAGACCTTTACAACCAAAGACACTAACATTGCATTGAAGTTGGTTCCATTTTCTGATAGTAGCACTTATGTACAGCTATGTCAATAGCACATATTCTGTAGAAAAAAAGTGGTAGTAGTCTTGGAAGTTATGTCCTTGGTTGGACAGGCCTCTACCCACTTGATAAAGCGGTCAACAGCAATCCAGATAAAGCAAAAATCCAACCAAGAACAAGGAAGAGACCCCACAGAATCAATGTTGAATGTATGAAATGCATGCTGAGGGGGAACTAGTTTGAACTTGTGGGATGGAGCCCAAAGACGTTGTAACTGAAAGTTGTGACAACTAGCAATGGCATCAGGTACTAATAGTCAAAGATTTTCCCAATAGTAATTCTTCTGAAGCCAATCATAAGTCTTTGCAATGCCTCCATGACCAGTCTCCTTGTGTGCTTGGATTTTCATTGATAGGCAGAGACTGGGGCAAAGACATGGCAGGTATTGGTCATGAACCTTTTTAAAAAGCTGTTTGTTGCAGATGAGGGTGCCTTCTGGTAGTTTAGCTAGAGCCAGCCAAATTTCTTCAATTTTGTTCTCCCAGGTGTAAGGGTATCCAAATGACTCACAAAAACAGTCAGTATCAACAGGGTGATGGGCCAAGATAGGCATTCAGGACAGCCCATCTGCATTCTGATGTTGAATCCTCAGGCAATGCAGTACTGTAAATTCATACCCTTGGAGGCAAAGAGCCCATCTGGCTAGTCACCCCTCAGGCTACTTTGGTTGTTGCAACCACTTGAGAAAGGTGTGTTCAGTAACTACAGTAAAGTGTATACCGTAAATGTAGTGACAAAACTGCTTGGCAGCGTGAAGCACTGCTAGAAATTCTTTTTCAGTCACACTATAGTTCTTCTCATGCTTTTTTAAAACTATGGAGGTATAGGCTACTGGATGGTCTACACCCTTGTCATCAAGTTGTGGCAGAATAGCACCAATGGCAAGATCACTAGCGTCAGTTTAGAGAATGAACTCCTTGTTTTAAACAGAATATACAGAAAAAGGGCCTCTTTCAGTTTCTGTTAAAGAGTCTTGAAGGCTTTTTGGTAACTGGCTGTCCATTCAAAAAGAACATTTCTTAATAACTCGGCTAGAGGTTCACTAATGTTGGAAAAGTCAGGGATTAATTGTCTGTAGTAACCCATCATTCCTAAGAAGACTTGGACTTCTCTCAAAGAATTGGGAGGAAGCATTTTATCAATGTCTTCTACCTTCTTGATCATGGGAAATATCCCAGTCAGGGTTACTTCATGCCCCAAGAATTCCAGACAATATCTGAAGAAGGCAAATTTGGACAACTTCAGCTTGAGTCCAGCCTCTTGGATCTTAAGGAACACTTCCTTTAGGTGGGCCAGGTGATCAGTAAAGGTTGTACTGAAGACAGTTATTGTCATGGTAAGTTCCATAATATCAGGGATTATTTGACCAAGTAGGAAAGCACATAAAGCCCAAAAATCTTTAAAAAAACTGACTGATTTAACGGACTTGAATCAAACGGTTGATCAAAAATGGGTTACAGCTGCTCCAGTTTGCTGGTCAAATCCAATCCCCCCTGTAAGTTGACATTGATAAATCAACGTAATTTAAGGGTCACCAGATATGAACTTATTTATCATCATGGTCATCAGAAGTTGGTCACTCAAGGGTTCTTTACAACCTGGACTAGATACTCACTTGACAATGTGGAAGGAATAGGAGCCCAGAATCCAGGCGGTATTGCTTAGTTGATTTTTGATATATATTGAATAATTTTCACTGTTTCAACTCTTAAGAGTTGAGTCCTCCCGGAAATTTACTCAATAAAATCAATTATCCTCTAGTCTAATCTTTATTTAAATGCATCCTGTAGTTGGAATTTTGTGCCACATCTCCTACAATTTAATCCTTAGCCGGATTATTACGGAAAGATGGGGGCCTGCTGTTGGCACTTTGTTGTTGTTGCCGCCAAATTTTAATTCAATGCCTGTCAATCTTGGAGCTGTTCCTCCTACCGTCAAAGCTGAAACTCTTGTGCTATCTCAATGTCCTGAATTTTATGCGGAAGACACTCTGATTCTCTTGCAGGCCATTTATCTAGGGTTTTTTGTTTGGGGTTAATTATTTTACTTAACCCTAGTATCTCATTTGGAAATTTCACAAAACAGTAACTGAAGCTGTGTTGGTGGTTAATCATTAACTCCATGTGGATTTGGTTGGTGATCCCCCACTACATGGAGACAGCTTCTTATTATCCTGCAATTTCTGTTACAGTTATATCATCCAAATACACCAGGACATATGAAAGCTTCAGATCACAAAGAATGGAGTCTGTGGCCCATTGGAAGATAGCAGGGGAATTGAAAAGTACTTGTGGCATGCAGGTAGGCTCAAACAGCTCTCCCAAAGTGATAAGCACAGCTTTTTGCCTATCTTCAGGAGAAAGGTCAAATTACCAGATGCTGGATCCATATCTGAGAAGAACTTAGAACCTCCAAGGTAACAAAGAGCATCAGCTATGTATGGTAGGGGTTAGGAATCATTTTTGGTTGAGGAAGTTAACTGTCAATAGTCCATCACTATACAATGAACTCCATCCTTTTTTTCAGGATGAGCAAGGGGGAGGCCCAAGGACTCTGAGAAGGAGCTAGTAGTCCAGCGTCCAGCAACTTCTTGAGTTTTTTGGACACTTGAGCATCCTCTACTCTACTTTGTATATAGGGCTTTGCTCAGAAGGGAGGAGCATCACCAGTGTCAATATGATGTACCATACCCTTAGCCAGGCCATAATTGGTACTGTCCTTGGCAAATATTTAAGCAACCTGTTTGAGCAGGACAAGAACTTCTTTCTGTTGTACAGGAGAAAACTGTGGGAAGTCATCAGCACTGAACAAGGACAACACTTGAGGTTCTTCCTCTTGTAAAATCAAATCACAGAAGGTACCAAAAGGGTATAACAAGAAAACTTCAGGCACATTTAAGAGCCAGTTGTAGCCAAACAGTTGACCTCTAGAGACATTAATAGGTACATGAGTTAGGTTAGCCACAAGTAACTGCACAGCATCTTTGTGAGAAAAGTCTAAGATTCCTGGGCAGAGATGAGGCTCATTACACCCTAAAGATGAAGGGGAGTAGAGTTCTAGGAAGGTACGCTCAGGCAATCAATACAAGATCTGGGAGTCAATTATGACTTGAGACCCAGGAGGAATGGTAACTGCTGAGGTAGCCAAGAGAGAAACCCATAGCTTCAGGGAAGGCTGGAGTAAAGCACTTAATAGTGAGGAATGAGTGTGGTACTTTAGTGTGAAGATCCCAGAAGTGTATTCTAGGACACACATCTTGAAGTGTTTGTCAGGCATCTTGATGGGCTCCTCAAAGATGAGAGGAACTTTGTACTCAAACATTGATAGGTATCCATCTTCCATGTTGATGATCTCATTGTATTCTAAGAGAAATTGAGTACCTACCAATAGGCTGTAGCTCTCATCATCCAGGACTAAAGCAGGGGCAGCGAGGAGTAGCTTACCAAAGCGCATAGGGAGGGCCAAGTATGCCCCAATGACTATGATAATAGATAGGATGGCTGTATCATAGGTCTGATAATAGTTGAGGTCCAGAGATAGCTTGAGTTTCTTTACTAACTTGAAAGACACAACATTGACTGGGGATCCAGTATCAAGGATGGCCTTGATCTTCACCTTTTGGATGGACATCTCTACACGGGTAGTAGTATATCTAAAAGAGGGAGGACAGCCAAGACATCTTGTGCTTTAGACAACTCCTTGTCCCATTTTTCCAGCATGCATCTGAGGCCAAGAAACTTACTATAAACTTTCTGTAAGGGAAGTGATATGGAGATGTTCTGGAAGACAGATTCAGCCACCTCAGCAGCTTTTTCAAAAGTGTTCACCAAGACAGACAATCTATTGACTTGAGTGAGGTAGAATCTTGAAACAATTTTCTTGGCTTCAGCAGATTTTTTCAGTGGTTGTAGTTTCCCCAGAACATAGTTTATAGGGGACAGAGATGATCTCAGGTACAGCAAGGATGGAGTATTCATGAGGCATCATGATCTTCAGCATCAGATTACTCCATATCAGAGTCATCTGAAATGTCATTGAAAAGAAGAAGAATGTGAGGGGCTTGAGAATTGGATGCATTGTCAGCAGAGGTGGAAGGAGGTGAAGGGGGAGACTTCAAAGAGTTGTCTACCAAGAGTATCTTCACCTCTAGGTTGACCCCTCTTTTCCTGTCTGGTCTCTAGGATCATCTCCTTCAACACAAGGATTTTTACAGACTCAAGAGTGGTGGCCTACCTGACCACAATTATGACAGTCTTGTTGTTTAGGCTGATTCTGGGTAATTTTGTAGCTGAGATTTGAGAAGTGCCAGAATTTTTGCCAGACACTTCAGCTTGACTCTTACAAACCATAGAGCCCAAACAGGCAAGAAAGATGTCTTGAAGGAGGGTTTTGATACTCTTCATAGATGTGAGCATAGACTTATGTGATTTGAAGTGCAAACATAGGAGCCAGTTAACCTTAAGGGCCTGTGCACAAGCAGTATAGGCTTCATGAGCAGTCAACTGTTTACTTGTTATTAACTGTTGTCCTTTCACATAAAACCTATCAGCAAACTCAGCAAGAGATTTCTTAGGTTTAAAGAAAATGTGTATAAATGTGTCTTTATTCACCTCTAAGCTGAGGTCTCAACCAAAATCTTCAATTAGCAGTTGCTTCATATATTCCCAGGTGGTAATGAAAGGAAGGTCAGGTACCACCACCTCTTGACAGGTAGGGTGGAGGCAAGTCAAGATATACTAATTTTTGATCTCATCAGAAGCCCTACATATGGCAGTTTCATATATGGTAAGAAAGGCAGCAAATGTGGATGTCTTTGGGTCAAAAACCTGTTTGAAGGTAGGTTTGAAATGGGTCTCAGGAGTTTTCCCACCATTATTACTGTCTATCATATTGATGCGGGAGAGAAATCAGCCTCAGATTCTGTGGGAGGCTGTCTGGACCACAACTGTTGAACAATTTCTTTCAAAGTAAATAAAAGAGTTGGATTTGTGGGTGCCAGCTTTGGCAATGTGGCCTGTTTTCTGTTCAGCAGTATCCAATTGGTGTCCTTAGTTGGTCACCACAGTTGAGAGTTCAGCTAGCCAAGAAGTCAGAGATGAGCCTACCAAAAGAAAAGGGGAGAATTGCTCATTAAAAGATTCAATCAATTTGGTCATTTCCTGAAAGTCTTTGTCTAGAGCATTGTGATTTTGCTTCATGTGATCAAGTCTATTGGCTAGAGCAATCAGCTCTCTAGCAGAATGGATACAGGGCTGTCCAGGAATTCCTGGGCAACAGCCTTCATCCTTGGAGGGTCCTGGAAAACTGGTGGACTCTGTGACAACTGCTTGTAGCTCCAAGATTTCTTGCTGGAGTGTAGTCACCTGGGTTGTAAGTACAGTCACTGTCAGAAAATTGCAGACCATGTTATTTTATCATCCGCCAGGTGATATACTAAGTCTTATAACATTAGGAAAGTACATAAAACCTGTGACTTTGGTATAACCTTTGGCCTGGAATATTTTGTTGTCATCAGAAGTAGCAAGTATGACAAGGCCCAAGGCCCAGAGGATTTGGGACAGGTTTTCCTACTTATGGATTTAGATTCATATGTGTCTCTATATTTTACTATAGATAGTTATACTGTATGGCAACAGTATCATCTTTTGACCTCCACTAATAAAGCCTAAGAGAGAATTTCATTAAGGAAATAGGACTTGGATCCATCATCAAGTCAATATGGAATCATCAGTCTTTTATTCTAATGGACTGGCTTTAAGGCAACCCGCCTGCCTGTGCTTTATCCAAGTTAGCTCATGACTCTAAAAGAGACTGAAGTAGCATTAGGTCAACACAGCAGGAGGCCCATCCTTTTTAGGGTGGTTTTAACGGAAGGCTAGCTTGACATCTTCCACAGATTGGTATCTTTTCTGTCTACCTGGGCCACTTCCAGGGCTAGCTAGCCAGTAGTTAGCTACTAGTTCACAGAGATGATTATTTTACTTAATCAGAGCTACTCTAATACAATAGGATTGAGGCCTTTTTATCTTAGAGTGTTTGGCCTGACAACCCAGTCCATTTTAGACTCTTCTAGAAGTGTTTTGGATGATGGCCTATGTGATGGCCCTTGTTCTAGGATAAGATTAAAGTTTAGAATAGTAATTATTATGAGAAGCATGTTTGAGGTGGTTGTTGAGGTGGAATAATTAATGAGAAGTAATTTCATGTTCCATCAATTAATTGCAATTCATGAATTTGTTAATGTCAGGATATGATTTGGTTATTGATTCATTGATCCTGCAGCCCATGGTCTGCATCATTCTATTGAAACCATTCCTAAGAGTGATTGACAGCTGACCCACGTTAATTGGCTGAATCCATTAATTAGTCAATATCCCAAAATCCTGAAAGTCACCTTGGGATCAGGTTGAGGCACAGCTTCTAGAGGTTCTTGGATTTGTGTAGTGACACACAGCTCATGGATAGCATCCCATAATTATTGTTCTCTTTTCACCAGATCTTCAGAAGGATAACCACCATCAGAAGATTGACTTAACTCATCCACACAGGATTGCAATCCTTGGATAATAGTAATTGCAGCAGTCTTTTCCCATACCAACTCATCCTGTATATTCCACATAATTTTTGAGACAACCTCAGCCAAGTGTTGCAGTTGCTCAGTTGTACCACTAACCGCTCAAATTCAGTGCAGTGAGTGTTAAGAGCGGAGTTAACCTGGGCCTGCCAAGGTTGTTGTTGCTAATGAAACTCTTAAAGGCGCTTGTAGACGTATTCAGGGACAGAATAATATAGGTGATCAATAGACTTAGTTGGTTGAGCTTGAGAGGTAATTGAATCTCTCTGATTGTCTGAAACTAATGAGAACAGGGATTATACCCACTTTTGATAGGCAGATAGTTGTTCCTAATGGTTGGAGACAGTAGCAAAAAGGGAGGAGATCTTGTGAACATGGAGCCCCAATACTATCTAATGACAGACCAAGGTGGGTTGGACAAAGGACAATATCAAACAATTAGCAGAGCTGGCTGCTGGAAGGAAATAATGTGGATATAAGGGGCAACTACCATCTCATAATATTCTGTAGCTTTGAACTGTAGTTGTATATTAGGTATGGCTCCTTCAAGTGTAATCCAAGGGCCACAGAAGTGGTTTGATCTAAATCAGGGGTGCCTGGCAGATAAGCAAAAAGGCAGGGGCCATTAGCCAAGTAAAGACAGTCAGAGTGATAGGTGGGTTGCTAATGTCTTCTTTCATTAGACAACTGTAAACTTTATGCAAAGACAGGTCCTGAATTGGCAGAGATGAGGTATAGTAGCTTTAAAAGATATGGCAACAAGCAAAAACAATTCAGATTTAAACAAAATTAAAATAAACAAATTTATATTGATTTACAATAGATTTGGATTAATTTCAATTTTGTTTAAATCTGAAATCATTTTTCTTAAATCTGAATTGTTTTTGCTTGTTGCCATAGCTTTTAAACTACTGTACCAGATAGAGTAGTTTTGAAGGGAGTAACCAAGGGGCTTACAGCCCCTGTAGTGAGCACTGTTTTTGTTGTGTACTTGGGCACAGCCAAGGGATACAACGGGAAATCCTAACAGTAAGATTGGGTTTGTATTAAGCCAGAGGTTAGTCTTCAGGGATGAATAAGGAATTTACCTTAAGGCCCTGGGAATGATAGATATCAGAAATCTCCTCTAGCTACAACTAGGGAGATGGCGCCAAAGTAAAAAATAAATCAAAAAAAGAAAATGTGAATAGAACTTGATTTTATTGGGTGAATCTATTTTTTCTTATATGACAGTTGTTTACCACAAAGCAGTAGACATACAGGTAGATCACTGGCCACTCTCATAAGTGAGTTGAGGATAACTCATGTCACCAGTCAGAAAGTAAATGAGTCCTTCACTCAATTTGGATTGAAACCCATTTTGAATTTCAAAAGGGAACTTAAGAATTTCACACTCAAAAATGATTTTATTAAAGGCAAAATCAAAAGAGCATGAATATTGTGATTCACAACACACCTCATTTCCTATGAAGCCACAGTTATATGAATGTGAACCTGGATGCAAGCTTAATTAAATAAATCTACAAAACTACCTCTCATTGATATATATCCCACTTGATGTATTAGTTCAAAGGTTAATGTGTGGAAAAGTTTACTTTGACTTTTGTAGTCAGTTTACCAATCAGTTTGTGACCTTACAGCAGTCACTTTTAGTATTTATCCAAATAAATACTCCAAAATATATAAAGCTGTTCTGTTTTTGTTGTTTATTTAATGTAGATAGGTTTGACTAAAATTCTTCAGATAAAGATTACTGGAAACTTGGTATCTATATTTAATAAAAGAATATAATACAGTTTGTTAGTTATGATGTACTAACTGGGAAAATTAAGGCAATATTGACCAAATCAATATTGGGTACTAGGTGTTTTGAAAACAGTTTACTTAACCCCAAAGGTTGATTAAAATACTTCTGTGGATATAATTAATGAGGATTTAATTATATTAATTACCTTGACTATGTCAAGAGGTTTGGTTAAGGTTAACCAAATGTAAGCCCCCAAATTGTGGTTTAAAAGTGCTGTTTTGGAAAATTTATTGGGTTAAAAGTGCCGCCTGGGAAAGTTCTTGGGTGCTGCAGTGGCATCTAGTTTGACTTTCAAAGTGTTTTAATGGGGTTCCAAAGCAAAAACTAGTTAATGCAAAAAACAGCTTAATGTAGACAATTATGTCTAGGCATTTAGAATTGACCAACTGGTTCCCAGTTGGAACAATTATAGCTTGAATTTGGATTACATATATTCCACTGAGATTTGGCACCGGGAGCTTAGGTAGTTCCTTGCTGAATCAATACATCAAAGCAAAAGGTAATATGTGATTTTTTTACATTGTAGATACATTCTCATAGGTTGAGAAAGGCAGAGATCTTTTAGGTAAAGATACAGATTGGATGACATAAGTATGTCATAGACCACATGATATGAATTAAGAGTTTATTCCTGAACCAGAGGGGTTTTCAGCCAAATATTACCTGAATGGTATATATGCAAAAACAGTAATATTTTAATAAAATATACATATTATTGATTTCAACGCTTTCACCTCATTTACTTTTCAATTGCCATGTCTTCTTTGTTATCCTTCAAAAGAGCAAATTTTGAGAGTCCTGTGTAGAAACTGCTGCCGCTAGGAAGGAAGTTCCTGAAGTCCCTCTCAAAGAGGCTTGGGAGAGTCTGGAGGTGATAAAGACTGTGTCCAAGGAGTTATTATTGGAGGTCAAAGCAGAATTCAAAGAATTTTATACAGAATATTTTGCCAAGGAAGGAACCCCTGCTCAAGGAAATTGAATTTATGCTTGGTATTTGTGGAACTTGCTGGTAGGGTTCAATGAAATTCTAAACAGGTGAAACATAAGGCAAACCAAGAAATTGAAGCTTCCAAGGTGATGGGGAAAAAAGCGTTGATATATGACCAGATGGCGTGATGACAATAAAGTTTTATCACAGAAAATTGCCTCCTTGGAGGTAAAGCTTGTTGAAGCTTTATCCCATGAAGGTTCCAGTAGTAAGAGTCAGACAGGAAATGTCAATGGTAAGTTTGACTGGTTGGACCTGGATCCCTCACACAATTGAAAAGTGACAGGGACTGAACCCCATTCTACGGTTGATTCTGTAATTTAGGGTGAGTGGTGCAGTTGAAAAGTATTCTTTTAAAGCTGTGTTGATATGTTCTTGAGAGAGTTAAGTAATTAACTAAACTAGGGAGCCATTTAATTATTCCACATGTCTATTGGCTTGCAGGTGATATGGTGTTATGACCACACATTCTAAAGTGTTCTTTACACAGACATCTTCATGAAATTTCCCACAAGTCCTGTACCTTTATATGTGATAAGTTGCATAGTACAGCCAAAGTGTGCCACAATCTCTTTGCCAATAAATCAGGTGATTGTTATGGAGTTGTGGTTAGTGATAGCCCAAGCTACAAGTCAGTTTGTGAAATAGTTGATACCAGTAAAAACATAAATCTTTCCCAGCTTATCCTCAGAAAAGGGCCCTACAATGTCAAGGGCCCATTGTTCAAAGGGTTCCATGGCCTTGATAGATAGGACTTATTTTGGTGAAAAAAGGCTGTATGTATTCTTCTTACGCAACAAATATGTTTTCAGGGGATACAGGATGTCTGGGCGCATGTACAGCCACCAGATCTTGCATTTTATGTTTTCAAACAGCTTTTATCTGCAGATGTATCTCAGCATACAATGCTAAGGTAGAATGGTATATCTCTTTTTTTGATGGGAATATAAGGTGTCTTTTATACTGCCTCTAATATTCAGCAGTTTTTCCTGGAAATGTTTGTAAACTTATTTTGTTGTCCTTTAGTTTTAAAGTATTAGTTGAGTTGAGCCTCTCATAGTGTGTACTTTTGGGCATAGGTACAGAAGGGGTCAGTAAGGGTCTAATATTTCATCACCTATGATTGAATTCACATGTAGTAAGGAAAGGATGTCAGCCATAAATAACTCCTTTCCAGGACTATACTATATTTGGAGCTGATAAGGAGACAGGCGTTTGATCCAGCCTGCCTGGCATCAAGTCATATGTGACTGCATGATCAAGTATTGAAGGGGCTTGTGATTTGTAAGGCCACAGGGAGGGAATGTAGCAGCTTCCAGATAACATGAGTACTTATAAACACAATGAACAATGTCATCTAGCTCCTTATTATGAATCAGGTAGTTTTTCTTGGTTTCTGTAAGCTTCCTTGATTCACAAGCAACTGGGAGAAAGTCCATCATTGGGTTCAACTTATAATACACACCCTATGGTTTGGTCAGAAGCATTGATTTTGAGTTCATACTAGATTTTTTGGTTGGTGAAATAAAAAAGACATAGTTTTAAGGCTTTAATTGAGCATTTCATAGAATTGTTCTTGTATTGGCGCCCATTGAAACCATTGCTTAGTATTGAGAAGTTCAGTAAGATGGATAATGTTCTCCCTGCAGTTAAGGATAAACTTGCACATATATAAAACTATTCTCAGGAAGATAAATACTTGACTAGCATCAGTAGGAGGCAGCATGTTGATGATTGCCTTGATTTTAGATGGGTTGGGTTTGATCCCTTCAGCTGAGATGGTATATCCCAAGAACAGAAACTCAGAGAGAAGGATCTTGAATTTGGATAGTTTTTTTTAGAGAGGGGGCTAAACTAACTAAGTTTGGCTCCTATTCCAAGGAAACAGACCACCAGGATATCACCCAGTCAATTAATAGGATGATTGCTGCTTTATGATGTCTGGTTGTTAAACTAATAATCACTGTTAAAGGCAGCATGGTAATTTATTAAACTCCTGGGGCAATAGAACAAGCAGAATTATTGCACTGGATGATGAATAGGCTGGTTGATTGCCTCTTGGTTGTACAATTAATTAGTATTAACTTTATCCTAAGACCAGAAGTTAATACAGCGTGAAAATAAGAGGGGGTTTCCTGAGCCTTAGAGGACCTTAGAAGATTAAGGCAGAAATTTAATATCCCTTCTATTATATAACTCTTCCACTTGATAATAAAAATCAATTATTATTATATACAATATTTATTCTACATATTAGGGTATTTAACTGATAGTCCTATCTTAGTCTTTAGTAAAACTTATAGTTGTAATAAAGAGTCAAGCAATATAGTAAATATACCAACTCTTATTCAAATTATAACAGCCGGTCAAAAGGGGACCAGAGAAAGGAAGGTGAGATGAGCTATGGAAAGAAAGCATCCAAACCCATTAAAAGCACACCAGAGAACAGAAAAGGGGCAAATATGTGTGGGGTGGGATCCTCCAGGGGGCGCTTAGGTATGAGAGAAGTATCAGAAAGCTAGGAAATTGAGAAAGGTACAGTACTATCAGAAACAGTGAGGGATAGAGTGGATGGATAAACCACAACTGGCTCTTTAAATTCAAGGCCTGTGCCAGATGAGTTACACACAGGAAAAGATTCTGGGTGTGAAAGGGAAGGTCTTTCACTCCATCTTCCAGACAGTGTGGGTTGGCCACCAGCAAGCAAACCAAGCATACAGTTCATTTCATGGGCTGTTAGTAGCAAACTTCAGGAGCAACCCAGCCAGAAAAAGGGTCAGAACTGCAGATCTGATCCAAGGGATCAATGTTTTTGAATTCCTGTGGAAATTTGACCTAGGAAAAGACAAGTGGCAGGGGATGAAAATAGAAGAAACTACCAATGTCAGGGGTGCCTTGAATGCAGCTGGGAGCTATTGTGCTTGGTGTGGGATTTGAAATAAAATTAAACAAATCAGTAGGCTTAATTTTTAACACCAAAATATTTTTGGAACCAAATTCAAAATGGGGACAATGAAGGATAGCTTTATACTAGAGGTTATACTAATATTTAACTTAAAATCTAAGTTTGAACTCAAATTTAAATTTAAGAACAGGTAAGTGGTTATTCTTAACATTAAATAACTCCTAGATGAACTGGGAAGGCCCAGGGAAGCAAAGGGGAGGGATTTAAATGGGATTTTTTAAAAGAAAGAATTACAATAATTTTTTAAAAAAGGAAGGACCCCAAGATATCACTCTTGAAGTTCCAACTTTATTAAATTTGAGAATGAACAAACAAAATTCCTAAGGTCTCACTTGCTGATTTTAAGGGACATATTTTAAGTTTAGAAAGCCAATATATGAGAGGGAGGAATCCAATTGGTTGTAAGAAAAAATTTGTAACTCTTAAACAAGGATGCTGGAAGGTTTTAAAATACTTTTTAGCCTGAATTCTGATTGGTTGTAGTCTAGGGAGTGTTTTAGGGGTCCATTTTTAGCAGAAATGTTTAGATTGATGGGAGTTGGTGTGGCAAATCTTGATTGGTTGGCTATGATAGTTTTCAAGAAAGGTTGACACCAGGCCAGTAAATAATCCAAATTAACCAGTGTTTTCTTCCAATTGAGGGGCAATGGAAGCAGGGCGCTCAGTGGGGTAAGCTAACACAAATCTCTCATCAATATTATGCACTGAATGTCATGAATGACATTTCAATACTTGTATTGAAAACCCAAGAGTCAAACCCCAGTCCCCTGAAGGCAGATCAGACCCCCCAGGACGGTCCAGGACCCACCAATGCGATAAGTCACAGAATCAAATTGTTGAATTACTCTGCAGACCACCGGTCTAATACTGAAGAGTCCCTGAATGGTTGCCAGATTGTCACCAAACCGGTGCCACTGAAGACCCATGCCTACGCAGGTGATGTGGTCTGCCTAAAGGAGGCTGGGGAAAGACTTATCACTAGCCCTGCCAACAAACACCAACTGTTGTCAGTTGCCAGTCCAAAAAAAGTATTGCAATTGGCCAGCTCAGGTGACGTGGTGAACAACAACGGCAAAATAAAACATTGTCACTTCTTTTCCCCAGAGCCAGTCCATCCAAGACCCGCCAAACCGGTGCCACTAAGGGCCCAGACCTACGCGGAAGCCGTGGCTTGGACAAGATCCACTATTAGCCCTGCCAATAAGCACCCACTGCTGCCGGTCTCTAGTCCAGAAAGGAGAATGCAATTAGGCCCTCAGGTGACATGGTGAACCAAAGCAGCAAAATTAAGCATTCTTGTTTGCCAGAGTGTGCCCAACCAGGACCTGATGCCCTCCAGACCCCAAGCCAAGATCCATGCCCTACCAGCAAACCGCCCATGGACCCAAAGCCTGCAAAAGGCAAAGAAGCAAGTTCACATGGTATAAAAACGCTGGCGGTGTGGTGATGACCACATTGTCATTTTTGATAATAAAGTTTATGAACCTTTGGTTCAAACAAATTCTACCCTATCTAGTCTTAGTGATCTTTCATCTTAATTACAGCCAGGTAGACAGCCAGGCTGCCACCCTCTCCAGAGACCAACCTGCCAAACTTCCCTAGGCATTATACCATCCCCCAGGAGCCCCCTTTGGTCCTGTACACTTTACTGAATACCTGCCCAACCCGGCTTATTTGGAATACAACTTGGAAATCATCCTCATTGCTGACCTGTTGGCAAGGACTAGAAGTACCAAATACATAGGACGTGACAGAAAGAGGATCAAGATACTGCCCTTATTGTTCAAGGACAAGTACAACTACCTACCAGCGTACTTTTTTCCATGACTCTGCCATTAACCCTGAGACCAGACCACCCACTGGAACCTACTGCCACAGCCAAGACCACCTCTACCCAACTGTTTGGAGTACTCTACATTACTTTGACAGGATTAGTGGATTCCATGGTCCCCAACTCCGGACCCTGGTCCTTGCTCAGAAAATCTTTATCCTACATTATCAAGTTAGCACCCATTCTATGGTGGGTCTTACCTGCTGGCTTGGCCGCACCTCATCCCAAGCCGCCCAATGCCTCTACCTATGACTGAATTCCTGATATTATGACAATCTTCTACAAACATGGTAACCTGGGCCCCAAGATGTTGTTAACACTTGGGGCAACTTGTATGCTTTTTTTTTGTGATAATCAATTATTACACCCATAAGGCAATTACCTCCCTGATACTCTCATGGATGAAGAACTGACCTGCCAAAGAATTGAAAGACCCTGCACCTGGTGCAGAACCCCCAAACCCAGCCACATCACAAGTGCAAAATGTGATAGTGAACCAGACCACGACCAAGGTGGATATGCCCCAGATGGGCAAACTCACCTTAGAAGAAGCTCGCCAAGTCATGCCATACCAGTCCTCTGCCTCCACTTTCAAACCAACACCAACGCCTACCCCAGTGACACTGAGAAAATCTTGGGGGTGGCTGCTATGCTATCAGGAGATGCACCGGATTGGTTCGGGAAAGCCATCACTGAAGATGTTGAATTTTGCCTTGACTATTCGAAATTTGAGGCTGAACTCATGAGCACTGGTAATGACCAAGACACCAGATACTATGTGTTGAACTCTATGTTAGAGATCCAAAAAGCAAACCGCCCTATCCAAGCCTATATTGATGAGTTCTTTAAACTTAAGATGCACACCCAACTTGAAGATAAATTATTTGCCATTATCTTCATAAAGGGAGTTAATTCAGCCATGAAAGACCTGTTGAAGCACCACCCTCTTATACTGAGCCTGGAGGAACTACTACCCCTATGCAAAGGCCTGAGTCTAAACCAAGAAGGACAGAACTTATACCCTGCCCAAGCCGTCAGGGCCATGACACCCAATTGACCAGGAATGTCCCCTGATAAGTTACAATGCCACTATTGAGATGGGTTGTGTTTCTACTGCCATGAGGCTGGACACCTAATCAGAGCATGTCCTAAGAAGAATACACCTCCTGTATCATTGGCACAAATAAACACCTCTGCACAATCTTACAAATTCATCCAAGTGACCATAGACTGTGTGGGGATCAAGCGCTAGATTGAGGCCTTTATTGACACAAGAGCTGATGAAAGCTTCATTGACGCCAACCTGGCAAAGGAACTAGGATTAACAGCTTCAGAGCACAATCTACAAGTAACCATGGGAAACAGTTCCCTGGACACTGGCTACAAGTGTGAACAGGAACTTCCTTTGACAATTGGACAGAACGTGTATCCAACCCCCTTGATCCTCTTGCCAGGATTGCCACATCCTCTAGTACTTGGGGACTCATGGTCCAACAGACATGGCCTGATTCTAAACTATTGTGAGAAGACCGCCACCTTGGGACAACCTGAGTCTTGTGATACTGTTCCATTCTGCATAAGCCATGGCAGAGCACCAAACAACAGACTCTTAACTATAAAGATGGAACCCAGCATTGGGACACTACCCACTGCCTTGCAGAAATGGGGTCATGTATTTAGCAAAGAAGAGACCACAAAACTATCCAGCCACTCAATCTACAACCACGCTATAGACCTGCTACCAGGTACCCAACCATATCACGGCCCCATCTATAGTTGCAACCACCGTGAACAAGCGGCCTTGAAAGCTTACCTGGAGGATATGACAAAAAAGGGCTTCATCCAAGTGTCAAAGGCCCCCTGCGCATCACCAATGCTGTTTGTAGGGAAGAAAGATGGCAGAATGCGTCCCTGCATGAACTACCAGAAGCTGAATGATATTACTGTGAAGAACCACTATCCCATCCCCAACGTTGACAACCTTTGCAACGTACTAACAGGAGCCCAGGTGTACTTGAAAATTGACCTGAGAGACGCTTTCAACCAGATCAGAATCAAGGAGGGGGACAAATACAAGACAGCTTTCAAAACCAGATATGGGTTGTAAAAATATCTAGTAATGCCATTTGGCCTATGCAATGACCCCAGCACTTTCCAAAGGATGATTAACACTGTCCTAGGGGAATATCTTGACCACTTTTGTGTTGCGTACTTAGACAACATCCTCATCTACAGCAAGACTCATGAGGAACACCTGCGCCACCTGGACCTTATACTCAAAAAATTCTCCCAAGCAAACTTACACACCAAGCTTAAGAAATGTGAATTCTTCCAATGTGAAGTTGAATTTGTGGGATACATAATAAAGACTGGCAGATTTGCAATGGCACAGGACAAAATAGAAGAAATAAAGTCTTGGTCAATGCCCAAATGTAGGAAAGACATGAGAAGTTTTTTTGGCCTGGCAAATTATTGCAGGGATTTCATCCAAAAATTTTCTCACATCACTCTGCCCCTGACCTGCCTGTGCTCTGAAAAGGTCACCTTTGCCTGGACTCCAGAATGCACCACCGCCTTTGAGACCCTGAAACTTGCCTTCACCTCTGCCCCTGTCCTGGCCATGCCTGACCCATCCAAGCCATTTATACTGGAAACCAACACATCCAACTTTGCAGTGGGCGGGGTCCTTCTTCAGGAAGGAGGAGATAGTATGCTACATCCTGTAGCATATTACTCCAAGAAGATGCTGCCTGCCAAAGGAAACTACCCAATCTACAACAAGGAGATGCTTGCTATAATGAAGACCTTGAAACATTGGCGCCAATACCTATAGGCGCTGAGTTTCCAGTAAAGGTCCTAACTGACCACAAGAACCTGTTTTATTTATTTAAACCCAGACAGCTGAACCAAAGCCAGGCCAGATGGGCCTTAGAACTGGCCAACTACACCTTGATCATTGACTACAAACCCAGAAAGGTGAATGTGGTACCTGATGCCCTGAGTCAAAGAGCTGACTTTATCCCTTCCTCTACAGAAACCAAGGACCACAACACCCATGTACTCCTTGACCCTGCCAGCCTAGGCATCCAAATGATGTACATGAAGATCATGGCCCGCAAACCTGACATAATTGAGGCGCAGAAACAAGACAAATACTCAGCGGAACTTGTTGCCAACTTAACCTCAGACCCAGAGAGCTGCCACCACAAGAAAGGATTCTTGCTGAAAGGAACCACCCTGCTATTACACAAACAGATCTATGTACCAGAAGGTGAAACAAGGAACAAGGTACTCATTGACTATCATGACTCAGAGATGACCAACCATCCTGGCAGACTCAAGACACTCCAAGGAATTAAGAAGAATTACACTTGGCCCTGACTGGACAAAGACGTGGCCACCTACATTGAAGGCTGTGAGACATGTGGAAGAACCAAAACCTGTAGATCCAAACCTGAAGGCCTGCTAAGATCACTAGACATACCAGCAGGACCCTGGCAGTCTGTTTCAATGGATTATATTATAGAACTGCCCCCCTTCAATTTGTTCAACACCATCCTGGTCATGGTAGATAGGTTTACTAAGATGTCCTACTTTGTTCCTACTACCACCCACTGCACTGCCGCAGAGACAGCTAGACATTTCCATGACTGCATCTTAACCCAACATGGAACTCTGGCAGAAATTATCACTGATAGGGGCCCTCAATTCACCTCAAACTATTGGACTCAAGTAATGAAGGACTTAGGGGTAAAGCATTGTGTATCCACCTCATACCACCCACAGACCAACAGCCAGACTGAACAAGTAAACCAAATACTTAAACAATATCTATGATGCTATGCCAACGCTGACCAAGACAACTGGGCTGAGATGCTACCCATGGCACAGTATGCCTACAATAGCAAAGACCACACATCTACCGGAATGTCCCCCTTCAAAGACAATTATGATTTTGACCCATCTTGGGACCCCAGTATTGGTAGTAAGGAAATAAACCCGTCAGGACAAACATGGATTGAACAGATACACAACACCCAAAAAACCTGTCTTAAGAACCTGACCCGTGCAGTCCAGACTTATAAGGCTTTTTTGACAAAAAAAGGATCCCTGGGAAGCCGTTGAAGGTAGGAGACAAAGTCTACTTGGACTCTCAAAACGTGCCCCTGACTGTCCCCTGCCAGAAGTTAGCTCACAGGAGAAGTGGCCCCTATAAAATCACTAAGCTAGTAGGAGAAGTATCATTTGAACTAGAATTACCACCCTTGTGGAAAATACATAACGTCTTCCACCGCGCGCTTCTATTCAAGAAATAAGGGAAATTCCTCCCCCATCAGAAACTAAAGACTGACCCTCCTCCCATCCAAGTAGGACGCTCTGAAGAATACAAAGTTGAATATGTTCATGGAGACCATACCCAATATAAAACTCTCCAGTACTACGTCAAGTGGAAGGGATATCCACCCAAGGAAAGCACCTGGGAACCATTAAGCAACCTATCCAATGCCCAACAAGCAATCCAACAATACCTTGGGAAGAAGGCCAGAAAGGCAGGGACCCCTGGGAAGGAAGGGGATGATGTCATGAATGACATTTCAATACTTGTATTGAAAACCCAAGAGTCAAACCCCAGTCCCCTGAAGGCGGATTGAACCCCCCAGGACAGTCCAGGACCCGCCAATGTAATAAGTCACAGACTCAAATTGTTGAATTATTCTGCAGACCACCAGTCTAATACTGAAGAGTCCCTGAATGGTTGCCAGATTGCCACCAAACCGGCGCCACTGAAGACCCATGCCTACAAAGGTGATGTGGTCTGCCTAAAAGAGGCTGGGGAAAGACCCATCACTAGCCCTGCCAACAAACACCAGCTGTTGCCAGTTGCCAGTCCAAAAAAAGTATTGCAATTGGCCAGCTCAGGTGACGTGGTGAACAACAACGGCAAAAAAAACATTGCCACTTCTGTTCCCCAGAGCCAGTCCATCCAAGACCCGCCAAACTAGTGCCACTAAGGGCTCAGACCTATGCAGAAGCCATGGCTTGGACAAGATCCACTATTAGCCCTGCCAATAATCACCCACTACTGCCAGTCCCTAGTCCAGAAAGGGGAATACAATTAGGCCGCTCAGGTGACATGGTGAACCAAAGCAGCAAAATTAAGCATTCTTGTTTGCCAGAGTGTGCCCAACCAGGACCTGATGCTCTCCAGACCCCAAGCTAAGATCCATGCCCTACCAGCAAACTACCCATGGATTCAAAGCCTGTAAAAGGCAAAGAAGAAAATTCACATGGTATAAAAATTCTGGCGGTGTGGTGATGATCACATTGTCATTTTTGATAATAAAGTTTATGAACCTTTGGTTCAAACAAATTCTACCCTATCTAGTCTTAGTGATCTTTCATCTTAATTACAGCCAGGTAGACAGCCAGGCTGCCACCCTCTCCAGAGACCAGCCTGCCAAAATTCCCTAGGCATTATACCATCCCCCAGGAGCCCCCTTTGGACCTGTGTACTTTACTGAATACCCGCCCAACCCGGCTTATTTGGAATACAACTTGGAAACCATCCTCATTGCTGACCTGTTGGCAAGGACTAGAAGTACCAAATACATAGGACGTGACAGAAAGAGGATCAAGATACTGCCCTTATTGTTCAAGGACAAGTACAACTACCTACCAGCGTACTTTTTTCCATGACTCTGCCATTAACCCTGAGACCAGACCACCCACTGGAACCTACTGCCACAGCCAAGACCACCTCTACCCAACTATTTGGAGTACTCTACATTAATTTGACAGGATTAGTGGATTCCATGGTCCCCAACTCCGGACCCTGGTCCTTGCTCAGAAAATCTTTATCCTACATTATAAAGTTAGCACCCATTCTATGATGGGTCTTACCTGCTGGCTTGGCTGCACCTCATCCCAAGCCGCCCAATGCCTCTACCTATGACTGGCTTCCTGACACTAAATTCTCTAAGGAGTTGAGGGGGTTTTCAAGTTTTTGTGTGGTTTCCTTGGATCAACAAGGGAAAGAAGTTCTATCTAGTGCTAAAGGGGGAAGATAATTTACATGGTTGGTGTGAAAATTCACATAGAAGCGGTTTTGCAGGTGAGGGTTTATTTGGCTTTGAATAAAGACACAATTCTGAAAGTTGAAAGTATGTAGTGGTTTTGAGTCAGGTAGAGGCTCAGCAGGGAATGTTGGCTTCTAGGGGTGAATGTGATAGCCCAGCAGGGAACATTGACTTCTTTGGGATAGTTAGGTGTCTCCACCAAGTAGGGATTTGGCTACTAGGGGTGAGGAGTGTGTCAGCCTGGTGGGTAACGCGGGCTACCAGGGCTGGTTGATGATGTGACCCTGGCAGGTAATGCGAGCTATCAGGGAAGGGAGGAGCTGAGATAGCTCTATATGTCCTTGTGTGCTTACAGGAGGTCTGTTAGCAAGCACCTTACCTAATGGACTGATAGGATGTCCTTGTTTGTGTTCCCTTGGAGGCTTTGGGGAGGTTCTGAAGCTACCATTGGGGGCATGGATATGCTCAGAGACATTATCAGGGTAGTTGCTTGGGGAAGCAGCTGCAGAACTTGGTATGATCAGGCCTCTGGGAAGTGAAGTTGATTAATTTGCAGCCAAAGACTAAGGCTTAATCACCTGAGTGAGTAAAGACAACTGCACAGACATAAGGATTGTCTGTGGTTGAATGGCCTAAGTGGAGGACACTTGCAAGGGCCCAGTCAAACACCAGTAGCCTTGTAGACTTATTGCCTGAGTCTGAGGTATTGGTAACAGGAAATGAAAATAAAACCACAGCAGTTCATAGTTTAAGATCAACAGTGAAGACTAGTAAGAAGGACTGTATGATCACAGTGAAGACTAGTTGAGGGACTAGAAGATCATATTGAAGACTGGAACCAAGATGGTTCATAGTGCAGATGGAACCTGGGTGGTTCATAGGAAGGACTAGCTGATGGACAAGGAAGGAATAGCTGAATGACTAGAAGATCATGGAGAAGGTCTGGCTGCAGAACTAGAGGCTGGTTGAGAAAGACCAGCAGAAGTTGATGCAAGAGTAGGAATGCTTGATTTAGACTCTTGGAAGAAGAATTGATGATAAGAAAGAAGCAGTAAAAGAATTGATTAAAACTGTCAAAAGATATTATAAAAAGATTGAGATAATTATCATATAAGAAAAAGAAATAGACAAAGAAATAGTTTTAGAAATAGAACTGTAAATTCATTAAGAAGTGATTGAGTTAAATTGGAGCCAAAGAGGCCAGAAACAGGACAGAGAAACTGTTAAGAAAAAGGCTGGAGTTTTTCCAAAATGGTTGATAGAGGCAAAAAGCAAGCAACAGGTGAGTTCAAAGTGCAGAAAGGTGAAGAAAATGCGGCAAAACTTGGAAAAATGTTGAAGAAATTAGGGCTTGAAAATCCCTTAAATGAAACATAGTCAAAAGCGCTCAAGTTTGCCTGGAGAAATGTGACAGGAATTATGGAAAAACTGTTTGCAACAAGGAGCAGTTGTTTATCTGGAGCAAGACAACACCAGGTTCAAACCATGGTCAAGAGCAAGTCATCTGGGTGAACAGTTTGGTGAAACCATTGAATCCTAGCGTCTGATTGGCTGCAGGTCAAAGCCTGTTTGATCACTGTTTTGAGGGCTTTAACTGAAGAATTTAAGCCTAAAATATGAGGGAATGAAGCAGGAAAACCAGGGGTGTAATTGGCTGAAGTAAGTTATAAAGCTTAATATACTGTAGAGAAAAACCTGGATAGTTTAAGCTTTAGAGACCAAGTATTCAGAGAGAAAACAGGGACTGAAACAAGCAGCTATAAAAGGAGGTTTAATCTGAGAATTTTTAAGGGCTCATCACAGTGGATTACAACGGCCACAAGGACTGAATCAAGTGGAATAACAAGGTCACTAGAGCTATACAGAGAGCTGGAGCCCAAGATAAAAGAGCATGCACCTAAGACTAAGGAGCCAGAGCTAGAGATAAGGAACTGGAGCTGTAGCAAAGAGCAGGAGCCCAAGACCAAGTACAAGGAGTTATCAAAACAGCAGGCTCAAACTGCAATCAAGGTATCAAGTAAGCAGGTTTGTGACCTGCAATCCAATTATCCAGTCACTCAAAGCCAAACTAGGAAGTTGACTTGAATTTCCAAATCCAACAACATGAATAGATGATGATCCCTCAAAGTGGATACCTCAATTTGGTGCTTGAATCATTACCAGGATCAAACCACCCCCTTCACCATCTCACCATGTGATCAGCACAATCATGTTCATGTTATCCATGATTCACAATGAATATATAATACTTATCTCTCAATAAAGAATATTATCTAGTTTAAAAATATTTTTCCCCTTGTAGCTCTGCTAAAATAGCACAGTTACAACAGAGTCTAAGATATTATTGGAGGACTTCAAGTATTTGCAAACTCATATTGTTTCCCAGACCCCTGGGCCATATACCAGAAGGTTTCTAAGGGGATCTTCCTTCTGAAAATGAATAAAAGCACATTTTGACCCCTATTCAAAGTTCTAAGTAGTACAGATAAGCCCTATTAATGAATTGCCCCTTATCTTTTACCCTGGGCAAGGGAAGGAGGATATCTATTGTCAGAGTTGTAGAAGGTTTACCACTAGTAAGACCTCCCAGGAAGAGTGGGAAAGGTTACCTAGACACCTTTGTTGCAGATCCTGAATGAATTAGACATTAAGTAGTCCACTTAGGGATTGAGCAACAAAAAAATTGCACAATCACTTTATCTCAACCTGGTTTTGACAGGGTTAATTACGTTAAAAACACATTAAGAACAGGTGTTTAAAGCACCTTTTGAATGCACATCAGGTGCGGGCTTTACTTCTGAGGTTATAAATAGGACAGCATAGATATTGCCACTTGCCTCCATTAGGCAAGGCGTATGAAACAGGTTGTTCTATTGCACAGCTCTTTCTACTGTACCTTTCCACTCTCCCCCTTTAGGAAAGTCCTTCTGTCTGTGCTACCATTCCCATGGTGGAAATTCCCCTGCCTCTTACTATATAACTGCAGCACTATCTAAATAAATACCAGTTTTGTCATTATATCCTTATATTCTTCTGTCCTACCAAAAGCTGTCACTATACCATCTACAGGTATAGTATTAAGAGTTAGGATCCTGACTAACTGTTTATAGAAAATAGCAACCTATAATGCTACAAATACAAAGTTGGCGCCCATGCCTTTCCACATCAAAAGCCCCCACCCCACAGTTCTTTCAATGAGGAGGAAGGAATTCACCTGGCTGAGCCTTCTGCCACTGCTTCTCCCTATCACCAGATACTGGCCTTCACTTCTTCCAATGCCCATGCTGGGGAAAGAGCAGGCGCTTCCTATGGCCTGCCCACCCTCAGTCACTTTATGCCAGAACACCAAGCTCCCCAAGCCATTATCCTTGGTCAACCACTGCTCTTACAAGCCCCTGCCCCCTTGGAAATGGACGCCAACTCTTCTCCCTTCAAGGACGCCGTCTATAGTGCCATCCATACCATAGAATCTGGTGCTACTGGCAATGGTGCTTGCTCTGAACATCTGTCTATCCAGCAAAATTCTGCTGAAAACTCCTTGGTTTGTTTCCAGAACCTCTCCCAGGTCAACACTGACCAACTCTGTTGTGACCTCTGCACATTGGACATATCAAGGACTATTTAAAACAGTTTACTCATCCTGCTGTATACCACAACCAAGTTCACCTGGGTTGCATCCAAAGCCTAGTGCCTGACCAGGGAATACTGGTATCTAACCAACAGACGTTCTTCCAGGTCCTTTACTCTGAGCTTGGCAACACTTTTACCACCGTTAATTGGTACCTTGCTGAAGTTACCAACACCCAGAATATCATGCTTCACCAGGTTGAAATCATCAAGAAGGGAATATCCAAGCTAGTTACAGTGCATGTGGTACAGACCCTCACCCACCAGGGTATAGATGCCAATTGGATTAGTGTGGTTACAAACCACCTGCTTGAGACTGGCCCCATGGTTCAAAGCCTGACTTATGAGGTGGAAGTCTTAGCCAGTTGCCTTGCCACCACTCCCTTGTTCACCCCCACGTCTACCACTACAGACAACTCCCCCTCCAGCCACCTTCTTTGCTGTGACATCCTTGAGCTCTTAAATCAAAACAAGAAGATGCAGACAGAAATGGTTCAGAAAAGCGCTGATCTTGCCTCCCTGTTTGATGGCTACCACACTGTGTCAGAGCTTCAGGATTGTCTCAAACTTCAACAATCACATGATAGAGCTGATAGCCAGACCTAAGAAAGGAAGAAAAAAGGAGGTGTGAGCCTTGCTCCAAGATGAGCTTGCCACCCATGAGAAGCACATTATTTCTATGTAAGACAACTTGGATATTCTCACTAAGAGAACAAGATCTATCAAGATGAGCTGGATGAGCAGCAACTTCTTCTGGATGCCTTCCAGAGCCAATTGAATATAATGGACGGTAAAATTATGGCTGTCAACTTACAGGCTATGCCCCTCAACTCCAAGAGTCTCCACAGTCTATGAAGGTCCTTCATCCCCAAGTTCTATAATGGCTACAGAAGAAATGATGATCAAACTTGGTTGCCCCCCAACGCTGTACAAGTATTAGAGCCAGTGTTGGAGTCTGAGGATGATGTCTTGGCCACTCCTGAAGCTTCTGGGGCTGCTCAGGACAGAGGAGGCAAACATGAAGTGCAGCAAGAGGGAAATTGTCAATGTGTCTCTGAGGCTAGCTTTGCTGCCTCTACCCTTAGCTGTTCCCGTCTCACCTGCTCCCCAGTGAGGATCACGCCTGCTCCCCTCCAACATGGCTCTAACAACTTCAAGCCCGTCAACTTACCCAAGTTTGATTGCAGGAGTAATGTGGCCATGTTCTTACGCCTATACCAGAACTTCATGTATGGCGCTGACAGTGCCATGAGGGACTCCACAATTATCATATGTCTTGATTCTGAGACTCAAACCATTATCTTGCTGTGTCTCCCTGTAAATTACTGGACTTTTGCCAATGTTCCAGGGCCCTGTCAGAAGAATTTGGTAGCCAAGAAGCCCTTCTTTGTTGCAAGATGAACTTTTCTGACACCAAGCTAAAGGTGAGAGAATACCTAGAAGAATTCACTTAAAGGTTCTAACTTGAGGCTCAAAACTTGTCATCTATGAGTACTGTGCAGTTTATTGATTTGTAGTCAGCACTCCTCAATGCTGTACGTGTCAACCGGGAACTATCTCTGGCTCTTAAGTCAGGTATTTACAATGCTCACACCGTGCCAGACCTTATTTACCTCCTATGAACCTACAAGGAGGAGTTCAAAGTCCCTCTCCCTGAAGACCACTCCACCAGCAAGTTGAGTATAGACCTTGTGTGGCTGTGAAGATTCCCAAGCCTTCTGACAAGGTTGGGGCCGCTCCAGCCAACAACACTCCCCGTACTTGCTTCAAATGTGGTATGGCAGGCCACTTCTCTTAGGAATGTAAGAATTCCTGCCAAAAGGTCCACCATGTAGGCATTGAGGACTGTGAGGAGGACTACACCAAGGACGCTGATATTGAGGAGGACAGTGAGGACCAGTCAAAAAACTACTAAGCAGCCAGGACAAGGAGAAATCCTTGGCTGCCTTTGTAATTTTGACATCCTCATCTCCTCTCATACCGCTGCCCCTGACAAACCTGTTCAGAGGCCTGCTGCTTTACTATCCTCTAAAGCAAACCCTAAGGATGAACCCTCTCTGATTGAATTTGACTCCCAATTAATACATGAGAATTCTGAATCCAAAGGAGTTCAAGAGGACCTCCTACATCAAGTTCTCACTGTTAACACTCAAACTCACTGGACTACACTGCGCCCTGAGGTGTTTACCCCCCAAATAGCTCAGAGAACAGTGTCCTTACCCTATGCTGAACAACTGGCTCAACCAGGTGTTGAAGTCACTCATGAGGAGGACAGTGCTTAACAACTGGCCAAGCTGCTCTGCACAGTAAACGTCTCAGCACAGCTAGAATCCCTCAAGGAAGTAAGCCCAGCTGTGGGAGCTGCCATGGCTACCTTCCTGGAGAATTTCAAAGGACTAAGTGTACACCAGGTCTCAAAGATTGTGGAGGTCAGAGAGGACCGCCAGGATTGCACCTATATCAACCTGGTAGTGAACAAGACTCATGTCTGGGCCATACTGGATACTGGTGCCCCTGGGAATATTATATCCTCACAGCTGGTTAAGAAGCTTAAGCTGGCGCTGGACTTGGCCTACCATAAAGAGTTTGGCACTGCTGGGCCACTAACCACTAGAGCAAAAGTAGCCTACTATTCTCTCCCTCTTTGCTTTGGGAAGCTAATGGTCACTGCTCCTGCTATAGTTCTGGAAAACAACAGCTATGGCATTCTATTAGGACTAGCTTCTTGGTCCATTATGGCACTGTGACCAACCATGGAGACCATACATTTGGGATTTTGGGCCACTCTATATCCATGTTCTACCATGGAAACCACCCTTCTGACCTTTCCTTATGCCGTCTGCACTACATCAACCTGGAGTACACAGACAGAGAACTACCAGTTGCCTATACACTGCATAGTAAGAAGATCAAGGTGCTAACTCTCTTGGTTAGGGAAGCCAAGGGAATCCCAGTCTACACCTCCTGTAATGTGACTATACCACCTAGCTTTCAGGTGATCCACAATACAGGCCTATTGCTGGCTCTATCAACTGGAACTCATGGAGAAATCTTTTGCATCCCTAATGCCTCCAGACTAGAGCCATGGATTGCACCAGGAATCCTTATGTCAAGCAAGAAGGAAGTACTCATACTATTGGAAAACATGAGTTGTGAAGCAATGGTTGTCTCCAAACATCAGCTTCTGGCTTATATACAACTATAAGAGCATGACAACCTTCAGGAGACCCCCCCCTTTGCGGACTTCTCTGAGTTGGGTCTACCCTGCAAGCAATCACTGATGCTATTGGTCATAAGTTGTGACTCCCTGTCTGGCCTCTCCAAAGAGCAAAAGGATCAAGCCATTGATCTCTTTGCTCATTATAATGATGTGTTTGCCAAGGATGATTATGATCTGAGCAAGGTACTGACATTGCCCACCATATTGACACCCAAGGCAGTCCACCTATCCGCTCCAGACCCATACAGCGTAGTCAAGCCAATCATGCTGTAGCCAACAAGGGGCTCCAGAAACTATTGGGATCTAGCTTACTGGTCACCAGTAAAAGCCCTTGGGCTTCCCCTCTCCTGATTATCAAAAAGAAGGATGGCAACAACCAAGTGGTGATTGACTACTGCTGGCTGAATGCTGTTACCAATGTTGCAACATCTTTGATTACTCCCTCTCAGGGAATTAACACCCTGAGTAAATCACTGAGCGGCTCGCCAAGTGGTTCACTGCCCAGTCAATAAATCAGTGGCACCATTATCAGTTAACCATCTATGACGGGGATCACTCAATCCAGGTACTAAATGGAACACAACTTGATTAAGCCTCGCAACTCAAGAGGAACATTACTCAGATAAGCCCCATGACCTCCATGACATACATGGACAACATGTGGCTTATCATGATACTATATATTAACCTATATTCATATTCAATAAAGTATCATTCTCTTCTTAATCTTCCACTTTATTTTGTTTATTATACTTCCCAGAAGTATAAACTTGACAGTGGTAGCACAGGTAGGTTATCCATAACTACCCAACTCAAAGGAAAAATTCCTCCCAAGAAAAGAACCCAAGCAATGTCACTCTCTAAAGGTTGGAGAGATTAAAAAGTAGGAAAAGACATCCCCCAGGCCTTGTCATCCACAATAATCTCCTTGTACCCATTGACCAGTACAACACTCTTAAAACCCGCAAACTGTTTCCTACCACGCCAGCCACAACAGCACCTACGTAACCTGAGATACCCAATATAGTGTTTCAGCACTTACATACCGCTGAGATTGGTGCCTTTGCAGGGCTACGCTGTGAGAACACCTCACTTTGGATCAACAGCACTGAGAGCAAGTTCAAACAAGTGGAGTACCCTCAAAGACTTTAGATCAGCAAAATTGCCCTCCACGTCACAGGAACTGCTTTGTGTTTTGTTACCAAATGACTGGCTCAACATCCTGACCAGAAGGAAAACTGGGAGATGTTCAAAGCTGCATTCCTCAAGAAATTCTCCATGAAAGATTCAGACGTGGTGATTATGACTGAACTCCAAACCTTCAAAATGACAGGAACCATCAAGGAATACATTACTGCATACAAAGGACTATGTGACCGTGCACCCAACATCATCAACTTTGATGAACCTGGGCCACACCTGGACTTCTACAATGGCCTCCCTACCCATATTAGACGCCAGTTTGACATGACCTGCTACCAGAACCTTGAGGACATATTCTTAGAAGAAAAACGCGCAGCTCAGAAGTCTGACAATCTACACGCCTCTAATAAATGCAAGGAAAACCCTGCAGTTAAGAGAGAGCCTTGCCCCAATAAGCAAAACAACCAAGCCACCAACACCCAACCTTGACACGGGAATTGCAATGCACAAGCAAACCAGGCTAGCATCAAAGATACCAACAAGGAGGGAAAAGCTCAGGGGAGTACTTAGGCAAGCCGCCCTCCCCCTCTTCACAAGACTTGTACAGAGAACAGGACATGGACTCAATCACCATGATCCAGGTTCCCTCCAGCAATCCTCTACTGTTTGCTATTCAATCTGGAAATAAACTCCTTACCTATCCTTTTCATTTTTGCAGATACCAGGGCACAGCACTATTCAACATTGCAGCCAACCAATCACTCATTAACAAGAGTTTTGCTGACCTCATGAAGTTACCTACCATTTGAAGTAACATCAAGAGAGTCATCATGGAGGACAACCACAGCACACCACTTACCCATGAGACCAGACCTTTCTGGGCCTAAATTGGAGACATCCAAATGACAATTAGTGGCCAAATTATTCCAAACCCCAAGTACAATGTCATACTTGGATTAGATCAGATGCAAAAGACAAAGCCTCACATAGACTGGGACAGTGCCACCCTCACTATCCAGAGAGGAGAGGTACACCATCACGTGTACCTGACACATCTCAACACCCTCATGAGGGACCACATATTTGTAAAGATAATGGGAACAGAGAAAGAAACTGACATCAGTAAAATTGATTGGAGCACATGTACGTATGAAGTCATTCACTTCAAAAATACAGAAATCCAACACAAACAAAACCCAATTAGGGACCAGCTAGTCAATGAATTTCCCTCTGTATTCCAAGAATCACTACCCAGGTTACCCCCTGATTGGGGCATACAACATGAGATTGACCTGAAAGGTAGCATACCCAAGGTGAAACCCATCTACTGCCTCACACCACAAGAAGACAACACTCTGAAGGCCTACCTTGATAAAGCACTCAAAAAAGGCCTCATAAGACCTTCAAAGTCACCCTTTGGTGCCGCTGTCTTTTTTGTGGCAAAGAAAGACAGAGGAATCTGCCTGGTCACAGACTACAGGGCCCTCAACAAGGTCACAATTAAGAACAGGTATCCCCTGCCCCTCATCAATGACCTTTTTGATGCCCTGGGGGGGGTCCCAAATCTTCACAAAAATTGATTTGATAGCAGGTTACCTCCAAATTTGCTTAAAACCTGAAGACATCCCAAAGACTGCATTTCAAACTAAATACAGATCCTTTGAATGTGTTGTCCTCAACTTTGGCATGAATAACACTCCCAGCATCTTTGTAACCTTCATGAATGAAGTATTCAAGGAAAACATTGGGAAAAGAGCAATTATCTACCTGGACGACATCATCATTTACAGCCCCAACCTACAACAACAATGGGAAGACGTCCGTGCAGTCCTCTGTACCCTACAGGAAAACCAACTAATTGCCAAACCGTCCAAATGCAAGTTCTTCTCAACTTAACTCCCCTTCCTTGGTTATATCATTAGCAAAGATGGCATCAAACCTGATCCAGACAAAATACACACCATAACAGAAATGCCAACCCCAAGGAACAAGAGCAAACTCCACACTTTCCTTGGAATGGTAGCCTATGTACGCAGGTTCATCCCTGACTGGGGCGCCCTAACAGCCCCCTATCAGCCATCACAGGGAAAACAACCAAGTTTGTCTGGAAACCTTTACGAGATCAACATTTCTGCCAATTGAAGGAACACATGGTCACTGCCCCCATCTTGCAATACCCAAACAGTGAGGGCATTTATGAGCTGGAAACTGACACCTCTGATTATGCCATAGGAGGAGTCCTCCGTATCCAAACAGCCCAGAAAGACTTCCTTTGAGTGGTATATGAATCCAGAAAGCTATCAGACGGCAAACAAAGATACCCTATACACAACAAGGAGTTGGTTGCCATCATACACTGCCTCATGAAATGGCGATGTTATCTAGAAGGAGCCCAGACATTCAAAATACTCACTGATCACAAGTCTTTGATATTCTTCAAAACACAACAACACCTGTCAAGAAGACAAGCTGAATGGATGAGTCTCATACAGAGATATCCCATGCAAATCAAATACAAGCCAGGCAGTGAGATGCTTACTGCAGACGCCCTATCAAGGCTATACAATAAACACATCCTACGCCTGATGGCAACCCCAACTGGCCCATGTTAATCATGGGGAATCTCCAGAAAGGGTTCCCACCTGGCACACCAATGGACATCCAAGAGAAAGTCCTCAAGAACAAACATCTGTTAAAAAGTGTATATGGCACCCTTCACCAAATACTTCCAAATGGTGACACTGTACCCTATGTCCTGTCAACACAAAATATTGACACAATCCTCTGATATCACAGAGACCTGGGACACACCCGTAGCAGAAACTTGCATGAATACCTCAAGGCACGCTACTGGTGGCCCAACATGCTAGATGATATCAGAGAAGTACTGGAATAATGAAAAGTCTGTGAGAAGTACGCCCAAACCAAAGCACCACCCAAGTCAGTAGTACCCATATCCATCACACAACCCATCAAGGTATGGTTGTTGGATATTGTGGGACCTATGCCTGGTGAAAGCAAAAACAAGAAGTACATCATAACAGCTATCAACTATGCAACCAGATGGCCTGTAGTACAAGCCACAAAAGAGAACAAAGACAACAACATGAGACAATTCATTAGCAAAAAGATCATAGAAAAGTTTGGAAAACCTGACCTCCTGATCACAGATGGAGGCACTGAACTTAAAGCTATTGACACCAACATCTACCTTGCAAAAATGGAATAAAACACATCACAGCCAGCCCATATCAACCACAAGCAAATGGACACGTAGAACAACTAAATGGCTCTCTAGTGGAAGCCCTCAGTAAGTTGTCTGCCAACAATCCAAAAGCCTGGGTTGATATGCTACCAACCACCCTTATGGTCTGCAGAAAACAAGTCAACCGCAATATGGGCAAAAGCCCTTATGAACTTGTCTATGGTCAAAAGCCTTCACTTGTCAGTACAATCACAGGACCACAACTGTCACTACCAAAAAAGATACCAGACAGCAATGACCCAAAAGTACTACAAGCCAGAAAAGACCAAGAGATGATGGAACAATAAAGGGTTCAGCAAGAAGCAATTCCATTGCAAAAAGAAAGATTCCAAGTTGGATACAAGATCTTGGTTGTCAACCACAACCAACACAAATTAGACCCAGGGTTACGTGGACCAGGCATTGTCATGGAAGTGAAGCCCAATAACACCTACATGATCAAAGGGATTGGAGCTTGAACTGAACTAAAACAAATGCATCATAATTGACTTTGTTTATGTAAGGCAAGAGCAGCCCAAAAAAATTCAAGACTCCCTGTTCCTAACGCCAAACTGGATCAGTACCAAGCTTGTATACCAGATACCCTCAAAAAGATTCCCAAGGCTCCGCCTTCCAGCACCCCAGGGGGAGATGTTGCAACATCTTCAATTACTCCCTCTTGGGGAATTAACGCCCCAAGTGGCTCACCGAGTGGTTCACCGCCCAGTCAATAAACTGGTGGCACCATTATCAGTTAACCATCTATGACGGGGATCACTCAATCCAGGTCCTAAATGTAACACAACTTGATTAAGTCTTGTGACTCAAGAGAAAAATTACTCAGATAAGTCCCATGACCTCCATGACGTACATGAACAACAGGTGGCTTATCATGATACTATATATTAACCTATATTCATATTCAATAAAGTATCATTCTCTTCTTAATCTTCCCCTTTATTTTGTTTATTATTCTTCCAAGAAGTATAAACTTGACACCAAGAAGGATTCATATCCCCTTCCTTGCATTGACAATACCTTGGATTGTCTGGGAGGCACCAAGTTCTTCAGTGCCATGGATCTTATCAGTGGGTACTGGAAGATTGATCTACCCCCCGCCAATCAAGAGAAACGTGCAGTTATCACTGACTAAGGGCTATTCCAACCCACAAGGATGCCCCAAGGGCTGTCCAATGCCCCAGCTACCTTCCAACGGGCTATGGATGCAGTGATGGGTGACCTCAAACTCACCAGTGTTCTGGTCTATCTGGATGACATTAATGTGTTCTCCAAAACCTTTAATGATCATCTACAGCACTTGGAGGAAGTCTTCCAGAGGTTACTTGCAGCTAATCTCAAGCTCAAGCCACACAAGTACAACTTCTTCAAGGAGCATCTTGAGTTCTTGGGGTTCATCATTGGTCAAGATGGACTCCATCCTGTACCTCTGAAGGTAGAAGCCATTGAGAAAATGCAGAGTCCAGCCAATAAGCGTGACATTCAAGTCTTCCTGGGGATGATTGGGTACTACTGTTGCTTCATCCCCAACTTTTCATCCCTGGGAAACCCTTTTTTCAGCTTATCAGAGCTGATAAGGAATTATTCTGAAGCCCAGCGTGCCAATCTTCCTTCAACGCTCTCAAGGGAGCACTGAATGCAGCCCCTTTACTAGACTATTATGACTTTACCATGCTGTTTTTGGTCTATACAGATGATAGCCTGACTGCAATTGGGGGTCTCCTCTTCCAACTGGAATCTGAAGGACTCAAAAATCCTGTTGGATACTGATTGCATATGTTTAATGTTCACAAGAGGAGCTAAACTGTCACCAAACACAAGTGTCTTGCTGTGACATACTACTACCAACAATTAAGAGTGTATCTTCATGGGGTACATTTCACAGTTGTAACAGATCATGCCTCACTGCAATGGCTGAAGACCCTCAAGGATACCAAAGGGTGTCTAGAGCGTTGGGCCATTAAACTTCAGGCCTACGGCTACAAAATCATTCATCAAGACAGAGCAGCCCACCATAATGCTGACTGTCTCTCCTGTCTTCCTACTGTTGCCTTGGTATCCCCAATGGCTGACATTCTCTATGACAAGCTTATAGAGGATTATTCTTTGTGGGGAGAGGAGCCAGTAGAGATTTAGAGGGCTCTCAAGAAGTTAGCTGTGGATACCAAGGTCTCTAAGGGACAACTCCTGAAGCTTTGTGGAGACTCTTGGCTACCTTACATACACCCATTCCTACACATAGACTCAGTGGTGGCCGCTCACAAGACTACTAGTCATGGTGGTATACAAAAGACATTAGCCCTGCTACAGCAGCACTGCTTCTGGGAAGGAATGTACACTGATGTAGTAGATACACTAGCCACCTGTCATGACTGCAACATTGGGAGACCTCAGGTTGCTAAGTTCCAATACAGACTTGTACGCCCTGGGTTTGCCTTCCACACAGTAGCCATTGACGTAGTGGGGCCCATGTCAGTTACCAACAGTTGCAAAAAGTTCATCATTGTGACTGTTGATCATCTGACTAAATGGGTAGAGGCCAAGGCCATTCCAAAACAATCTGCACTGGTGTCAGCCATGTCTTCCTGGAGAATATAATATACAAACATGGCTGCCCCCAGATTCTGCTGACAGACAATGGTACCAATTTCACCAGTCATATCATCTCCTGCCTCAACCAACTGATGGGAATTTGTAGGAAACTATCCACCCCTTATCACCCACAGACAAATGGCATGGTAGAGCACACTAATGGGAGCCTGATCCAGATACTCCAGAAGCTCAGTCACCAGCATGAGACTGAATGGGATACCTTTCTGCCTGCAGCCACCTTTGCATATAACATTGGGTACCATTGTGCCACTGGCAAGTTGCCCTTACAACTGCTCTATGTCTAGCAACCAGGACTTCCCCCTTTTCTATATTCCTTGGTAAAGCCCAGCCTGGCTGTGTCCCCAGAGGCATACCTCAACAAGCTTGTTCAAGCCTTTATTTGCTTTCAATCAGAAGCCTACACTGTAAACCTAAACCATAAGTTGCAGGACCTAGAACAAGCTGCATCCAAGAGTCCCGCCCTACCCACCTACCTAGTAGGAGACTCAGTTTACTTCTTCAGCAATAGAGGGTACAGGCGTGAATCCAAACTTGCTTCCCTTTGGCAAGGCCCAGTTCAAGTTATTCAGAAGACTGGCCCTGACTCCTACACCCTTAAGGAGCTCCATTATGGGCAATTGATTACTAGAGTACACGCTCAGTATATGCAAACTGCTCCTAGTGATCAAGAGTAAGCCCCAATGAGGACAATAACCCAAAAAAACAAAAGCCTAATAAAAAATTCCTTGGGTTGCTGTCCTGTTTGCACTAGTGATGCACCAAAGTATGAGGAATAAGAATGAAAGAACAAAGTGTTTATTGGAGACTGACAAGACTCTTCTGATACTGCACCAAATTTTCTACTACATGAATGGCAGCCAGGAAACACAACTGGCTACCTACAGATTGCAAAGCCAATGACCAAGGATTGGGCAACAAATCCCCATCAAACAAGACACACAATTGACCCCAATGCCTACTAAGACCAGCTGAGGTACCAGTAGCTGATCTAGCTGAACCCCCAATTCCAGATAGCTGTTGTCCACATCATGTAGGACTAACCACTTCTAAGTTGCCTTCTTTACCTCCACTGGCCTTGTATGCTTGCGCCTCTTGGGAATTACTACTTGCACCTTCTCCAAGGCTCTTCTTGGAACTCTCCTAGAGTGACTGTTCACCATAGCTGCCATCTTGAGACACCAAGCCATTCTTAACCCTGTTGTCTAATCCAGTGAAGGGAAATGTTGCAGATCCTGAATGGATTAGATGTAAAGTTGTCCATCTAGGGATTAAGCAATGGAACAATTGCACAGTTGCGCTATTGCATCCTGATTCTACTAGTGATAAAGACGTTTAAAACGCTCCTAAAACAGGTGTTCAATTTGCCTTTCAAATGCGCACAAGGCACAGGATTTACTTCCAAGGTTATAAATAGGACATAATAGATATTGCCACTTGCCTCCATTAGGCAAGGTGTTTGAAACCAGTTGTTCTCTTGTGTGGCTCTTTCTACTTTACCTTTTCACTCTCCTCCTTTAGGAAAGTCCTTCTGTCTGTGCCACTATTTCCATGGTGGAAATTCCCCCGCCTCTTACTATATAACTGCAGCACTATCTAAATAAATACCAGGTTTGTCATTATA
This sequence comes from Entomophthora muscae, assembly GCA_014839935.2. Classification (NCBI taxonomy): domain Eukaryota; kingdom Fungi; phylum Entomophthoromycota; class Entomophthoromycetes; order Entomophthorales; family Entomophthoraceae; genus Entomophthora; species Entomophthora muscae. The sequence goes on from QTSX02001468.1 coordinate 337,961, forward strand.
TCCTTATATTCTTCTGTCCTACCAAAGGATGTTACTATACCATCTACAGGTATAGTATTAAGAGTTAAGATCCTGACTAAATGTTTATAGAAAATAGCACCCTATACTGCTACAAATACGGCAAAATTAAAATGACATATATGAGAAGGGAGTTCATTGGGAATGAGTTTACTAGGTTGCTGAAAGACTGGTACAGGCCTAAAGAAGTTTTTCCCTAGCTGAAGTTCAAGTGCATGGTGGTGAATTCCGCCTAGTTATTGGAAAAGTATTGGAAGAGTTTGCATTAATGCAGGCCAAGTATAAACTTCTAACTAGCCACCTCCCTCTGTTAGGAAATGACAACTCCTCCAAGACAGTCCCAGGATTCAACCCAGGACACACTATGAGGGCTGACAAGCAGGAACCTCACAGCTCCTTTTGTGCAGGATTATCACTCTGGTCTTGCCCCTGATTAGCCTGAGTATTTATTTTCCAGTGCCTGAATTGTTGTTGCATCAATGATGCCTGATGCATCCAATGGATCCTGTTGATGGGTGTCCATTTCCTCCTGGCTGCTGCATTGAGGTATAATAAATCCATCATAGGTCTCCATTAGATCAGGGTCCTGTGTGGCTATTAGTTAGACTGGTTTCTTCTTGGCTTTGGTCAGGGCTCTTATCTGGTGTGATTTGATTGACAAAATTACATTGTACTTGGCCTTGGTGCCCCAGGGTAAGGCTATAAGAATGTTGGCTTGGGAACCCATTTTCATATCATCCAACTGGTACTGCTGGATGTCTTCTGCTGAAACATAGACTCTTTCTGATGTTGAGGGACACCACACCTATCTATGGCCTATTGCTGAGCCCATAGAGCAGACAAGGAGAATTTGTTCAGGGTATACCTTGAACTCATCACTGGACGTTTCATCCTGTTTGAGTATGGTTGCTCTTCTAGGAATAGATGCCAAGCGTTTTGGGTCCAAGGGATTGATCATAGCCATTGTCTTGGCTTTGGTGAGGTGACCCATGTAGGGGTTCTTGAGCAGTTCAAACTGCACAATCTCTCTGTAATCGACCAGGACCTCCTTTAGTTGGGTTTCAACACCCTCTCTTTTCTATTCAAGCAGAGGGCTTCAAAGGACATGAAGAGGGTGTTGTACTGGGTATTTCTGGTGCAGGTGCTTTGTAAGACTGTCTTGACTGATATCCCTTTGATGTCTGTGATCTCTGCCGGGAAGATCACTTTAGCTGCCTGTTCTGCGTCATCTTTGCAGAGGAAGACCAGTTCAAGGAAGTCTTTGACTGGGCTTTGCTGAAAGAGAAAGCCTTTGGTTAAACCTTGTCTATTTCCTTGGCCGCCTTTTGGACAACCATCCACATTTAAACTGTCTACATGTAGCAACCTTCATGTCAACAATTTAAAAAAATATGTATATTTTGATTGTATGTTTATTGATTTTTTTACTTTAAATAATTGTTCCTAATGATAAAGTTTAAATTTGATTTTAAGTGTCAAGTTTCAAGTGAAATTTTAAAAAGCAAAGCCAAAACAAAGTTTGGGATAGTTGACATGGGGGGTGCTGCATGCAGACAGTTTAAATCCTGATGGTTGCCACCTCTTGGAACTGAAGTGGGTCTCCTCCAAAGTTGATCCAGATCCCATGGGGAAAGGAGGGCTTGGGGTGAGATCAGGTGGTTTCTTGGAACCATCCTTATGACGCTACAAATTTCAGTCATCCCTCTGATAAAAAAGGGTCCTTTATTGGTGGTTCTTGTGGGATCTCCAGTTAGACCTTGGCAGAGTGTTTCTGGTCCTGGACTACCTTGGCCCAGGATTTTCAGGTTCTTTGGGGCATCCCTTTCTTCCCTTTAATAAAAGCATATGGTAAGCACCAACTCTTATGTGCTTTAATTGATCTATTAATGTTTAGATTCCAAAAATTGGATCTAAGCTGTGAAAGGTTATACCAAAATTAATGACTTGGCACTCAAACAACCCATAGTGTGTCTGCAATGCAGTTTCTCCCTTTTCCCTGGGAGAGATTTTGACCTGATTGAACCCAACAGTGAAGAAAATCTTACTAAAGACATTGGCATCTGCAAGTGTATCAAATGATCTATTAAGCAGCAGGAGGGGTATCTTTTCTTTACTTTGGTTGTGTTGAGGGTGCATTAGTATGTGACTGGGTGGAGTTTATTAGAAACACAGGTCAATACAGGTTGGTATTGTTTGATAATCTTCTGGGATCTCCCCATCAGAGATGGGCAGGAAGGTTTCTGGGTGAGGGGTAGCCATAAGCCAGCGCTTTAATCTTCCTTAATGGAGTTTGCTTAAAGGTAAGGTTTTAATTGAAACTACCACTGCTATCACCATTGTCGCCAAAATAATTAGAATTTGTTATTTGCATTGGGGAAGACAATATTCCTTTAGGGAAGTATAGAGAAAAAGGTAAAGGTGATGGCTTTATCAGGACATAGTAGTCAATATACTGCATTGGGGAGTCACTGGTCCACAAGGGGGTGGTATTGTGACAGGATCCAAGTATGGTATGGGGAGTAAATAACTAATCAAGAGATTGCTGCTCAAATGATTACATGCCTAATAAGGAGATATAAGACATACTTTAACAACAGCAGCAGGATGGCCTGTGTTGTTAGATGCATTAGCAGTTGATGTATTGATCTTGGTTGAGACAATAGCAAAGGCTAGTGTGGGACATATCTTTAATGTTATTAGTAGTAATTGTTTAAAATGGTGAATGATCTAGATTTTGGTATGTATAGGTATTATAAAAACCCAAAAATAACAGGGGAGAATTGTACAAGAAGATATGTTTATAAAGTAAACAAATTGAAATTTATAAGCTTTTAGAGAGTGAAAATAATTATTTAATCAAATATTTATCTAAAAAGGTTGAAAAAGATGAGGGATGAATGGGAGGATAGCACAAGTTTAAGAAGTTGGGGATTGTCTAGGTCTGGTGGGGTTGGCTAGGAACAGATGGGATGGAGGCAGAATTGGGCATGTGATCATGGGGATTTTCTGAAGGAGTTAATTATTAAGCAAATCATGTTAAACTTGGTCATGTATTTGATTTTAAAGTATAGGATGAATGAAAAGAGTAAAAGGTATTATTATCTATGTGATTTTATGCTTTCAATCACATCAAGATCACATGATGAGCAAGTCTGCCACCCCCACCAATTGAAAAGCCTATTTTAGTCATGACCAACAAGGATTAGGTTAATAGTATTAATGAGGTCTGTTATAAGAAGGCTTAACTAAAATTGTTAAAGATATCTCAGATGGATCTATGCACGTTCAGCTGGGAATATCTATACTTGATCCAATTACCCTCCATAATTCCTGCAGTCTGTGCACCCTTTACCATCTGATGACTTAGGAAGGCTGAGTACTAGCATTGAAGATATTTATTTACTAACCAGCCATCCTTTAACATCACTGATACCACATTAATGGGTTCAATCAGCCATGACCCTGTAAAAATGTTCCCTTTGACGAGATGGTAAATACCTACCAATGGAGTCCCAGCGTTAGCTCCAGGTTACTCTCTCTGAGGGTTTTCTCTCCAAGGATACTGTTGAGCTGGATTTATGTTGGCACTTTTAATGGAATATGGGCATGTTTTATGGCAATATTAATTAGGTTTCTTTTGATAAAATTACAGGGTAGACATAGGATTCTGGGTACCATTCTATTGGTACCTTTATGACTGAACCCAACCCAAATAAGGCACTGCCCCATACCTTCATAGCCTTACCCTACAGATGAGAACCCAAATTATTGTGGTAGATGTAATGGCTGGGGCTAGTTTCAGGGTCTCTTCCAGATAGAAGTTAGGATACCCCAGAAAGGCCCAGTATATGAGAGGCATCCACCTGACCATGTAGCTGACTGTAGTTGCCCAGGGTCGCATCACTCCCATATAGGCAATCACTTGTTCATTACGGCTTTCATAGCCAGATAAGCGAAACATAGATTACTGTAGTCATGGTACAGTATGTTTCAAATCTATGGCGCTAAGTAAAGTCAAACCAGATACAAACAAATTTAAAAAACTGATTAGTCTATTATGATTAGCAATAGATTTAGGTCCACTTTTTTGTTTGCTTCTGAGTCTATTTTGATTAACAATAGATTTGAAAACTACTGTATGCTGCTATCAGGGGTTAAGAAGTATTTTGAGGCTTATAAATGTCTATAGTTATAAGCAGGTTTACTGGTCACTTGTGTAGATATTGATTTCAACTTTGTCACTAGGGTGGGGAAGGTCACAGGTTTTAAATCGAATGAAAATTTCAAATAAAAATTTTAATTAAAAAACGTAGCATCAACCTATATGACACACGCTATAGGTAGAGTTTTGATATACTTTCAAACTAATCTGCTTAGCCTTCCTGATTCAAATGCCATTGTTTCCTTAAAAGGAAATATCTTAACAGCCCCACCATTTCGACTGGAAGGTATGGATTGGTTTGATGAGAAGGGATCAGCTTGGAATCATCGGTTCGATCGAGATTAACACGTCAGCTCCGTTCAAAGTTGTCGATTTAACTTAACCAACAGAATTCCCAGTAGTTGCCTTGGTTTAATACAGCCGTTGAAATGATCAGCTTGACATAAAGTGTTTAATGTTCAATATGTTGATTTAATATATATTGTGAAGAAGAGTTTGTTCGCGTGGGATGGTCCTTCAAGCTGAATGAACTGAGGGCAAGTGTGTTTTGTTGGAAGTCGAGCAAGCTGTCCTCGAGCGAGTTGATTTGGTTAAATGCCTTGGTGCTGCGCTTTTGGAAATCCCCCAAGTGGTCCTCGAGACGAATGTTTTCGAACACTTTGGCATCCAAAATGCGTTGTAGGTCGCGCACATCTGCTTCTTTGATGCGGTTAATGTTGGCTTCCTTGCCAATGGCAGTTCTATGAAGCAAGTACAAGATGCGCAGTGAGGACACAATGTGAACAACCACAACCAATGAAAATTGGTACACATGCAAAATGCCAAGCATATCAATGACCCCAAGTATACTGCACGCCATAATCACTGCCAAGTCTATAGCATTCCAGCAGCTAGACAAGTAGCCCAGGTACCCTCCTTTTGTCAGGCCTGCGCGCACCAAAGTCTCGACCAAGAATATACCCAACATGCAACACCTGGCCAAGTCCAAAGCTTTGGAAGCCTTGCTCCCCACCAGAATATCATCGTCTTCACGTTTTGAAACGTCTACATGTTAGTGAATCTAGAACATTTTACCAATGATAACCCCAAGTACTTCTACAAGTGCTTCTAATATAAGGTACCCAATAACAAGGAAAGCGATGCCGGTTTGGAACTTGCACGACATGACAGTATCTCTAAGACTGCTCCAGGACGAACTCATGTCATCATCGAGATCAAAAGGATCTTCCTCCATGCCATCGCAATGAACAGTTTTCCATTTAAATACCGCATTCAAAAATTCAATAGTGACCCCTGGATGATCATTCAACTGAAAACCAAGTCTAATAGTTTCACTTGTTTAAGTAAGCCTACATCCCTTTTCCCATCAACAATACCCCAATCACCTTATCTTACGGCATGTAACCCCTCAAGAAGTCGAGTATCTTAACGTTCCTATTTGCAACTTCAATTCCCAACCTAAAACAATTCCCAAATCCAACCCACGGACTTGCCCTTTAAGTAGGATTGGGGCGACACCATGCCTTCAATCCGAACAGTTGTCGCTTTTCACTTCATTTGCACGATGTATGAGATTTGACTTAAGCATAATTAAATGCTATTTTCACACATTTTACATCAACCGCAATAAATCAAATCCCAAACCAGCCTTGTTGCAATTAACAATAAAGAACGGCATGTAGGGTTGTGGCGGACCTAGGGCTGCAGTAGATCTGAAACATTGGCTGCTTTTTTATAATGCAGCCATTCATCTCAGATCCGGCTACAATCCCGGAAAATCGTGCCGGCTACAATTTTCCGGAACCGTAGCCTTTATATGTCCACTGGGGGATGCTTCCCCCAGATTTTTTTTAAAATAAAAGATTATAATTTTTATCAAATTTTTAAAAAATATAGGAATCAAAAATCAAATCTTTTCAAAATTAAATTTTTATTAGAAAATATATCATTTCCTGGCTCTTCCAGAGGAAGAAAGCTGCCACAACCATTTTTTTTGGATTCCCCTAAGATAGGGAATCAAAAAACAAGAATCTGACGGCTGCAACACAGCACTTACCATAATCATTGCATTTTCCCTCCTCCATAGCCCTAGGCGGGCCACCCCCAGATAAAGACCAGATTTTCCCAGTTTTTTTCAAAAATGTGGATTCTATATATATTTCTATTTAAACCCTTTTAAAGCCCCTCGTTTTGGAAAGCCAAAAAATCCTGGTTTTGTCCATGGTGGTCTGCCACAACCCTAACAACATACCATTCATAATCCTCAAACGATCATCCTTAATAGAAACCCCATACCAACACTAAACATATTTCACCTTCAAAGATCTGAATGAAAAATAAAAGGAAGAAGCCAAGCAGACAAAATCAGTAAATTGATTTAATTCCTTATGCCAGCTTCCCCGCAAAGATTCCCCACCAAAGAGAACTTCAAATCCAATATTGTAATGGCGGAGTTACCGCAAAATTATGAAGTGTTCACGGAATGAGGTATGAAATACCAAATGCCCAAAGAATTAAGAATGTGTAAAAACTGTAAAGTTGAAATGCATTAGCAGAAATCTCCAAGCAAGGGCAGTGGTGAAGTGCAGCCCAAGAAAGCTAAAACAGACACCAGGAGAATCAGAGATTGAGGAATGGTCACAGAATTTCACAAGTAGAGAATCTCACAAGTTGGTTCAACAATTTCCTCAATTTTGAGATTGGGAGCATCAAAGAACAGAGCAGAGGCTGCAGACACCGCAAAATCAACGCTGCAGCCTGCAAGATATCTCACAGGCATGTATGCAAGGGGAAGCTCCATAATCTGTAAAATCTGTAAAACTTAAAGCTGTAAAACTAGTGGTAAGTTAAGATGTTTATTGAACTACTGCAGTTTTTCAGTAAATTTTCAAGTGATATTGAGTTTGGGAATAATCCTGAGGTGGCAGTGGGAAATTTTTGTCACCAGGCCTCCAGTATTGACCAAAAATTGTGTGGTGTCATAAATCAATTATTGGGCTGAAAAACACCAAATTACCTGATTCTTGCGGGTTTGGGCCTTAAAGAGCAGGTTTTTAGGTCCCGTTTGGAGGGGCACCTGCTTGGCTACCACCCACTTCCTGTTGATAGCTTGATTCAGATCTGTGTAGGGTTTAATTGGCGTTTTCTTGCTGGAAACTCCTCTTTGTTGAGTTTTCTTGGGGCAAAAAATGCCTGCCAAGATGTCTTTATCCATGACAAGTATCCCACTTCAAGATCCTAGCAATCAAATCCTAGAATCCTGCTTATTATAGCTACCTAAACTATCCAAACCCACTACCACCATTTTTCATCTAGCGCCCCTGGTACCCTGCTTTCATAAAAGCTCTTTTAACATAATATGTCAACATTAAGTTAAAATTTATAATATTTTAACCAATACTGGTATTGATAAAGCACCCAAAAGAAGGGTATTAAACAGGGGGATAATGAAATTTAAAGGATAATTTAATTCTCACTAGGAGGAGCTCTTAATAGCAAATCTGGTTCCCCAGTTTTCTCATGCCAGCAGTAGGGGATTGGGAAAGGCCTCCAAGGAGGTCCAGAGCTTTATCTAATAGGATGCTGGATCTAACAGGGTTGATGCCACTATTCCTAATAGATTTGGGATTGATTCTAGGTAAACTGAACCCCCAGGGAAAACAACCAACCATAGAGCAAAATGTTCCCTTGGTGTAGTAGGAGGTGTAGCCCTTGATATTCTATGGACAATTCAGGGGACTGATTATTGATGCCTTACCAGGTGATTTAGGGGTCAACATTGCCATGTTGAACCTTTTTCAGCATTGGCACTGTTGACCAGAAAACCAAACTCTACTGAGGGGATAAATAGCCAAGCAAGCTTAATTAATGTTCTTCTTTGCTTTCAGGGGTAAAACCAAAAAAAGATCCTTAATGTGGCCATATCAACACAATTTAAAATCAACTATCAGGGCCCAGAATGGTCCAGAAAAAACCCTATGTTGAATAGGTTTAATGCCTGCAATTGACCAATCACGCAACCAATTGATTGCATTGCCAATCACATTGATTGACCAAAAAAACTTTAATGCCAAGTGGGGAATCAAACCCTGGTAAAAGCCAAACCTGGGGGCAATCAGAAACGTTCCAATGCCAAGTGATGAGTATATACTTCTGGGAAGCATAATAAACAAGACAAAGGGGGAAATTAAAAAGAGAATGATAATTTATTTGAAAAGAATATATAGTATCATGAAAGCCACATGCTGTCCATGTGTGTCATATAGGTCATGGGGCTTATCTGAGTAATGTTCCTCTTAAGTCATGAGGCTTAATCAAGTTGTGTTCCTTTTAGGATCTGGATGTTTGATCCCTGTAATAGATGGTCAAATGATAGTGGTGCCACTGACTTAATTATTAGTTGGTGAGCCACTCAGTGACTCATTTGGTGAACTACTCAGGGCTTTAATTCCCTGAGAGGGAGTAATCAAAGATGATGCAACATCTCCCCCTGGGGTGCTTGAAGGCGGAGCCTTGGGAATTTTCTTGAGAGAGTCAGGGATGTGTGCTTGGTAATGATCCAGTTTGGCATTGGGGACAGGGAGTCTAGAGTTATGTTGGGCTGTTCTTGATTTGCATAGGCAGAGTTGGTCATGGTATATACATTTGAGTTTAGTTCTTGTGCCAATCCCTTTGATGAGGTAGGTATTGTTGGGTTTGACCTCCATGACAATGCCTGGTCCACGCAACCCTGGGTCCAACTTATGCTGGTCATGATTGACCGCCTAGAATTTGTCCCCAACTTGGAATCTTTCCTGTTGCAAGGGGACTGTCTCTCTTTTGATCCTTTTCCTCTCCATATCTTCTTGGTCTTTTCTGGTATGTTGTACAGCAGGATCACTGTTGTCTGGTACCTTTTTGGTATAGGTAATTGTGGTCCTGCAGTAGTACTAACAAGGGTGGGCTTCTGCCCATAGACAAGTTTTTATGGGCTTTTTCCTGTATTGCAATTGACTCAAGTTCTGCATACCATGAGTGCTGTTGGCAGCATGTTGACCCAGGCCTTTGGATTGTTAGCAGATAACTTACTGAGGGCCTCCACTATTGAGTCCTTTAATTTTTCTACTTGTCCATTTGCTTGTGGGTGGTACAGGCTGGGGATGATAAGTTTTACTCCATTTTTGGAAAGGTAAATATTGGTGCCAATAGCCTTGAGTTTAGTGCCTAAGTCTGTGATCAGGAGGTTGGGGTTTCCAAACTTGGCTATGATTTCTTTTCCAATAAATTGTCTTATATCATTGTCTTTGTGTTCCTTTGTATCTTGGGCTATAGGCCATCTGGTGGCATAGTTGATAGCTGTTATGATGTACTTTTTGCCTTTGTTCTTGCCAGGCATTGGTCCCACAATATCCAATGACCACACTTTGAAAGGTTGTGTGATGGATACCGGTATTACTGATTTGGGAGGTGCCTTAGAGTGGGCGTACTTTTCACAGACTTTGCATTGCTCCATTACTTCCTTGATATTGTCCAGCATGTTGGGCCACCAGTAGCTGTCTTGAGGTATTCATGCAAGTTTCTGCTGCAGGTGTGGCCAAAGCCTCTGTGATATCAGAGGGTTGTGTCAATCTTTTGTGTTGTCAGGATATAAGGTATGGTGTCACCATTTGGAAGAATTTGGTGCAATGTGCCATATAGTTTTTGAACAGGTGTTTGTTCTTAAGGACTTTCTCTTGGATGTCCATTGGGGTACCAGGTGAGAACTCTTATTGAAGATTACCCATGATTAAAATGGGCCATTCTGGGTCACCATCAGTGCATAGAACATGTTTTCTGTATAGCCTTGACAGGGCATCTACATTAAGCATTTCCTTTCCTGGCTTGAATTCAATTTGAATTGGGTACCTCTGTATGAGGCTCATCCACTTGGCTTGCCTTCTTGACAAGTGTTATTGTGTTTTGAAGAATATCAACAATTTATGATCAGTGAGTACTTTGAATGTTTGGGCACCTTCTAGGTAACATTGCTATTTCATGAGAAAATATAAAATGGCCACCAACTCTTTATCATGTATGGGATATTGTTGTTTGCTGTTGAATAGTTTCCTGGACTTGTATGCCACAGGAAGGAAGTCTTTTTTCCCGTTTGGATACAGAATACCCCTCATATTGCGTAGTCAGATGCATCAGTTTCTAGTTCATAGATTACCTCACAATTTGGGTATTGGAGGATGAGAGCAGTAAGCATTTGTTCCTTTAGTTGGCAAAAATGTTGGTCTTGTAATGGGTTCCAGACAAACTTGGTTGTTTTGTCTGTAATGGCAGATAGGGGGCTGTTATGGCACCCCAGTCAAGGATAAATCTTCTTAAATAGGCCACCATTCCAAAGAAGGAGTGAATTTCACTCTTATTTCTTGGAGCTGGCATCTTAGTTATGGCTTGTATCTTGTCTAGATCTGGTTTGATTCTGTTGCAATGTGCTAGAATGTGATGGGTTTGATGGACATTAAGTTCAAAGTCAGATTCTGGAACACAATTACACATAGGCAATTGCTCAACCAATTGATTGAGAACTAGTGGATTCAAGAGCATTCTGGATTCCACTCAAATCCACTCAGTAATTTGGCAACTAAGAGTTTACACAAAGGGGAAAAACAAGGCCTTCATTTCTAGAATCAAAGCTCCTACTTGACGCTTGAGTCTGGAAACCTAAATAGAAGTGATGTCAACAATCCAATCACTCACTCAATCCCTACTTATGGGTGCAAAATCAATAGTCCATATTGATATTGATATTTTAATTATGTTATTGATGCCAATCCTGGCCTGATTCCCCAGCCTCCCATCCCACCAATTTCCCCTCTACCAATTCCCCACCTCCCTATATATACTTGGTTTCTATATGAAATAAACATAAGTTTTTACCCCTACATATTGTTCACTCCACTTTGGTTTTACTACCCTGAATTAAGGTATAGTAATTGAACAGTTACCAGGGATAATCTAAGTTAGCTATACTCAACAGTCACAACTTACAACAGATTCCGTCCTTGCTGATAATGTGATCAAGGAATGGGAGTTCAGCTGAGAAGAATTTGCACTTTGATGGTTTTGCAATTAGTTGATTTTCTTGGAGGGTGCAGAGGACCAGGCAGACGTCTTCCCAATGTTGCTTCAAGTTTGGGCTGTAGATGATGATGTTGTACAGGTAGATAATTGCTTGTTTTTTGATGTGCTTCTTGAAGACTTTGTTCATGAAGGTCAGGAAGGTACTGGGGGCATTAGTCATTCTGAAATTGAGAACAACACATTTAAAGGATTCATATTTAGTTCTGAAGGCAATATTTGGTATATCTTCAGGCTTTACTCAAATTTTGTGGTGGCCTGCTGTCAGATCAATCTTTGTAAAGATTCTGGACCCCCCAGGGTGTCAAAAAAGTTTTCAATCAGGGGCAGGGGATACCTGTTCTTAATTGTGACCTTGTTGAACGCCCTGTAATCTGTGACAAGGCAGAGTCCTCCGTCTTTCTTTACTACAAAGAAAACAGAAGCACCATAAGGCAATTTTGATGGTATTAAGAGTCTTTTCTCAAGGAATTTGTCAAGATAAGCTTTTAGGGCATTGTCTTCTTGTGGTGTGAGGCAGTAGATAGGGCGTGCTTTAGGTACATATCCTTTGGGGTCAATCTCATGTTGTATGCTGCGGTCAGGTGGTAAGCCTGGGAGGACTTCCTGGAAGACAGAAAGGAACTCACTAACTAGCTGGTCTCTGATGTAGTTGTTCTGACGCCTGGTTTCCTTATTTTTAAAATGGATAACCTCATATGTACAGGTGTTCCAATTGATCTTGCTAGGGTCAGTTTCCTCTTCTGTCTCCATGATTTTTACAAATACATGGTCTCTCATGAGTGTGTCAAGGTGGGGTGGATAAACATGGTGGTGCACCTTACCTCATTGTATGGTGAGGATAGCGCTATACCAGTCAATGTGAGGTTTGGTTTTCCTCATCCAGTCCAGGCCAAGTATAACATTGTATTTGGGGATTGGTATGATAGGGCCACTAATTGTTGTTTATACATCTCCAATTTGGGCACAGAAAGGTTTTGCTTCTTGGGTGACTGGTGTGCTTCTGTTATCTGCCATGATGATCCTCTTGATATTGGTTCAATCCATAGGTAGTTTCATGAGGTTGGCAAATTTCTTGTTGACAAGAAAGGGTCTGCTCCAGTGTCAAATAGTGTGGTGCTCTGATATCTGCAAAAATAGAAAATATAAGTGAGGAGTTTATTTCCAGTTTGGGTGGCAAACAGTAGAAGATTGCTGGAGGGTACTTGGATCACGGTGATTGAATCCACATCCTGGTCCCTGAACAAGTCTTTTAATTTAGGGGAGGGTGGCTCTCCTAAGCACTCTCCTGAGCTTTTCCCTCCTTGTTGGTATCTTTGGTGCTTACCTGGTTGTCTTGGGAAGTAAAATTCCCGTTTCATGGATGAGTGTTGTTGGCTTGGTTGCTTTGCTTATTAAGTTGAGGGTCCTTCTTTGCTGTGGGACTTTCTTTTTGTTTGTTGTGTTAGGTTGTCAGATTTTGTGCAGTTTGCTTCCCTTCCAAGAATACTTCTTGGAGATTATTGAAGCAGCTCATGTCAAACTGATGTCTAATGTGTGTGGGGAGGCCATTGTAGAAGTCTAAACATGGTCTGGGTTCATCAAAGTTGATGGTGTTGGGCGCACAGTCATGTAGGTCTTTGTAAGCAGTAATGTACTCCTTGATGGTTCCTGTCATTTTGAATGTTATAAGTTTGGTCATGATCACAACGTTGGAATCCTTAACATAGAAATTTTTGAAGAAGGCGGGTTTGAACATCTCCCAGCTTCTTTCTGGCCAGGATGCTGTGCTAGCCACCAACTTATAAAACATGATGCGGTTTCTGTGAAACAAAGGGAGATCTCACTGACCCAGAGCCAGTGGGGATATTCTACTTGTTCAAACTTGTTTTCTGTACTGCTGATATAAAGGGAGGCATTTTCCCAATGTACCCATAAAAAGGCCCCGATTTCTGCAATACATATGCTTTGAAAGACAATAATGGGTATCTCAGGCATCTGCAGGCCTGCAAAAGTTGTGGGCGGGTTCAGGAGTCTGCAAGTGTGGAGAATGTTGTATTGTTTGATAGGAACAAGGACGTCATTGCAGATGGTGTATCCTGTGGGGATGTCTTGTTCCTCTTCTTAGTCTCTCCAACCTGCAGGAAGAGCCATCTTCTGGTTCTTTTTCTTGAGAGGAATTTTTCTTTATAGTTGTGTAGGTGTATGTCAGGGAACCAACCCTGATTGGCTGGCTTGCTAGCGTTTGGAAACTGGCGGGTTGCGGACTGGGCAGGCAGGGCCCACCAAAGGATTGGTGCTAACTTAATGAGGTAGGACATTGACTTGCCCACCCACAACCACAGACCAGCGGCAGGGACAATAGTATCTATTACTCCCATGAGAGTAATATATACAATCCTAAAAAGCTTGTTGGAATGCTCCAGTGGGAGCTTGGTGGAGGAGGCAGGCATTGGTTTGGGGGTGACAGGCAGTTCCATGTCCATTTGGTAGGCAGGAAGGAAGTTGTATTTATCTCTGAATAGACAGGGTTTGGTAACGTACCAAGGGCCTTCTTGGTTGTATCTGGTTAACTCTGTAGTTCTGGCCAAGGGGTCCCAGGCCAGTATGTTGTTGGTGGTGTAGTCCTTGTACTCAGGCTTTAAGGGGTACTCTGTAAAATGGACAGGACCAAAGGGAGCACCTGGCAGGCGGTACATAGCTGGCAGACTGGCAGAGGGGTTGGATGATCTTTGAGTTAACTGGCAGATGACAAGAATAAAATACAGCAATAATTGGGGAAACCAATATCTCATAATCTTTATTTAAAAATGACAATGAGGGTTGATCTCAGCCTGGAAGGTATTTATATCACACTACCAGGCTTCACTACCTGGTTGGGTTTTCTGGGCTTGGGCAGGTTGGCATCAGGGGTCTCAGATGGCAGTGTGGCGCTTGACACTAGGGGTTTGCCACTGGCTGCTTCAGGATGAGAAGACTTCAAATCCTTCTGTTTGTCAATTTAGGTATTGGGTACCTCTTTGGGTTCAGTGCCTCCCCTGGGACTTTGGGGGAATTTGAAATAGCCCTCATGGAGAAACTTGCGTATTTCAGTGAGAAAACTGCCAGTGTCAGGCGTTGGCACCTCAGAGAAATTCTCAGCATCTTGCACTGGCGGTTTGCTTACAGAATCCTGTGGGACAGCTAAGGGTTTGGGTCCTGGCGGGATGGTAACAACTTTATCAATCAGTAGTGGGCTATTGGGTTCCCAGCCCATGGGTCTGGCGGTCCGCAAAGGGTTTTGTCCAGGGTTTGACTCTGGTTCTGTATTTTGAGATTTAGGAGCATACAAATTGTCATTCCTGACAGTGTGGATAACCTACCTGTACTACCACTGTCAAGTATATAATTCTGGGAAGTATAATAAACAAGATAAACAAGATAAAGGGAAAATTAAGAAGAGAATGATAATTTATTTGATATGAATTTAGGATATTATATAGTATCATGAAAGCCACATGCCATACATGTGCGTCATGGAGGTCATGGTGCTTCTCTGAGTAATGTTTCTCTTAAGTCACAAGGCTTATTCAAGTTGTGTTCTGCTTAGGATCTGGATTGTGTGATCCCCTTAATAGATGGTCAAATGATAGGAGTGCTACCAACTTATTGGTTGGTTGGTGAGTCATTCAGTGACTCATTTGATGAACTTCTTGGGGCGTTAATTCCCCAAGAGGGAGTAATAAAAGATGTTGCAACACAAGCAAAAAATTTCAATTGCCTACACCCTCTGAAACCAAGGAATTGGGGCTTGGGTAGCCAAATGACCCCAAAATCCCCTGCCAGCTTCCCCAGGGAAAAATAGTGAATTGATTCTCTTAACTGATGAATTAAGGCCTACCAATGGAGCCAAACTCAAGAATAACTCTTTGACAGATAATAAGGGGTTGCCAGTAAGTACAATTACAATTTCCCAGAAGGATATAGCTGGGAACACTTAAAACCCTTCCCTTTTTAAAATCCTTACTTAATAAACTTTTGTTGTTTAATGCATACTGAGCATTTATACTCTGAAGGGGTTTATTACATTATAACATATTTCATATTGCTGGTGATATGAAATAGAGAGTACCTCCAGCATCAATGCCAACGCTGGGGAACAGAGCAACTTATTGCTGCCTCCAACTAACAAATGTCAGCCTTCATTCTATCTCTTAGAGTTCTGGATCAGGAAATAGTTTTTGCTCCTGCACCCCGCCTCTATTTTCCTGGTGTCCCTCTGCTCCTCTAACTTGCCCAGTCAAGCCAGACTTGAGCACTGCCACAGGAGAAATCCCCCTTGTTCCTTCCATATCATCTTATAACTACAGCAAGCTTAGGGTTTCCTACCTGACCATACTAGGGCTTGCTGAGCAAGTGATTCCCCACATGGGAGTATGGCATCCTTGGGCCATAGCTGTCAATTATGTGATGCAGATGGTCCCCATAATCTACTGGGCCTTACAGGCTTGACCCTTCCCCTCAACCAAAGGTTCCTCTGGAAGGGATCCATGCCATGACATCAACAATATTTCAACATCTAAAATAACTCCCTCTGAGGAAAAATTCCTTGAGAAACAAATGATTAATGAATAATTGGTGGCACTCTCATCAGATATATAAGCTATATAGGAATCAGAAATTTAAAATCCTAAATGAAACACTACTTGGACAAGCCTTGTGACCGCCATGACATACATGTACAGTAAGTGACTTATCATGATAATATAGAATGCTCTAAACTCATATCAAATAAAGCATCATTCTCTTATCAATCCCCCTTTATTCTGTTCTATATACTTCCCAGAAGTATATAATCAAAAACCTTAATAGGACGCCAGGTTTTAAACTAATTCTTCCTTTTAAGTTTCTTAATGATAATCTATTTTTAGCAAGCCATAAGCACAACATAAAAGTACCAAGGTCAGCAAATATTAAAGGTATATTATTTCCTATGATAAAAACAACATTTTTATAGTATAAAATTGTTATAGTGTGTCATGACTATAGTTTCCCTGGGTGTGGCTTGGATAAAGTGCTGCCACCCAGGGAAGTCCAGCC
Organism: Entomophthora muscae; assembly: GCA_014839935.2. NCBI lineage: Eukaryota > Fungi > Entomophthoromycota > Entomophthoromycetes > Entomophthorales > Entomophthoraceae > Entomophthora > Entomophthora muscae. The sequence continues at coordinate 354,303 of QTSX02001468.1, forward strand.
CAAAGCCCTGCCTGCTTGCAGCAATTGCAGATTTAAATCTAAAAATTGATTGCAAGTGGGTGGTGGCACAGGAAATTGGGACCAAGTGGGAAGTAGATGCCTCATACCAAATTTTACCTACCTTGACCTCCTGGTTAACAAATCCTGACCTCAAAGGAGGTCAGGTAACAGCTTACAAAACCACCATAGGTGGTGTCTGTAAGCTGTCCAAATATTGTGTTCAAGGAGGCCACCTCATCAAGATGTACCCAAAGGCCTTAAGTAACAATTGTACTCACTAAAATACCTTAGTAGTTTGATATTTGTTCCAAAATAAAATATCTTGCCTCATGATTCAATTATTCCAACATTTCCCAATCAGATTTTTAATAACCAGATTGCTAGATTCTGCCTTCTAACCTCTGAAATTTCCTGGGAATCTTCCTTCTCCTGACAAAATGATTCCTGAAACCCGCAAAATTGAATGTGAACCTATATATGGGTCATTATTTGTTAGATTAATCTGTTTCCTATTAACTGTGCTACTTAAAACTTTAAATTTTTTTTTAATTTCTTATCAATAAATTTAAACAATATCAACAATTTTATCAAAATAAATCTTATTTAATCCTTATAATATAAAAACCTATATTAAATTAATCATTTTCTACTTACAGCTAAATTAAACTGTATTAAAAGCTAGTAACAATCTTATTTCATATACCATTATTTCTTGAAAGCTGATTAGTACAAAATGACATCATTCTAAAAAGAGCAACCTAAAAATACAATAAAAACTGATATGATGCTTTTTGTTGAAAATCAAATTGTTGCCTAAAATCTTAGCTTTTTTAAAATATTTAATTTAAAATATAATAATTTTTGAATCCCTCTTTTAAAAAGAGGGCAGATAGCTTTTTTGCATATTTAATAAATATTAAATAATTTTGGATTTTTTAAAAAAAAATCTAGTAAAAAGTTAAAAAAAAACTAAAACTAAAATTAAAACTGAACTTTTATTGAAATTTCAGTGATCTCATTTAGCATAAGTAATTTATTCTTAAGTTAGATTTTATAGAAAATATATAATAAGAACTTATAAGAGAGTAAAAGTTTTTCTTTTCAAAATTTTAAGTATTTAATATTAATAAAATTGCTTTATACAACTATTTTATAAAATTATATTTTTATACTGTATACTAGAGATAATATTTATAAAAAATTCAACCATAAAAAAGAATGTATCAAAATCTTGCTTTATTTAATTAAATTTTATAAAGGTTAAAATTTATTTGAACTAAATGGAAAATGATCTTAGTCATTGTATCTATAAAAATAAGATACAAATTTAATTATGCAAGCAAATATTTATATGTGATTAGAAAAACATTTTTGTTTTGATAGATTTAAAATATATAAAGTTCATTTTTTAAGAACTGTTAAAGGTTATAATAAACTTAAGTTTATTTAAAAAAAGGTTTTTGAGTTGGTTACTAAAAGTAAGCTAAATAATGATTTATACTTTAAATTTAGTTTACTGATTAAAATATCATACTTTAAGAGTTAATTAGCATATTTTATTTCAAATAATAATTTTATAAGCTTACATTCAAAGCCACTTCAAGATACTAAATTGGTATTGAAATATAAAGTTGCAGCACAATTCCAAAAGCTGAGATTAAGGGCTTTCTAATGATACTAGTTTGAGCGAGATTGAAGTACCTTTTGCGGAAATATCAACAGTTAACCAGAATATAAAAAGGGGTAAATAAACAATGATATCAGACTTCAGGGGTGATAATGATAAATTAAGGAGATCAGTTGGGGATCAGTTGGGGATTTATGCCTGTTCTGCAAAAGCTCAGCTAACATGGTATTTAAACAGCTCAACTTTACAGAAATTTACTTTACAATCTACACCTTTACTCCTCTCTGATAACTGCACATCTATTTTCAAGCAAGAACTGCCTGAACCAAGCCAAGGAACCCAACCACTATCATTATGGAACCTATCAAGTTTGCACCTCAGATGACACCCTTCTTCTCACTGGGGGCTTCTACTAAGAGAGAAAGAATCTCTATGCTTAAACAAGCATTCCTTTTTACTGCTGGTAGTGATCTTAACGGCTTTGTTGAGCATTTTTTTTTATTAAAAACAGAGTTTGGAAAAAGTACCTTCTTACCTGTCATAAAAAATTCTAAGACAGATGATTTCCTTAACAACCTAAAGTAATTGATGTCAGAGTCCCCTGCCAAGCACCTTCCTTCCCTAAGAGCATTGGTTACATCAAGCTACAGTCTGAAAGAGCTTTGGGATTCTAGATTTAAAATGACAAAAAATGAGTGTTCATATTCTAAAAAAAAGCTAAAAAAGCATCATTAAATTCAAAAAATAAAAAAGGAAAAAATGATTCAGTAAAGAAAGAAAACATAAAAAATATTTTAAAACATGTATTAAAAAATTCATTTCCAACTAGCCAATTTACTAAAAAAATCCCACGGATTGATTTATGAAGAATTACAAAAAGAGTTGAGTGAATACTCAACTAAAATAAAATACTCATTATTGAAAACAAAAAAAGAAATTTACAAAGATATGAAAATAAAAAACAATATTTCTATTTCACTTTCCACTTTTTATAAGCTTATTCCTAATAATATAATTAAAAGCAAAAAGCAAACTGATATGTGTAACATTTGCAACTTAAAAAAGTCATTAGAAATGAAGAAAAAGGATTTGTGTATAAAGAAGTTGCCATTGCCTAAATCTATTAAAAAATTTTTGGAATCTATTGACCTACATGAAAAGTTTTATAAGCATCAAAATAAAGAATATATTAGTGATATAAATAATCTTGATAATAATTCATGTGTTATAGTAATAGACTATAAAGAAAACTTTAAAATAGGTGGGGGTCCTATAGAGACAAATAATTGTTTTTATGAGAAAATACCTATTTCTTTATTAGGATTTGCAATTGCTTTTAAAGAAAATGAGAAAATTAAATATGAGTATCATGACTTTTTATCTGAAATTTTATCTCATGACTCTTTGTTTTCAGGTCAGTGTTTGATAAGTCTGCTTAAAAATAATAAATTTAAGAATATTAAAAATATTAAAGTTTGGACTGATAATGGTAATCATTTCTGATCTTATGAATTCTTATATTATCTTTTTAAAGAGGTACCTAAAATTATAAAAGGAACAATTAAGTTTAATAGATTTGTTGAGTGTCATGGCAAAAGTATTGTTGATGGTCATTTTGGTGTATTATATAAAATATTTAAACAAAAGGAAAATGAGATGTATATAAAAAATATAAATGATCTCAAAATGGTTTTTGAGAGAGAGGAAGAAAGAAAGGGTCTATATGAGACACTTGTAAATAATTCAGATGTTTCCCAAATTTTTTTTTCACATCTATGATAGAAAATCTAGGCCTAAAAAAAGCTGGCTTGAAGTCAAAGCATTTTATGTTAATCTTTCATATTTAATGAAAAATGGTGAGCTGTATGTTTCACCTTTGACATTTGAGGATGTTAAGGAGTACTCCAAAATAAATTATTGTGCAAAGTTCTGCACAGATGACAGAGAAACAAAGAGAGCTGATACTACTAAAGGATTAGTAGGACATGTTCATGAAGTTGGACGCATAACAAAAACTTATATTTCACATAGGGTAAATAGTCTTTTAAATACAACAACTTTTTTTTCTAAAAATAACTAAGAAATTAATTATATGAGCCAAAGATAGGGTAATAGCAATTATAGCTTTGGGGCTGCTATTACTCTCCCATGCAACTCATATATTTAATTCTTGGCTTATTAAAATAGAAAAAAGGGTTTTAGCAAAAAATACAGCTAATAGAAATAAGATTTATTTCTATTATTTGTATATTTTACACTATTAAACTTTTCTTCAGTAAACTAAGCATTATACTAATGTTCAAAAAACATAAGTTTATGACTTAAATGATACCAAAGAAGTTAAAAGGCTTTGAAATGCTTAAGCTGGCGCCTTGGCTTAATCTAACAAATAATGACCCATATGCTGCTTTTTCCTTGACTCCAAGTCAAATTAAGATCTTCCTGTTGTATCTGTGTATAATCTTCTGCTGCATCTTTCCTTATTCACTCTTCAAGGGTTACCATTTCTGAGTTAACACACACTGTCTCTTCCTTATTAGTGCCAAAACAGCAGGATCAACCTGCCAGCAAGGTTCCAAGTAAGCAGGTTTGCGACCTGCAATCTGATTACCCATCCAATTGCAGCCAAGTTAGGAAGACAACTCAAATTACCAAATACAATAACAAGAATAAAAGCTGATCACTCTTGGTGGGTGACTTGTTTTGGCACTTGACTCATTACAAGGATCAAGCCACCTCCTTTACCATCCAACTGTGTGATCAACACAAACATGTTCCTGTTATTCTTGATTCACAATAGCTATATAATCCATATCTCTCAATAAAGATTATTATCTAGCTTCTAAATATTTTCCCCTTGTAACTCTGCTAAAACAGCACAGTTTTGGCATTGGTAGCACAGGTAGGTTATCCATCCTACCTTATGTTACAAAATTCCACCTGTTGCCTGTACTTGCTGCGGTCAACAAATACTCAATAGAATCATGTCTGGCCTCCTGCTAGACTGGACCTCATACACACCTGGTATGGAAATACCCAATGGCTTTGTCCTGTACCAAAACACAGTGATCCTGCTCTTGGCCTTCAACGCCTTGTCTTCACAATTGTTCTTCCAGGCTACCCCCACTATGCCTTGTCCAACCAATGAAAGTACCATGCCAGTCTACATATCACAAAGACTTCAAAGTGCTGCCTTGGAACCTTTTGCAGGAGCCAACAATGACAACACCGCGGCATGGATCCAGTCTGCCCAAAGCAAGTTAGCGCAGATGAAATGTCCACAGAGATTCTGAATTGCAGAAATCTCCATTTGACTGATGCACAATGCGGGCACCTGATGCAACAAGTGGCATGAAGAACACACCAACAAGAACTGGGATACCTTCAAGCAAGACTTCCTGGCAAGGTTCATGCTTAAGGACACGGTGCTCATGATCATACACCAAGTAAAGAACCTAATCCAGACAGACACTGTGAAGGAACTCACCCGTGCCTACAAGGAACTCTGACTTTGTGCACCCTCTGACATGGCCTTTGACACCTCAGCTACACACCTCATGTACTATGACGCCCTTAAGTTGCATGTAATGAGACACTTGAACCTTGACCAAGTAACCAACCTACAAAGTCTATACTGAAAATCCAAGAAAGCAGAACAAACTTCCAATACCCTTCACAAGGCACAAACAGGGAAGAGAGAACAACCAAAGGACTCTCATCCAGCTGGGCGCTCCAATAGAACACCCCTGTGAACAACAATGGCAGTACCAACCACAAACCCTCTGGTTTAAATGGGCATGGGAACGGAAACAACAGCCAATCAAACCAAACCCATTTCCATGTCACTACCACTCAAGACAACCAAGATGAGGGAAAAGCCTGGGGAGAGCACTAAGCAAGCCAAGCTCTCCCCAGAATATTCCCAACTTGCCCAATAATGAGTACCAACCAGAGGACGTGGATCAATGCCCAATGATTCAAGTACACTCAGAAGACCCAGTACTTTACACCATCATCAGACATCCCAATAAATTGATGTCCTATCCTTTCCTCTTTTGCAGTTACACAGGCTCAGAGCTCCTGGACTTGGGTGCAGACCAAACCTTAGTCAACAGCAGCTTTGTGGATAAGTTCAAGCTGGCCACAAATCCTCTGCAGATTAAGAATATGGTTTTAGCTGATGAACATCACATTGCTGTGACACGGGAAACTGCCCCTTCTCTGTTATGCTAGAGAACCTAAATTCCACCATTCAAGGTCCTGTCATTGACTTTCCCAAATTTGACATTGTACTGGGACTTGACTGGATGCAAAAGAACAACCCCCACGTGGACTGGGCAACCTCAGTACTGATCATCAAATGTGAGGGTGTCAACCACTAAATATACCCCAACTCAGTGGACCAACTCCTACACAACCATGTCTTTGTACATATCACAGAGACCTTGGAAAAACAAGAGAACCTCAAGGCAATTGACTGGGACTCTTGCCAATACAAGATTATCCATTTCAAAGATCATCAGGATACCACCACGCCGCAGGATTGCAAAATTGTAGCTTGACACCATGAAATCTTCAAGGAAGCTCTATCTGGGTTATCACCATAGAAACATATCCAACATTCCATCCAACTCAAGGGAGCGGTACCTAAGAAACAGCCCATCTACTGCCTCACTCCAAATGAGGACAATGCCCTGCGTACTTAACTCAAAGAGGCACTGGAGAAAAGACTTATCTGCCCCTCACAGTCCCCTTTTGGTGTTGCTGTATTCTTTGTAGCAAAGAAGGATGGTACCCTACGCTTAGTTACAGACCACCAAGCCCTAAACAAAGTTACCATAAAGAATTATTACCCACTACCACTCATTGACAATCTCTTTGATGCCCTGGGTGGGGCTACAGTCTTCTCCAATATTGATCTTACAGCAGGCTATAACCAGATCCGCATTAACAAAGAAGATATTCCCAAAACAGCCTTCTGCACCAAGTACAGCTTGTACAAGTGCGTAGTACTCAACTTTAATATGAAAAACACCCTGTCAACCTTTTTAACCTTCATGAACAAGGTGTTTTCTTCCCACATTGGCAAGCGTGTCCTGGTATATCTAGACAACATAATTGTTTATAGCCCATCAGTGGAAAAGCATCACAAGGATCTGGAGGCAGTCTTTGCCACTCTAGCACAACATAAGCTGCTAGCCAAACCTTCTAAATGCCAGTTCTTCTGCAAACAACTACCCTTCTTGGGACACATAGTTTCAAAAGATAGCATTAAACCTGACAGTCAGAAAATCCAGCCATTTGCAAAATACCACTGCCCAAAGACAAGTCAGAACTCCGCACCTTCCTGGGAATGGTTGCCTATGTACAACAATTCATACCCAACTGTGGCGTCCTGACTGCTCCACTATCTGCCATGACTGGAGCAAAATCTAAATTTGTGTGGACTCCCCAATATGACCTCTGCTTCAGACGCCTTAAGGAAAAGCTCACAACAGCACCCATCCTCCAATATCCAAAACACAATGGGGAATACCAAATGGAAACAGACACCTCTGATTAATCCATTGGTGGGGTACTACAAATCAAAAACAACACCGGCAATTTCCTACCCGTGGCCTATGAATCATACAAACTGACAGACAACAAGTGCCAATATTCCATACATGACAAAGAGCTATTGGCAATTGTGCACTGCCTAGTCAAATGGCGTTGTTACTTAGAGCAACAAGAAGAGTTCAATGCCTTGACAGACCACAAATCACTCATCTACTTTGAAACCCAAGCAAACCTATCCCACAGACAAGCCAGATGGATGGAGCTTTTGGAAAGGTTCAACATGCTTATACAGTATAAAACAGGCCCAGAGCTGGCCATGGCCAATGTATTGTCTTGATTATACATCAGAGCCACAAGGGGTGAAAATGGGCTTGACCCAGACTGGCCCCTCCTGGTGCTATGCACCAAAGATGAAAGTTTCCCCCAGTACTACAGATATCACAAAGGAAACTGTTATCTAAAATGAACACCTATTTGTCAACGTCTATGGAACACTACACTGGAAAATGTCTGATGGAACAACTGTACCATACATTCCTACACACTAGCAAGTCAATACCATCCTACGCTATCACAGAGACCTTGGCCATACAAAGAGTCAAAATCTTTACAAGTTACTAAAACACAAGGCCTGGTGGTTGACCTTATACCAAGACAACCAAGAAGTCTTGGATCAGTGTGAGGTGTGTGAGAAATTTGAGAAAAGTGTGACTCCACTCAAATCTGTATTGCCCATTTGCACGCAATTACCATTTAAAGTGTGGGCCCTGGATATTGTGGGGCCTGTTCCCAGAAAACATAATAAAAAAAGTACATTATCACTGCCATTCACTTTGCCACACGCTGGCCAGTAGCCCAAGCAGCTAAAACACATACTGGCAATGACGTACAATGCTTCATAGGAAAGGAAATCATCAGCAAGTTCAGAAAGCCAGAACTCCTGATAACCAACAGAGGCAAAGAATTGACCTCTGGAAAGACCAACATATACCTTACCAAGAATGGGGTCCAACACACAGTGACAACACCCTACCATCCTCAGGCCAATGGATGTGTGAAGCAGTTAAATGGCAGCCTTGTGCAAGCCTTGGTCAAGCTCACTGCCGGGAGACCTGAGGACTGGTATAAGCAGCTATCAACTTCATTACTTGTGTGCCAAACCCAAGTAAACAGATCCACCGGAAAAAGCCCTTTTGAGTTAGTATATGGCACAAAGCAAATATCCTTCAAGCACTATCAGGACCTAAGCTGTAAATTTCCAGTGAAGTTCCACCCCTCTCAGATCCCCAAGTCATACATGCCAATAGCAATCAACCAGAAAGAGAAGAAAAGCGTCTACAGAAGACCTTTGTCCCCATTCAAGACAGACATGAGGTCGGCAACAAAGTCTGGGTCATGAATACTGACAAGAGTAAATTGCAGCCAGAAAAAGTGGGCCCTGCTATTATCCTAAAGGTAAACAAAAACAATACTTATCTTGTGCAAGGAATAGGAAAACACAGATAGGACAAGGTCCTCCACCATGATTGCCTCAGACCCTGAAAAGCAAGACAAAAACAACGTGAAGCCATGTTACCCGCCACCAAACAGAAGTTAGGTCAGTATGGCGCCCAGGCTCAAACAACCTCCCTGACAGCCTGCCCCCAGAGGAGGCTGAATCTCAGCTGGGGTTTGTGTGTGTCAAAACAGCAGGCTTGACCTGCCAGCAAGGTTCTGAGTAAGCAGGTTTGCCCCTGCAATCCAATTACCCATCCACTTGCAGCCAAGTTAGGAAGACAACTCAAATTACCAAATACAATAACATGAACAAAAGCTGATCACTCTTGGTGGGTGACTTGTTTTAGCGCTTGACTCATTACAAGGATCAAGCCACCCCCTTCACCATCCAACCATGTGATCAACACAATTATGTTCCTGTTATCTTTGATTCACAATAGCTATATAATCCATATCTATCAATAAAGATTATTATCTAGTTTCTAAATATTTTTCCCCTTGTAACTCTGCTAAAACAGCACAGTCACAACATTAGTAATGTCATCCACATTTAGGTGTACATTCCCCATTTGATTGATTACAATGAGCTCACACTCTACTTCACACTGACATAGTGGTCAAAAAATATGAATTTTATTAGGCTCATATATATAAATAGCTGGAAAACCTATGGTAGTTGATTGGAACTATCATGCTATAGATCAATCTACGGCACTCAATTTGACTCCAACAACATGTATGGATCTGTGGCTAACAACAATCCCATAAATCAAGCCTGCTTTTACATGAAAAATATCTGTTTTTAGTAAACAATAAAATAAACAATATAAACTATAAATTTCCTGCAATTAATCACAGGGGTGGAGTTAGGCTAATAGGAGCAGCACATTTAAGCCTAAATTACTGCACCCCACCTAATGATAAATTTTTCAGTGGGAAAGTCAACACCTTGCCTTTTTCCTTACCAAACCTAAAACCTTACAGTTTAATATATACACAGTGGTAAGATTTTATTTCCATCACCCAAATATAATATTTAATAAATAAAATAAAGAGCTCTGACCATTTTCTATTTTATTTTCATATTTTTTCATTTTATTCTAATAACCACAGAAATAATAACCAAAACATTTTACATTTGTTCGTTCACTTAACTTTAATTAAGAGTGTTAGGAAAAACAAGTAGTTTTCAAAAAATGTTGACATTGCAGTTGTTGTATTTAATGATATCTAAAATTTCTCTAAGTGATAGTGTGGATTCAACATACTGTGAATTCAGAACCCAACAGAAAATTGTGGGGGTTTCAAATCCTAGCACCCTAATTTCAAAAGAATTTGCAAAAAAACTCAGCTGAGTTAACACTAAAATATTAAGTAAAATCAATTGTGTGGTTCAAATTCTTTGTTTTTTAAAATTTGCAATTTTTCAATATATATTGCAAAAAGTTTTGACAAACTAATGACAAAAAAGATAAAAAAACATGTGATACATGGTGTCAAGAAATTAAATTCCTCATATTAACTTTGCCTTAGCTTTGTAAAGTGATAGCAGTCAGGTTATTAAAGACCCTTTTAACCTACCAGCCTGGCAAGAAATCAATATAAGAAGCCTTTTGATACATTTCAATTAGTCTTGATTGATCTAAGAAACCCTAGAAAAAAGACTTTAACCAATGGATGAAAAGGCAAACAGGAGCACTCTAGGTCATAGATTGAGGTCAAATCCTGATTGGCCACAATTATTCTATAATTTCTTAGCGCCCTGTTTAGGTTAGAAGTGTTGCAACCAAGTTTCCAGACTTGCCTGCTAATGTATCTTACAATACACAGGAAGCGCTTGATGAGTTGCCCCTTGCCGTATCTAACAACATGGATTAATCTGATGGCAAATATCAAGAGGTGTGTACTTCATCCTAATTAGGAGTGATACCAATTTGACTTGCTGATCCCTGCACAAGTTATTCCTTGGCTTTGAACCTTACATGGAACTTCCCACTATGCCACCCCCTTGTGATCTTGTAGCTTTCCCCATATGGTATATTAATCACAATACTCTACAATAAAAAATACCATATCCTTATTATTCTGTCCTTTCTATTGGACTGTTGTATTCCCCAATTCCAAATACTGAATCCTCATTGGTTCAGAGCAGCAGTGGCAGCAGCAGTAGGTTAACAGCCTACTTAAAACAAAATCCCCCCCAAGAAAGGACGGAGTACAGGCCATATGGCTACTCCCCAACCAGAAACTTTCCTGCCAATCCCAGAGGGGGACATCCCTGGCAGGTATGTTATCTATCAATATCAGCTAGTCCTCAACAGCTTGTACAATTGGCTCTTCCTTGGGCAGCATGATGCCAGCATCACCCCGCCCCAGTCAGAACTTCCCAACACATGCTCAACCTTCAGCTAGAATCCTTTGCTGGTGGTGTCAAAGGGGCTGACATTGTCAGTTGGCTCCAATCTACTGAAACCTGCCTCCGTATCTGTCAGGTCCCTGAGCCCATGTGGGTTGCCACTGCATCTGGTTGCCTTACGGGGCCTGCCGCTGTGTGGTTCACTAACTGGGCCAGTCAAGAACTTGACATTACTTGGGCGGCATTCTGAGACGCCGCCAAGTCCTGCTACAGCAAAACCTTATCCCCCATTGTTGTGGGGACTCCTCTTCTAGCAATCAAACAAACTGGTTCTGTTCCTGAGTACCTGGCCACCTGGCAACAAGCTCTTGCTGCCACCCCTGAAGCCGTGACCAACAGAAATGTAATGCTACTCACTCTCATCATAAATGGGGTAAAACCCCATATCTGTAAGTGGGTCCCCGTAGGTTGTTGCACCTCCATTAATGACTGCTACAAGGCCATTGTGGAGGCTAATAACCAGGCCTCAATGGGCTTCTGCTGTACCAGTGACACTCCATCCCAACCACGTACAACACCTGGCAGTGGCCACAATCAAGTAGGCCGCCGCCAGCCCTGTCAGCAGGATAATGGGACTAAATGCCCCTGCAAGGGGGAGCTTCAGCTAGCAAAGATTGAGGATCAGGGAAAAGCCTGGAGGTTGTAGCAACAAGAGGCCTTGCAACCCCACCTGACTCATCCTCTCAATCCCTGCTTGCAAAAAATCCCTACAACTACAACATTTATGAAGTCAAAACCCTGGACGTCTTTCAAGTCCACATTGACAACCCTGTACTAAAAACAAGTCACTCCTCAAATAAACTAACACACTTGTTCTATCCCTTCTGTTTCTGTGGGAACACCCACAACTTACTGGTAGATACCGGGGCCAACTAAACTATGGTGGACCAGGAGTTTGCCAACTCTCAGCAACTGGACCAAGTGCCCAGCAGGTTCAAGGCAGTACAAGTAGCTGACTTCCGCAGATTTGCAATCACCCACAAGACAGTACCCTTCTCTGTAAGAATGAAGAACATCCAGGTTAAGCTCTCTGGGCCAATCATGACCAGGCTCAGCCACAATGTAATTTCTGGCCTCAACTGGCTTTGGCACAAATGTCCCTACATTGACTGGGATACCTCTGACATCACCCTCAATAGAAATGGGATGGGGTTCCAGATCTACCTTGTGGAAATGACCAAGTTACTCCATGATAATGTGTTTGTCAGAATAACAGAGACAGGCTTGAATTTCAAGGGAGGGAAACTAGACTTTAATCAATACTCAGTTGAAGTTATCCAAGCTGAACCATCTGCAGTCCCTCCCTTGACCTCCTCACCACCACCAGCACTTGCTGCCCTTCTCAAGGAGTACCAGGACGCATTCAGTGAGACACTTGAACAACTACCTCCTCCCCGGGAGATTCAGCACGCTGTACAACTTCAAGGATTGTTACCTAAAGAACAACCATTATACTGTCTTACATCTAAGGAAGATGAGACCCTCTGCCAGCACCTTGTGGACGCGCTTGATAATGGCTTCATTTGCCCCTTGCTATCTCCATACAGGGAAGCTGTCTTCTTTGTAGCCAAGAAGTACAGGTCCCTTTGCCTGGTCACAGACTAATGCACCCTAAATGAGGTGACAGTCAAGAATAAGTACCCACTGTCGCTGATTGACAGCCTGTTTGATACACTTGCAGGTGCAAAGATCTTTAGCAAGATTGATCTCACTGCAGGGTACAACCAGGTCTGTATTGCACCAGGGGATGAGGCAAAAACTGCCTTCCACACATGCTACAGGTTGTTTGAGTGTTGTGTCATGAACTTTGGAATGACCAACGCTTCTTTGACCTTTGCCATGTTGATGAACAAAGCGTTTGAGGAACTGATTGGAAAATGTGTGGTTGTGTACCTTGATGACATTATTGTCTTCAGTCAAGATCAAACCACACACCTCCAACACCTCTGTGCTGCCCTTGAAACCCTCAGAAAAACTAGCTAAAAGCTAAACCCTCCAAATGTGAGTTCTTCAAGTCAGAGCTGTTATTCCTTGGGCACACCATCTCTGCTCAAGGGATAAAGCCCAACCCTGCCAAAATCAAGGCAATTGCCAGCATGCTGCCCCCCACTGATGTGGGCCAGGTGCAGACATTCTTAGGCATGATTGCCTACGTGCACAAGTTCATTCCCAATTGCAGGGAACTATTTGCACATCTCACTGAACTCCTCAACACCAAACAGCGCTTCCATTGGACCCCCTGTCAGAGATCAAGCCTTTGAAATGTTGAAACAAAGACTCAAAACAGCACCAGTACTTCAGTTTTCCAATTGAAACCACCAGTACAAACTTGAGACCAATGCCTCTGACAGGGCCATAGGGGGCTTGCTAAGGGTAGAAACTGACAATGGCGTCTTCCTCCCTGTGGCGTATGAGTCCAGGAAGCTTACCAATTTGGAACAACACTATCCCATCCATGATAAAGAACAGGCAGCAATTGTGCACTGCATCAATAAGTGGCGCTGTTACCTGGAAGGTGCTACCTTCCTACCCCGCGTTCTGACAGACCACAAGCCACTCCAGTACTTCAACACACAGTCCCACTTGACACACCACCAAGCAGGATGAATTGAGCGTCTATCCCCTTACCAATTGCGCATTGATTACAAGCCTGAGAAGGAACTTGTCACAGCTGACACCCTTTTGCAACTCTACGTAGCGTTCATCACTGGTGACAATAGTTTGTACCCTGATTGGCCCATGCTATACCTCTACCTTGAGGCAATTCACTATTAGAGCCTTAACTTGGTAACCGTCTCCAAGTTAAAAGACAACAAGAGTCAGTTTACCACCAATGCTGGTAACGTCTGCTGTTTGGCAGAGACAGGTGAGAAGACACCTTACATTCCCATATGCAACAAGCTGGCACAATATTGCACTACCACCAAACCCTGGGTCACATCAGAGGGCGTAACCTCTTCAAGATCATGAAACAGAAGGTTTGGTGGCCGCACATGCATCAAGACATCTTGGATCTCCTCAAAAAGTGTGTGCTGTGCAAGAAGAACACGTCTAAACCTTCACCCCCAAGTCTTTCCTGCCCATCAAGGCCATGGAAACCTTTGAGCAGTGGGCCCTTGACATTGTGGGACCACTCCCCAAAGAAAGACTGGGAAAGGAGTACATTATCACTGCCATTAGATACTTCACTTGCTGGTCAGTGGCCTGGGCAACAACTAACCACATTGCCACCACCATCACCCGCTTCATTGGCAAGGAAATTGTGGCCTGCTTTGGGTGGCCCATTGTCATCACAGATGGCAGCCCCAAACTTGTTGGACATGTCATGAAGGCATACTGCACCAAAAACGCACTCCAATGCATAGTTACAACCCCCTATCATCCTCAAGCCAATGGACACATGGAACAGTTAAATGGCTTGCTGGTTCAGCTGATTGCCAAGCTCTCACAAGAGCACCCCAACACCACATGGACTGAACATCTGCCCACCATACTACTTATCCTGCAAGCAAGAATCAACAGGGGCACAGGGTTCAGCCCCAGCACCTTGGCCTTTGGGACGCCTGATAGTCTGACAGGAGTTGAACAGGGGAAGTTACAATCCAGGGTTCCCAACAAGCCTCCCAGAGTAACAACTCCATCCCTAGACCAATGGCATGCCAAAGCCTGGGAAATTGAACACAAGCAAATTGGGGGAGGGATGAGGTACCTCAAAGCTAGATACGCCGTAGGTGACCCTGTCTATACCCTCAATCCCAATTCTGCCAAGTTGGAGCCCAACCACCTAGGGCTCTTCAAGATAGCCGCTGTCTACAACAATCATACCTATCAACTTGAAGATGCCCAAGGAAACACCAAGAAGCTTCACCATGATTTCTTGTGCCTCTGCTGCACCATCCCTACACAAAAGCTGTTTGTGAAGACCTTCCCAGACCTTCTGCAGACTCCGGTCTTGGTGTCTGACAACAAGCAGGGAGCAAGGGGGGTGTTGCAACCAAGTTTCCAGACTTTCCTGCTAACATATCTTACAATACACAGGGAGCGCTTGATGAGTTGCCCCTTGCTGTATCTAACAGCATGGATTGATCTGATGGCAATATTGAATGGCGGGTACTTAATCCTAATTAGGAGTGATACCAATTTGACTTGCTGATCCCTGAACAAGTTATTCCTTGGCTTTGAACCTTACATGGAACTTCCCACTATGCCACCCCCTTGTGGTCTTGTGGCTTTCCCCATATGGTATATTAATCACAATACTCTACAATAAACAAAACCTTATCATTATTGTTCTGTACTTTCTATTGGACTGTTATCTTCCCCAATTTCAAATACTGAATACTCATTGGTTCAGTTGCAACAGAAGTAAAATAAGATCAATATCAAGGCACTAAGAGGATAACAAGATTCTCCAAAAATAAGAATAGTTGGTGAAAATTTCTCTGACAACCCACCGGTGCCACTGCAAAATCCTTATGAGAAATAGTGCCAGACTAAGAGAAGAATATGTACTGAAATATATTAATCAATTGGTGTCACTGCCACCAGCATGCCAGTGAATGATGCATAGCTATGGGGTAAACATTAACCAGTTCAGGGTATAATGCAATCAAATCCCATGTCATTGCATATATGCCTAACTCTAGGGGTTAATGTTGGCAGTCTGGGGATGGAAAGACTGGCTGAGCAAGAGTTAGAAACGTCATAAGTATTATCCTGATAAGAGAGCATTAGCTCTTAAAAAGCCCTTTCATTGGATTAATTAAAGACAGACAATTTAAGACATACCTACTTTATAAAATTTTCACAGTAGTGTTGTAACTGTGCTTTTTTAGCAGAGTTACACGGGGAAAAATATTTAGAAGATAGATAATAATCTTTATTGTGAGATAGTGATTATATAGTTCATGTAAATCAAGGATAACAGGAACATGATTGGTGATCACACGGCTGTATGGAAGAAGGGGGTGGCTTAATTCTGGTAATGAGTCAAGCGCCAAAGTGAGGTATCCTCTGTAAGGGATCATCATCTGTTCATGTTGTTGGTTTTGGTAATTTGAGTTGACTTCCTAGTCTGGCTTTGAGTGACTGGATAATTGGATTGCAGGTCACAAACCTGCTTGGTTGGAACCTTGCTGGCAGGCTGAGCCTGAGGTTTTGGCAGTAGAAAATTAATCCAAGTTAAAGACCATTGTAAGTTCTCAAAGTTCCTAGCAAGCCAGCATCTAGAGACACCACCACTTGCACCTGTTGCCTTCCTTAATTGTCACTTATCATTGCCACCTCATGGCCTTAAGACAAAACAGATAACTGCTTGTCTTCATGCAAGCAAAAATTACTAAAACAGCCAAGACAAAAATTATAATCAATAAAGAAATCATTAATTAGACTGCCAGTTCCAATAGCAGAATTAAAAGTTATAACATATGGATCAGAAATATGGGATTTTCAATTTACAATTTGATATTTTCTGAAAGTCTAAAAAATCACAGACAACATGAAATTATTAACAAACATAAAATTGCAGAATTTTCAAACCAAGAACCAAATTTAAAATAAAAAAGTTGGTGGATTTAAAATACACATAATTGATGGGTGTCTCAAACAGGATTTCAAATGATCTATTGTGGGTTTATTCTAATTCTTTTATGGATCACAGCCATCCTCAAAAATCACACAATTTTAATTTATGAAAACTAAAATTTAGATCACAACATTCACCAAATTAGACATACTTAACAATATAATTTACTAATATGTAAATTTATCTTATTGATGTCAAAACAGCTGTGTTTATCCACAGTAAGGTTCTTCACAAGAGACCCCATGCTGCTCAAACCAACTTCTCCACTACTTGAAGCCAAACGTGGAAGTCAACTTGAATTACCATAAAAAGGAACAAGGACTGATTTTAATCTCATACCTATGATAAGGAGCGCCTTTTTGGGGAAGATTCAAATATAAAAGTAGGAATAGAAGAAGTATATTTTATTGGATAATGCTTTTGATTTATATAGCTTTAGCTTTGGCAGGGATTTAGTTGGATCAAACCAAGGGGCTGGTCATGTGCTAGATGGGTTCAAGTTGCTGGATACCTGAAAAGTCAAGTGATATTGGTTTGGTGCCATTTTTGGTATGTCAAATGGTATATTGGAAAGGCACCAAATTGGGCAATGACTGGATGTTAGGTGTAATGACAATAGCCAGAATACTTGTACATCCAGACCCTCAACACACCCCTCCCTTAAATGATACTCAGGTACATCAGGAGGGGGCTTAGTCTTGACGGCTGCCGCCTGATGTTCCTGTAGTTGTTTATTAGTGGGCACCAACTGGGTCAAGTGTTCCCCTTTGCTAGGGCGGAGGCAAGATCTGTGATACTTTGTGGTGAGGGGCTCTTTGGCACCCTGGAACTTAACCAGGTAGGTGTTCCTGTCTGGTTGGTATCTGATGATTCTTCCTGGTCCTCTGTTTACTGAGTCTAGCTTCTTTCTGTTCCCAGCTAGGACCCAGACGGGGGAGTTGATGGGAAGTGGGTCCTCTGTTGAGGTTACCTTTTGGGCTTTGAGTCTTTTTGTTTCTGCCAGTTTGGCTTTGAGGAGTATGTGGTGTAGAGCTGGTTTCTGTTCTACTGTGGGAGGTTTCCCTGGGGGGATCTTCACATACAATTGATTATTGCAGGTGACTATTTCTGGCTTGTACCCATATGTTAGCTCAAACGGTGAGTAGCCTGTCCCTTTATTGGTACAAAACCGGGATACTAGTAATGTATGTTTCACATAGAGTGGCCATGTGTCTTTGGCTTTGCCATCCATTATTTTCTCCAGGGTTCTGATAAGGCTGCCATTCAGGAATTCAACTCTGCTGTTGGCCTGTGGTCTGTAGGGCAAGGTTGTGAAGTGTTTGATGTTCTTTGTTTTTAGATTGCTGTTTACTACATAGCCTGTTAGCTCTTTTGCTCCATCTGATATGATGTAGTCTGGAGTACCGTAGTCTGCTATGATTGCTTTATTGATGAATAAATTTATTGTTTCTGCCTTGTGATCTTTTGTTGCTCAGAAGATGGGCCAACGTGTGGCAAAGTCAATGGCTACAATTAGGAAAGATTGGTTTGTTTTGGTTTCTGGGAAGGATCTCACTACGTCCAGTCCCCAAACCTTAAATGGTTTGGGGTCAGGTACAGGATTGACTGTTGGCTGTGGCGCCTTGGTGCTGGCGTATTTTTCACACACTGTGCACTTCTTTAGAACATCAATTATGTCTTGCTTCAGGTTGGGTCACCATACTATCTCTTTTAGTGTGAGAGACAGGTTGCTAGCCTTTGTGTGTCCTAGCAGATGGTGGTGCCTTAGTATAGTGTTGACTCTTTGTGCAAGAGAAATGTATGGAATGTGTTTATCCTTGAATATTTGGTATACCGTGCCATTTGATATGTGGAAATGTTTTTCATTCCTTACTAGTGTATCATGAGTTAGTTGGTGTGTGGAGGGATCCTTTCCTTTTGTCTTGTACTCAGTGTTGTATAAGTTGGGCCAGTCAGGGTCCAGGTGGTCAGGGTGATCCTCTCTTGGCTGGCATAGCCTAGAGAGAGCATTGACTGTGACCAGCTCTTCCCCCTTTTTGTATTGGATGTCCAGGTTAAGCTGTTCCAGCAAGGACATCCATTTGACTTGGCGCTGTGTGAGTGCGTTCTGAGTTTTGAAATAGATTAAGGATTTGTGGTCAGTTAGTACTTGGATGTTTAAGTGTTCTTTGAGATAACATCTCCATTTCTTGCATGTGTGATATATTGACAACAACCCTTTATTGTTTATTGGGTACCTTTGCTCAGTGTTTATTAGTTTTCTGCTTTTGTAACATACTGGCAGGAAATCTTGCTGCCCTGGCTGGCAGATGCATAGGACTGTGCCAATGGCAGTGTCACTAGCGTCTGACTCAAGCTTGTAGCACCCATTGTTATTAGGGTATTGCAAGATTGGTGATTTGATCAAAGCTTGTTTTAATAGCTGGAAATTCTTGCCGCATTCTGGAGTCCAGATGAATTTCTTTTTGGCATTACTTTTGGTTAGGTCATTGATTGGTGCAGTGAGCTTTCCGCAGTCTTTGATGTATTTCCTTAGGTAAGCTACCATACCAAGATAGCATCTTACTTGTTTCATAGAGGTGGGGTGTTGCATGTTATTTATGGCTTTTATTTTGTCTGGATCTGAATTTTATGCCACTGTCAGAGACAATGTGGCCCAAGAACAGGAGTTCCTTCCCCATAAATTGGCACTTACTAGGCTTAGTTATAGCTTGTGCTTTGCAAGTTGATTGAGTGTCTTGCAGACATGCGTGAGGTGTTCCTCTTTTGTTTTTGAAAGTATGATGATGTTGTTGAGGTAACATAATGTGTTTGAGAGTCTGTTTAACGCCTGGTTCATCATGGTGACAAATGTTGGTGGGGCGTTTGTCATCCCAAAATTCATTACTTTACATTTAAACAACCCAAATTGTGTGCGGAACGCAGTCTTTGGTATGTCTTTCCCTTTAACTTCAACTTGGTTATGACCAGATGTGAGGTCAATTTTTAAGAAAATTTTTGCTCCAGAGAGCCTTGAAAATAGGTCTTCTATGAGGGGAAGTGGGTTTTTTTACTGTACTTGCGTTTAGTGCACTGTAGTCAGTAACTAAGCAAAGAGATCCTTCTTTCTTCTTTACAAAGAAAACCGCTGCCCCCCACAGGGATTCAGACAGACGGATGAATCCTTTGGCTAGATTGTCCTTGATGTGGGCTTTAAGTGTTTGGGTCTCCATGGGAGAGAGTCTGTAGAGGGGTGCAGGTTTGGGCATGGCTTTGCATAAGCTGATGCCATGTTTGACCTCTTGTTTGGGGGGGGGGTGACTCTGTGAGTTCTTCCTTGAATACATGAGTGTATTCATTTAGTAGTGCCGCAAGTTCTGGGCATTGGATCTTTTGTGTTTGTATATTATTAAATTTGGAGTACCTCATTATGTGGAGGGTACTGTCTTTGGTTAGGTGTTCATAGTCATCTTGATTTATGACTTGAATAAATATTGCGTCTCTTAGAATGAGGTTGTTGGGTTCTTTGAGAATGTTAAAATTGACTCCATTGCGTCTGATGGTCATTGTTTTTCTTTTCCAACATACACTGGGGTTCACTTGGGTGAACTAGTCCATGCTTGCTACAATTTTGTAGTTTATGCTGTTCATGAAAAGTCCTTTGATGGACGTTTGTATGCCTTGGAGGTCAATTCTGAAGGGTGTTGTTTCACCTTTGAGCAGAACTTTTGACTTGTCTGCCATTCTGGTGTATTTGAAGTTTTATTTGACAACTGGTATTTTGTACTTGGTTACAAAAGGTTTGCTAACCATAGTGTGTTGTGCACCAGAGTCAAATAAAATTGTATGTGTATGAGATTTTTAAGTGCATGAATAGACAAGAAGTTGTGAGCAATCTTTAATTTTTACGTTCATAAAAATGGAGGATTGCGGGACAAGTGGGATGCAAGCAGCAAAGTTTGTGCCTTGGTACAGTTTCTTGTCAAGTTGGGGGAGACAGGATCACTTAAGCCTGTTTACCCTCCTCTTTTCCCTGTTCCTCTGTTTTGAGACCTTTGAGGTCAGATTCATAGCGGGTTGCTACTTCAGCATTGTTAACTTTGGCGGTGTCCTCTTTCTTGAGAAGGGAGTGGTTTGCGCTTTGGCTACAATTGTCATTGTTACAATTAGAGTTGCCTTTGCTATGATTGGTATTTTGCTGTTTATTGCCAAAGGCGTTTTCTCTGCCATTGCCATTTAAGGAGTGGTTGCCGTTGTGTGCAGCATATTCTATGTTGGCACGTTTTTTCAGTGCGCTTGGCTTCAGCAATGAGGCCAGACATGGAGGTATTTGCTTCTGGGCCAATGAGGGCAGTGACAGAGGGTTTCATTCTGTTGATGAATGATGTTCTAGTGTGTACGTTGTCAGCTTGTGCTGGGTTTTGAATTTTACGTGTATTTCCTTGAATTTGTTGGAGTAAGCTGCAATAGTGGTCTTCTGAGGAAGATCACTGAGCTGTATTACAATGTATTGGAAAGATTTAGTGATACAGAAATTGTGGGTGATGTCCGCTTTGAACTCTTCCCAGTTGTCAAGCTGGTTGTTGGTTTGTGAGCCAACCCAGGTGGCAAACCAGTTAGCTGCAGCCTTTTACAGGCGCTTGCTGGCTTCCTGGACCCATTTTTTGTGGGGAATGCAGTTGGCGCAGAGTTTAGCAACTGAGTGGTCTAGCCAGTTGATGACGTTTTCTTTGTTTTTACCAAAGAACTTGTTGATAACAATGTACTTGGTGTTGATAATTTTGCCTATGTTAGGTGGTTGTACGTTTGTTTGTGGTTGTAGAGAGCAACTGTATTGAAATATCTTGGTGCATGCTTTGGGCATGACCAGACCTTTGAATACAGTGCATCCACAAGGAATATCTTCATCAATGTTGTGGGCGCGGAAGTAAGTTTTCCAGGTATTCTGGGATGTGGCCTGGTTGAGTATGTGGGCGAAGGTGGGCAGGTTCTGTTCAGTCATTTTCTCTTTCATTGGCGTGGTCAAAAACCGTAGTGCTACCAGTGATAAGGAGCGCCTTTTTGGGGAAGCTTTGAATATAAAAGTAGGAAGAGAAGAAGTATATTTTATTGGATAATTCTTTAGACTTATATAGCTTTAGCTTTGGCAGGGATTTAGTTGGATCAAACCAATGGGCTGGTCATGTGCTGGATGGGTTCAACTTTCTGGATACCTGGACAGTCATGTGATATTAGTTTGGTGCCATTTTTGGTATGTCAAATGGTATATTGGAAAGGCACCAAATCAGGCAATGAATGGATGTTAGGTGTGATGGCAATAGCCGGAATACTTGTACATCCAGACCCTTGACACCCATGGCAGCTCAATTTAGCAATTAAATCTCTGCAAGGATCAAACCATCCCCTGATCAATCCAATTAATTGATTGACACAATCTTGTTCCTCCTAAAGATTTGACTCTAACTATATAATCCCTCATATCCAAATAAAGGTATTATATAGTTTCCAAATATTTTCCTCAAGTAAATTTGCTCATACAGCACATTTACAACATTGGATGCAGAGGTAGTTTTTCACTCTACTTTCTTTTTTGAAATTCCTCCTGTTGTCAGCGCTTGCTGTGGTCAACAAATGTAAAAAAACCATATATAGGCTCTCCTTGGATTAGACGCCCTACACACCAGGAAATATAAGCCCTTAAGGACATGCCCTTTACCAAAACATGATAATTTAAGTTCCTGCCTTCAATGATCTGTCTTAACCAGGATTTTTCAGGCACTTTTTTCACAGCTTGAGTCAATAGCAAAAGCCTGATACCTGCACATGCGGCTCAGCAACTTTGAAGTGCAGCCTTGAAGTCATTTTCAGGAGCCAACAACAACAATGTCACAGCATGGATCTAGTCTTCCCAGAAAACCTGAAACAAATGAATACCCAGTTTGCTTCTGGATTGCAGAAATTGCTGTTTTGGATGACCCATAACACAGACACCTGATGTGATAAATGAAGCAAAGACCACACCAATAAGGACTGGGTACCTTCAAAAGGGATTTATTAGCCAGATTTTTAAATAAAGACACAGATATCATGATCATTTATCAATTTAAGGACCTGTCACAAACTGATACAGTTAAAGAGCTTAAAAGAGCCTAAAAAATTTGCACCTGTACCCCCTCTGATATGACCTTTTACAACTCTGCCACACAACTGAAGTACTACAAAGCGCTCAAGCCTCATGTAATGAGAAACATCAACCTAGACTAAGTTACCAACCTCTGAACCTGTACTTTGAAGCAGAGAAAGCAGAGCAAACTTCCAATGTGCTGCACAAGGCACAAACTGGAAAAAGGGAAAGACCCAAAGACTCTCACCCCTGGGACGTGCCAGCCGCCCTCCACCTAGCAACAATAATAGTTTAAACAACAAAAACTCAGGATCAAATGGCCACAGTAGCAGGAATAATGTACAGTTGAACTGCACTCACCTCAGGGTCAGTACCAAAAAGGACAATAAGGATGAGGGAAACCCCAGGGAGAGCACTAAGCAAGCCAAGCTTTCCCCTCCAAACTTCTGCCTTGCCATATGATGAACACTGCCCTGAATATGCTGACCAGTGCCCAATAATCCAGCTCCCCTCAGGAGACCCAGTACTCTACACCATTGCCAGACATCCCAATAAACTGATTTCCTATCCTTTCTGCTTTCAAAGTTACACAGGATCAGTGCTCCTGGACTCAGGCACAGATTACATGCTTGTCAATAGCATCTTTTTAGACAAGTTTAAGTTAGCCACTAATCCTTTGTGGATTAAGAACATTGTTATAGTTGACAAACATTGCATTGCTGTGACACAAGAGACTGCCCCTTTTCCATTGCACTAGAGATCCTCCATTCCATCATACAAAGTCCTGTCATTGATTTCCCCAGATTTGAAGTTGTACTTGGTTTGGACTGGCTAATAAAGAATACCCCCACATGGACAAGGCCACCTCTTTATTGACCGTTAAGCGTGAAGGGTTAGCCAGCAGAACTACCCTGATTATTTGGATCAACTCTTACCTGACCATGTTTTCATACGTATTGCAGAGACACTTGAAGAAAAGACAACCCCAAGGCAATCAATTATGACGTGTGCCAGTATAAGGTCATACACTTCAAGGAGCACCTGGATTCTACCACACCCCAGGATCAAGAAATTGTAGCCTGACATCCAGAAACCTTCAAAGAAGCGCTACCAGGGTTAACTTCAGAGAAGCACATATGCCATGTTTGGCTCCTGAGGACAACCTCCAGGAGTACAGGGCAGGAAGTCTTTATACCAAAAGATTTGAGGTTAAAAGCTATCCTTGGGTTAGCCTTCAGGGCAAAATTAAGGGCACATAACTTAATTTCCTGGAATGCAAGATGAGGAATTCCTTTTGGCAAAAAGGAAAGAATAAAGCTTGAAGAGTATTGAAGCCAAAACAAATGTGGATAAAATTGTCCTCATTAGGAGAAATGATTCCACTTAAATAGTAGACAAGGGTTGATGATCACTCATTAGGTAGACAGAGTGGCAGAGGGAGTCATGTTGAGCTGAAATCATACCAGGATCAGTCAAGGGCTGGTATGGTATTCTGGAATGGCTGGAAATTGATGTCAACCCATTTATGGAAGGCAAGGGATTTCTGAAGTTGAAAGCAAAGCCAACCAAATCTTCACACATATCACTATTTGAAGGCCGTATCAAAATAGCATTAATGGCATAATTTCTGACAACATACAACAGGCTATCCAACTCAAAGGAGCAGTACCTAAGGCTTGGCCTATACATTGCCTCACCCCAAACAAAGACAAAACACTACACACATATCTCAAGGAAGCATTGGAAAAAGGACTTATCTACCCCCCACAATCTCCTTTTGGCACCACTGTGTTCTTTGTGGCAAAAAAGGATGTAACCATTAGGCATGTTATCGACTATTGAGTACTAACCGAGGTTACTATCAAATAATTTTACCTGCTTCCACTCATTTATATCCTCTTTGATGTCTTGGGCAGAGCATCAGTCATCTCCAAGATTGACCTGACCACAGGCTACAACCAAATTTGTATCAAAGAGGAAGACATACCCAAGACAGCCTTTTTTACCAAGTACAGCTGATTCAAGTGTGCTGTACTCAACTTTGGAATGAAAAGTGCGCTGTCAACCTTTGCCACTTTCATGAATAAGGTCTTTGCGCCCTGCATTGGCAAACATGCACTGGGATACTTGGATGACATAATTATGTATAGCCCCTTGGCAGAACAGCCCCATAAGGACTTAGAGGCAGTCTTTGAAACCTTGGCACAACACAAGCCCCTTGCCAACCCGTCCAAGTGCCAGTTTTACCCTGAGCAGCTTCCATCCCTTGGCCACATAGTGGAAAAAGAAGGTATCCAGCCAGACAGCCAAAAGATTCAAGGGATATGTAAAATGCCGCCCCCAGAGACAAAGCCAAACTCTGTATCTTCTTTGGGATGATTGCTCATATCTGGTGATTTATACCAGACTGGGGCATCCTGACGGCACCCTTGTCAGCAATAACAGGTGCCAAGCCCAAATTTGTGTGGACCCTGCAGCACAACCTCTGGTTTTGCCAGCTGAAGGAAAAACTGACGTCCATCCCTATTATTCAGTATCCAAAGAGATACAGGGGCTACCAAATGGAAGCTGATGCTTTGGATGCCTCCATTGGAGGAGTATTATGAATCAAGGCAGACACTGGAGACTTATTACCGGTAGCTTATGTGGTGCGCAAGCTGACAGATAGCAAATGTTGCTATCCTATCCATGATAAGGAACTGCTGGCCATTGTCCACTTTCTGGTTAAGTGGTGCTGATGCCTAGAGTGCCAGGAAGAAATTACTGCCCCAACTGATCACAAGCCCCAATCTACTTTAAAACTTGGGCCAACCCATCCAGACGCCAGACATGCTGGATGAAGTTCCTGGAAAGGTTCAACATGGATATCTGGTATAATCCTGGACCTGAGCTGGTCATGGCTGATGCCCTTTCCTGCTTACACATCAGAGCCACCAGAGGTGAAAATGGCCTGGACCTGGACTGGCCCCTCCTGGTACTCTGAGCCAAGGACAAGGGTTTCCCTCCAGGGACCACTGATATCACAATGGACACAGTTGTCAAGAATGAACACCTCTTCACGGACGTGTATGGAACATTGCATCAAAAGATGACCAACAGAAACACCATCCTGTACACCCCCAAACATCAGAAGGGCAACACCATTCTGCGTTACCACCCAGATTTAGGCCATACAAAAAGCTGCAATCTTTACAGATCCCTAAAGCACACAGCATGGCAGCCGACCATATACTAGGATGTACAAGAGGTCCTTGAGCAATGTGAAGTGTAAAATTTTTTTTGCAAAGAGCAATTCTCTGCCCAACTCTGTGCTACCCATTTGTTCCCAGCTACCCTTCAGGGTATGGGTTCTTGACATTGTTGGTCCTATGTTGGGAAACCCAACAGTAGGAAGTGTATCATCACCACCATCAAATTTGCCACTGGCAAGCCAGTAGCACAAGGGGTAAAGGCACATACCCCCAACAACCTCCAGCGGTTTATTAGCAAGAGGTTATTGGTAAGCTAAGAGAGCCAGAGCTCCTGATCACAATGGAGGCAAAGGACTGGCCTCAGAAAGCACAGCCTGTACCTCACAAGGAACGATCAGACACACAGTAACTTGCTATACCACCCTCAGGCCAAGTTGAGCGGCTAAGTGGCAGCTTAGGACAAGCCCTGGCCAAACTCACCCCTGGGAGACCTGTGGACTGGACCAAGCAACTAGCAACTGCACCCCTTGTATGTTGCACTTGGGTGAACATATCTACTGGGAGGAGCCCCTTGGAGCTGGTATATGGCACCCAACAAGCATCATCCAAGCCCTATAGGGCCAAAGTTGAAAATACCCAGCAACGCCCCCTGGTTCAGCACCCCAGGTACTGCAAGCCAACAGTGACCAAGTGAAGAAGAAGAAGGATGGCTGGAGAATGTGCTTGTCCCTATCCAAGCTAGGCACAAAGTTAGGAATGGAGTATGGGTAATAACACTGACTGAAGAAAGCTGCAGCTAGGAAGTAGGCCCTGCCATCATACTAAAGGTGAACAACAACAACACTCATCTGGTACAAGGACTGGATAAGCGTAAACTGGACAAGGTCCTACACCACAACTATTTATGCCCCTGTAAGGCCCAGCAAAACAATGTGCAACTATCATACCCACAAATAAACAACAACTGGTCCAGTATGGCACCTGAGCTCCTGACAACCTCCCAGATGACCTTCCTCCAGAGGAGGCTGACCTTCAGCTGGGGGGTGTCAAAAAGCAGGGTTGACCCGCCAACAAGGTTCTGACTAAGCGCGTTTGTGACCCGCAATCTGACTTCCCAGTGACCCATAGCCAAATGGGGAAGCCAACTTGAATTTCCAGAAATAGCAATATGAGCAAGTGATGACCTAAGGATAGATATCTTGATTCAGCGCTTGACTTGATACTAGATCAAGCCACCCCTAACCATCCAATCAATTGATCATTGCAATTATGTTCCTACTATCCATGATTCACTCTCACTATATAGTTCCAGGATCTCAATAGAGATAATTATTGAGTCTCCAAATTTCCCCCAGGTAACTCTGCTAAAGCAGCACAGTTACGGCACCACCACTGCTGGTATAAGGGATTGATCAGCAGGAAATGTGGTTTTCCTAAGCAACTCGCTACAACTATATAGTTCCCATATAACAGTAAATGCATTAAAAAGTTCCTAACATATTTTCCCTGGTAACTCTGCTAGTATAGACCAGGTTGGCAATATTTCCGTGTTCCAGTGTAAAACATTGCCTTGTTAAATTATAGATATATTTTAACAAACAGAGGAATAGAAGCGTGTTCTATTGATGCTGTCAAGGTTGGAGGCTATATCAACCGGGTACGGGGATTTTGCAGTGGCCAGCTTTCCCAACTTGGCTTACTTCCTGGATGTCTTAAGGAACCCCTCCTGTGCATCGGGAAATACATTGGTCCATTTTATTGGTTAAAGTTGCCGTATATGGGTATCGACCGATATTCAATAAAATATCCTTCGTCACCGCGTTGCCTAGTCGATATGAATTGGATGCCAGCTTGGATCTATCGGGGTTGGTTGGCAGAAGGATATTTGATGACTTACTTGTCCCCGTATACTTATTGTCCAAGCTACCGTGGATATCTACCGAAAAGGTTTGATCTACTACCCCAAGTCGCATATGACAACTTTTTTATTAATTAGAGCTGTGATGGATCTCATCTAGGCAACTATAAGAATTAGCTCATCAGTATGGAGTACCATGCCGGTAATTCCCAGGAATGTATTTATTATTCTATTGATCGAGGATATGGTTTCTGGTTTGGATAATAACTTGTTTATGTTTTATTTTGGGCTTTTAGAGGAGATATTAAAAGATAAAAGGCGACCCAAGCTTTTGAAAGTGTTGAAACGGGGGATGGTCCATCAGTATGGTTCAATTCTGGTGGTTGCCCGTCGTGGAACCTGGGATAGGCCAGTGGCTGGCATATTTTGAAGTTTGAATAATCGGATTTTGATACGAATTTGTCTGTGTTGTTCAGAGCATATCTAAGTCGAGGGATGGAAATCGAGGACATGCTGACCAGACGGCTTTATAAAAAATCAGGTTGTATCTTTCGGTTGCAAGGGAATTAGTTTGGACGATGCAATTGGTGCTTTCTGTACCTCGCTTGACATTTCGGGCTAAAGGAGGGGTAAAGTATAATACAGTTGGCGGATGTAAGTTGCTGGGTTTCAGATGGGCCAATCGACCTTTTACTTGTTACCAAAAGACCTATAGTTATGGTTTAAGATTTTATTTAACTTATATATATAATTTGGTATCTTCCGTGAGCTTATACCTCTACAAGCTGTCGCGTGTAAACCGATCGCCATCGGGCTATCCTAGGCTGGATGGGAACCTTGCCAGTTTCAGCTTAAAACCAACGAAACTTGCACGCATCCAAGTGATAGGTCAAGCGATCTGCAAGCCAGTTGTCTGAAGTATTAAAGGCAATAGAGTAAGCTTAGGGCGGCAATGGAAGAGGAGGGAAAGAATGCAAAAACAAAAGAGAGGCCATTGGGACCCATCTGGTTAAGGATCCAGGCATTGGTGATGTCGGCATGGTTCCAGAACCTCATGTCCCTTCTAGTGTTTCTGTATCTCTTGCTGACGGTAGTTGAGATTGTCCTTGGTAAGGTGGATTGATATTCTAACCCATAGCATTTCTCCAGGACAACGGCGTTGAGGATCCGGGCTTGGAGAGGGTTGACGGTGTTGTGGATATTGCCAATTGTCTCATCATGGGGCTGTTCCTTATTGAAACGATGGCCCGTGCTGCTCTCCATGCCGGCGGGTGGGTGAGATATTTCTCCAGCCCATGGAATGTTTTGGATATTGTTGTTCTCATCGTATGCATCACCTTGGAGCTGTTTGATTTCCTCAAGTATTTTGTGCTTTCCGAGGCCGCAACGCTTATCGCCTCGGTACGCCTCATGTCCTCGCTTCGCACCATCAACATGCTTTATTACAACTCCATCCACACCGAGATCCTAATCAACCGCTCCCTTGAATCAACCATCACCGAGCTGCAGGACAAGTGCGATGCCTTCAGCCAAGACAGCACAAGGCTACAAGGGGAGCTGGATGCAAAGAGGCACTCCATCGCCAAAGTGGAGCACGACTTCAACTCGATCCAAGAAAACATGATGTCTGCACAGAGCAAGTCATGGGGAAGCCTCGTACCTTCGTCTTTTGCATGGGAGCTGACCAATAAACGTTCAAAGACAAAACTCCGACGAGCACGGACCACCCAAAAGTCTCGACTCTAGGATACATCCATCAACCTCACAACTCCAACTGAGGTCTACGGCAACTGTGGTAAGTTTGACTCCCTGGTGATCAACTCCCTGGTACTTGACAAAGTGTTGAGTACCAGGGAGTTGAGTGCCACTTATGTGAATTTATTAGTATTTTCAGCTTAAGTGATTTTAAGCTAATTTTTACTAGTAATTTAGGGGTACAAAACCAAAAACAAAGATTGATTTACTCAAATTTGACTCTGTTTAATAAATTGGTTAGCTGAAAGGTCAATTCAAGGGGCAATTTATAAGTAAATTTACTAATAGAAATGAAAAAACCTGTGTTGACACTCTAAAACAAAAAGTGACCAGTTCAACACTTTTCAAGCCAAATTTTAATTTTATTAATAAAATACATATGTGCTTATATAAAATTTGTTATTTACTATTATATTTTTATTATTAGTGTCCATAGTCATCAATTAGGCTCCCAAGCACCACTATACTGGATTTTGTGGTATATGCATTAATCAAATACCCCACTTGTTTTACTTTATGTCATTCCAGGGTTTGTGGATTAAGTGGTGCCACATAAATTAAGCCCAATTTATTAAGAGATTTCATATGTAATTTATAAAAAACGGAAACTCAACACTCCCCTCTGTTTGACTCTATCCACTTGCCACACAATAAGGTTTGAATTTAACTAATCAAAGGCTCAGAATTAAGGCTACATTAATAAGTGACACACTATGAGCGCCACTTGACACCCATCCACTCAACACTTTAACTTGGGGATTAGTGCAGAGAGCTTATTAACGTTTTAACCAACACTATGGTAAATAATTCACTCCCAGCTCCTCACAGCATACCCTAATCACTAATAAACACCTTCCTACACATTTACTTTTTTAACTTATATTGTATTTTTTATTTTTGAGCATATGAAACTGCCTTGCTTTTGGGTTAACTTTCAAACCCGTTTTAAATTTAAACAAGTTTTATATGTAAAAAACATAGTAATTTTTTATTTTTCTGCTCAACTCTGGCATACTCAACAGTGAGAATTCAGCTTTTCCCAGCTGATTGACAGTGCTGAACTCAACACTTTACTATATTTTGAATTTTCAACTCCCAATAAAGAAATCCCCATAATATTTTTTTGCAATTATAATCTACTACTCTTCCTGCTACTTTCCATATAGCTTTTATATACTTTTTTATTTTTAATTATACTTTTACATTGCTTTACCACTAAGATGCTGTTCTGAACTTAACATATTTGATGCTTCATCATAAATTCACTTATTTTCTATATTTTATCCTTTATATCTATACTTTGAGTTTCTATTTTGCTTTCATTTACTTTGTTATGTTTTTTTTTTGATAAATAAAACCTTTTTGCATACTTTTTACTTACTTTTGTTTTGCTTTACCTCTTTGTGTTTTATATCTTTCATACTGTTTTATTTACAAAACTGAACTTTTCTTTAGCCAAGATCATCCAAATCCAACAAGCCTACCAAGTGCCAAGCCTTCAATGGCTCCAAGGGCTCTAAGGAACCAGCCATCACCCCCAAGCAGGTCAAGAAGCCTGCAAAGGCAAAGTCTCTAACTCCATCTCCCCCACTCCATCTCCTCCTACTCCATCCCCTCCCACTCCTCCCCCCTCCACCCTAATATTCAACTCCCCCCAAATCCTCAAATAAATGTGACAGCTCTCTCACTGATCACTCATTTTACAAGTCAGAGGCCGACTCTGAGCCCATTAAGAGCGCCATGCCAAGAAGCCAAAGGCTGTCAAGGAGCCCACCTCTTCTTCTGGTAAGAAAAAGGAGGCATCCAAGCAGTCCTCAAAGAATCCTTCCCCTCTCCCTCCCAATGGCTCCCCCTCCTCCCTCATCTGACCCCCAAGATAAGCCTGAGGAGTACTCCAAGAAGTTCAAAGCTTCTGGTCGCGTGGCTTGGGATACACTGGCCATCCACAATATCTGCAACGTGGATGGAGGGTTAAAAGTTCCCAAGTGCTTCCCCCGTTACTTCCCAATTATGTCAGTAAAGGGCAGCCCTGGCTACGTTGCTGACAATCACATCTTTAACTGTAACAACCAAAACACCAAACTAAGAGCAAGCACTTCATATGTGAGGATAAGACTTGTGGGGCCTGGCTAAACACCAAGGGTTGGGAGCAGGTTACTGCTGAAAAAGGGGAGCACACCTGTGAGCCCCCAACCACCTGATTACTTGTATGCTGAAGTAGTACCTTGTCCAAGTGATCCTCACCTCTGCCAACCTCTGCGCTTCAGATATGGCCATCAAGGCCCTCCAACACCTGTAGCCCAACAATCTTAGGTTAGTGCCCACCCAGGAGCAAGTTGTTAAGTTCATCAGCAATAAGTGTATTGACGCCAATCCCCCTCCCTCCAAGGCCTCAGACGTCCTCTTTGAGCTTACACTCACTGATGAGCTCAAGCAGCTTCCAAGTGGGGAGCGCTTCCTCCTTCACAACAATGGGCCCGGAAGCAAAGACCACATAATCTGCTATGCCACTCAGCAGAACCTGCTGGAGTTAAAAAGGGCTTCAATCTGGCTAGTTGATGGTACCTTTACCACTTGCCCCTGGATGTTCAAACAGCTCTGGATGATCCATGCCCAGATTGACATCCAGGTGATTCCACTTGCTTTCTTCCTCCTCCCTGGGGCCACTGAGGCTATTTACACCCACATGTTCTCCATCCTCCGCAGAGCGCTTTCCCTCCTTCCCCCCAACAACAACAATGATGGCAATAAGACCCCCCACACACCCGCGCCAACCTTTCTGCCGCTGACAAGGACCAGGCCACCCTGGATTTGGAGGAAAAGGTGAGGCTAAGAGCTCTTGGGTCTCACGTGTGCATCATGGACTTTGAGCCTGCTCAGCTCAATGCATCTGAGCAGTTGTTCAGCAGAGAGGTGCAGGGGTGCCACTTCCACTTCTGCCAAGCAGTTACTTACAACTTGCAGGCCCACGCTGAGCTTAGTAGGTTGAGCTGGAGGGACACTTTGGACACCTGCAAATTTGTGCTGGCACAATTCAGTGCCTTGGCTTTTTTAATGCCAGAGCACACTGCGCAGGGGTTTGAGGTTCTCTCAAAGGATCCCTACATAGCCAAGCATCTAGAGTTCAGGCCTTTCTTTGAGTACTTGAGCCCCAGTAGATTGGGAAGGTTGTCACACAGAGGCAAGGCCTGTGCCAAGGTCATTTGGAACGTTTACCAGGCGGCTGTCAACGGGGAGCTGAAGACCACTTTGGCTCTAGAGGCTTATCACAAGCATCACAAGGCTAACTTTGGGCTTCACACAAAGCTCAACAAGTTCTTCTCCCTTCTCTAACATGAGCAGGAGAAGACTGTCTCCAAGCTCAGAGATCTTGCCAGCTGCGTCCCCCCACCAAGCCTACCACCAGATCCACCCTCTTCACCAAGGCCATCCAGGGTGCAGCCACATACAAGTATAAGGCCTCTGAGCTTAAGCAGCAGCTTGAGCTTATTGCCACTGCCCTCCTGGAAGGGGCTAAAATTAAAAGGGGAAGGAGTAAACTTGCTTGCTGGCTTCTATGGTTTTAACTTTTAACCTTTTTAACTTTAATTTTTACTTTTTAGTTTTGATTGATTAGTTTTTAATTCCAAGTTTTTTGATTTAATTAGGTAGCAGTGATTATTTTATGTATAATGGTAAGTTTGAAATGAATATTTATAGTTGAAAGCAAGTGAAATATATAAATGTTTGTTGATTTACTAATAAAACATATGATATTCACAGTTGTATTTATATGAACTATATCAAATAAAGATATTTTATTTTTTATATTTTGCTTCACTTTTTATGTTGTGTTTGGGTTATTTTTTGTTTCATTAAAATTTTAATTTTTATGGGAACAAAAAATATTTTTATAATGAAGATTATAAATTACATGGTAAAAATGAGTATTAGTTGCTTATTTTTCCTTATTTTTTATTTATTAAAGTACTTTTTTATTAAATTTTTGAGCTCTTTGGGGTCACTATAGTATACCATAGCTGTAAGGCTTAATTTTTCATATCAAGAGTTTTCAGTACATCAAGATCTGTTAATTAAAAAAGTGTCAATTTCCAGTTGTCAATCAGGGAAAAAGCTGAATTCTCACTTTACTATAGTGTTGAGCACCAGGGAGTTGATCACCAGGGAGTCAAACTTACCACAGTTGCCAGGCCTACTATCTCCCTAAAACCATTGTGAACAATTTAAATAATACTAATTCTCAAGTTTCCATCCATTTTTGACAAAACCTATACATAAGAAGCATACCTATTACCAATAATAATATTGGATCTAAACTAGTTGAAGATTGATCTGGAATATGAGTAACACCAAGATATGATCACAGGGGATCCAGGACAAGGTCAAGATATCACCAACAGGCATCCAAGATATTATGATCAAACTAGGCAAACATGAAATCAAACCATCCAAATCTAGTCAGACTCCAGATTTAGATGCACACTCCAACACCCCCACTCAAAGGTTATTCCCCTCCTGAGCACCAACCCATGTAAAGATCTTTTGGTTGCTAAAGCCTGGTAATCTTCCAGCTGTTTTGCAGTGTGTCCTGAATGCCAATATTCATGATTTATCAATTTTGCCTTTGCTGGGTTATTTCAAGGACAAGTCCCTTGCGTTTTCCTTTTCTCTCAAAAAGAGTCTGTTTCTGAAATGGGGAATTTAACTGCTTGGCTTCCTGATTCTGTGCAACTCACTTGCCCCACTCATGCTTGGGGCAAGTGATCCTACCGTCCAAGTATTGATTTGTGGTATCTCTAAACAATATAAATTCCAATCCCATATTCCCAATGAAAATTTAACTTCTATTCACATCTCTGTTGCTGTGTTTTCAAGTACCTCAGCGCCTCTCTCTAGCCACGTCTAGTAGAGACTTATCATTCAGGGCCACAAGATAATCACGTCACCTTCCCTGCCAACTGACCAAGGCTTATTACAAATCAAATCCCAAGGTTAGGATTTCCTGTTATGTGCCTTTGCTGCGCCTCAGAACCTGACAAGAATGGTGCTCACTACAGGGGCTGTAAGCCCCTTGGTTATCCCTTTGGCTGCTAGTTTACAGGCCCATTGCCTCCTCTGATACAGGAGCTTTCTTTGCCTGAAATTACTGTTCCTCCTATTGAAGAGGACATCTCATACTCACCAATTATCTCCACTGTCTTGAACCTGGGAAATGATCCCCGTCTAGTAGCTTACCCATGGGTACCCTGGCTTGGAGCAAGCCATAGGAATAGCCCTGGGAATAGCCAGTGATAGAGACATCCCCGCCTTAACTACAGTTTAATTGAGCAGAACACTACAGGTTAACTAATGCTCCACATTTCCTGCAACATCTCCTGTCAGCAGCTGGCTCTGCTGAGTACCTACTCTCATCCTTTGTGCAGCCTGCCTTAGCCCATCACCAGATGGTGCTGGGGCTTCACGTTTGTTGCACTTTGTGTATTACAGCATCACAATCACTTGAGATTATAGGGCCCAGGGCATTTTCTAGAATACAGTCATATGTGAGGATAGGAGTAGTATTGTATCAGAGGAGCCAGGATAAAAGGGAAACATGATTACTGTCCAGAAATGGCGTCTGATCATGCAGGAGTGCTTAAAGTTTAAGATAAAGGCTGATCAGAATAAAGGTAGATCCCAAATGGATCAAAGATGGGTTTATTGTAGTTGATTGATCTGTGCTATACCTTTGACGAGGTTGATCCCTGGACTGCTAGCAATGCCTTCTAGGAAATTCTACCACCCCCTGATTTGGGTAACTATTCTTCTAGGTTTGGCACTTATTGCTTGGCAACCAATAGAATATCTTCACCTTCACCCAGAACAGGTGGTCTTTGCTGGCATGGAATAGTTT
Source organism: Entomophthora muscae (assembly GCA_014839935.2). Lineage (NCBI taxonomy): Eukaryota > Fungi > Entomophthoromycota > Entomophthoromycetes > Entomophthorales > Entomophthoraceae > Entomophthora > Entomophthora muscae. Next base: position 389,786 of record QTSX02001468.1, read on the forward strand.
AGTTACTTCAGGATCACTTCCCACCTTCCTGGCATGCTTCAAGCTTAATGCTTAATAATGTAATTGATATGAGAATTTGAGATTATAAGGGATCAAACCTAGCGCCTCAGCGCTTGATGTAAAAGTAAGGCAGCACCTTGGTGCCTACAATATTTGCCAGGCAGGGCCTGGGATAATTTCCAGTTGGTGCAGCGTAAAAGTGGTTCAGCCCTTTAAGCACAATTCAAATGCTAGGCAGCAGCTAAACATGTATCACTAAGCGCATGGATTGCTTACTGTTGACTGATTTATGGTTCAGGTCAGCAGACTACTGCTGATTCAATATGCATATGGTTTATAATACCAATCTATGTGGATTAGCAGCTGTATTTCATATCTGCAAGCTTTGTCATGATTAGTATCATTGTATTTTGTACTACTAATTTATGGATTTGGTTTTAGCAATCCCAATCTGTGGGCTCAGTCATAATTGGCATCCTTGATCTTTATACCGCTGATTTATGGGTTTGATTGCTGAAACCCTAATCTGTAAGCTCCATCATAATGGGCATCATTGCTTGGTCAAAATTCTCAACAACCTCCAAGAGATCTATCTCTTCAACCCGCTGTAACTAATTGTTGAGATCTTTTTGCTGCTTAACAGCAGTGGATTCATTCCCTGTTCTCTTTGGTATCTGATAACCAATGCAACTCTATTACCGCTCAGGCTTGCTTGGTTGCCTCCATAGAGAAAATGTGCCTGTTATCTCCAAGTATGTCAGAGAATGTCTACATGAATTTCACTAACTACAACAGCCTTGACAAACTCAAGTAAACTCCATCCTGAACACTTATATCTCTGATTTCTTTAGCTGGTGGAGCAGCTTAATGCCTTTAGTGCCTGCTCCTTTGATCAGTTGCAACAGGTAGCAAAGCTAGCTGCTAGAGGTCTCCATGATCTACAGGAGGAGTTTGATCAAGCAAGAGCTACCACAGCTGCCCTGTTGCCAAGCTTCAAGCCCAAGTGAGCCAGTTGTCTGGGCCTAAACAGGATGTCCCTCCTCCTCCTCTGTCTGATGGCATGATGGATAGGGAACCAAGGTTATGGGACACTATCCAAGAGCTACCTGCATAACTTGTAGTCAAGAATGCCCTTCAGAACCTCTGGGGCTGGATTCTTGAGTGCTTGCCTTGGCAGCACAAGTTATCCCCCTGCAACAGGAATTTTCTGTTCTCTGCGGTACTGTGGCAGCTATTGCTAGTTATTTTGGGCTCACTGATGAAGATGACTGCTGTCGTAAGCTATGGGGAACCATCAAATCTAGTGTGCTAGGGAGTTGATTACCTGTACAATGGAGTAGATCATCTGAAGCAAGATCACCCCAGCCTTGACAAGGATGTTCAAGAGATGTGCCAGTTAATTTACCCTGTAAATGACAGGCTCTTCCCCTACCTCTGGGTGGGACCTTTTTTGATCTCTTATTTGGCTGAGCTTTTACCTCTTGGTCACTACTCATTGTCAACAACTAGAAGTTACCAAACAACAGACTGATTGGGCTATCAACTTGGGTGTCTGCACCTCTGAGACTTTTTCCACACTTGAAGAAAGTGTCCGCCAGCTATGGGCGTAACAACCCCCTTCAGAATCTGAATCTAAACTCTCCCCTGTATAAATGTACTAGATAGTAACAATGGTGGCCCTACTTCAAAAGCTCACTTCAAACCTACCTTCAAACAAGTTTTTGGCCCTAAAACAACCACCATTGTGACCTTCCTGACAATCTACAAATAAGCTATGTGAAGGGCCTCTGGTGAGGTTAAGAAGGAGATCATTTTAATCTGCTTGCACCCAACCTGTCAGGAGGTTGTAGTGCCTGAACTGCCCTCCATTGAGACTTGAGAAGAGATGAACAGCTTCTGATTGATGATTTTGGTGATAAATTTAGTTTGGAAGTGAAAGGGACGCTTTTATGCACATTGCCTTCAAACCCTAAGAGACTTTGGCTGAGTTTGCAGACAGGTTCTATATGGAAGGACAGAGATTGTTAGCTAGTAGACAGCTGACAGCACATGAAGCCTACATGGCTTGCGCTCAAGCTCTCAATTTCAATCAACATCTGTGCCTTCATTTTAAATCTCACAAGGCCATTTCTCATCTATGAAGAGTATAAAGACGCTGTTACAGGACATGCATCTCACTCACTCTGGAGCTGCTGTGTGTTGTGTTCTGAGGCGCAGCACAGACACACAATGGGGAATCCTAACCTTAGGATTGAATTTGTACTAAGTCTTGGTTAGATGGCAGGGAAGGCTATGAAATTACCTTGTGGCCCTGGATGAATAATCTCTACTAGTTGTGGCTAGGGAGATGCACCAAAGTACTGAAAGACACAAAGACAAAAATGTGAATATAACTTAATTTTATTGATGAATAGAAAAAAGAATATATAGTGGTTGGCAATACAACAAAACACTACCAGGACGGTAGTATCACTTGCCACAAGCATGAGTGGAGCAAGTGAGTTGCACAGAGTCAAGAAACTGAACAATTGTAATTCCTGATTCAGCCATTGACTCATTTTGAGAGGCAAAAGCAAAAGCAATATATTTGTCTTTGAAATGGCCCAGCAAAGGCAAAATCAAAATATGGTGAATAGCAACATTCATGACATTACCCCCCTCTAGATTGGCCCTAGGGGGGGGGTGATACTTGCAGAGGAACTTTGCATGCACTCAAGCAAAAGGACGACCACTAGACAAGAGCTTTACGGTGTATTCAGACCTGCGCTTGAAGGTCACTTCCAAAGGGCTGACCCACAGAGTGTCCAGCTTATGCGCACATCCACCCACTATGTGCTGGTAATAAAAAACACAGTCACCCACATCAAACTCAGGCAAGGGGGAACATCCAGCATTATTGGGGGAAAGCTCAAGCATCTTAGTCTTATATGTAGAAGTGTAAGCAGTGGCCTGTATAGCAATTATGCGGTTGACTAGATCTTTGATGTGGTTGTCAGGATTAATGGCCTTATTGGAGGAGAGTGGCCCCCCCAAGAGTGACAGAGGGGTAGTCTCACGTCCATACAGCATAGCAAAATGGGAATAACTGGTGACACAATGTTTGTTAAGGCAATACACAAAAAGAGCAGTAGATAAACATAGATCCCAATTTGCAGCGTCAGAGTAGGTGAGCTTCCACATGATAGAAACCAATGTTGAATTTGCATGCTTGATTGCTCTGTTGGTAGAAAGATTGTAGGGGGCAGAGAAGGATTGGTGAGACTCCAAGGCCTCAACAACAGAGGTTACCAACTTAGCATTGAAATTAGTCCCATTGTTGGATAGCAACACTTGAGGGCAGCCATGGTAATAGAAAACATCTTGTAACAGGAAGGTGGCAGTTGTCTTAGAGGTGATGTCCTTAGTAGGGCACTCTTCTACCCACTTGATAAAATGATCAACAGCAATTAGGATAAAGCAGCAACCAGAGCGGGAGCAGGGAAGAGGACCTACAGCGTCAATGCTGACAGTGCAAAAGGCATGTTAAGGGGGAACTAATTTGAACTTGTGGAAGGCTGCTCACGGTCTCTGAAGTTGGCAGTCATGGCAACTAGCTATGATGTCTGAAATCAGCAGGAGAAGGGTTTCCCAGAAATAATTCTTCTTGAGCCAGTCATAGATCTTGGCAATGGCTCCATGCCTAGTCTCCTTATGAGATTGTAGCACCAACAAAAGGCAAAGACTAAGTTGTACATAAGGCAGGTATCAATCTTGTACTTTCTTGAAGAGCTGATTGTTGCAAATGAGTGTATCTTCAGATAGTTTGGACAAGGCTAATTGGACTTCTTCTGTCTTGCTTTCCCAGGAGGGAGGGTATCCAATTAGCTCATACAACCAATCAGCCTCAGCAGGATGTAGAGCAAGGATGGGCATTCTGGATAAACCATCATCATTCTGATGTTGAATCCTGGGGCAATGGAGCACACTGAAGTCATAACCTTGCAAGAAGAGAGCCCATCTAGCTAGGCGTCCTTCTGGCTCCTTAAGTTGTTGTAACCGCTTAAGCAAAGCATGGTCAGTGACAACAGTGAAATGGGTACCATACACGTAGTGGCGGAACTTTTTGGCTGCATGGAACACAGCAAGATATTCTTTCTCTGTGGCACTGTAGTTCTTCTCATGCTTGTTTAGAACACAGGAAGTATAAGCCACAGGATGGTCCACACCTTTGTCGTCTAGTTGAGCCAAAATAGCCCCTGTAGCAAGATTGCTAGCATCAGTATATATGATGAACTCCTTATCATAGTCAGGATACACTAGGATGGGAGCCTCTTTGAGTTTCTGCTTAAGGGTCTCAAAGGCTTTCTGCTGGCTGGCGGCCCATTTAAAA
>QTSX02001468.1:394164-459720 GCA_014839935.2 Entomophthora muscae
GGGGTTTACTAGTGTTGGCAAAGTTGGGAATGAACTGCCTGTAGTAGCTCATCATACCCAGAAAGACTTGTACCTCTTGCAGGTTAGTGGGCAGAAGCATTTTGTTGATGGCTTCAACCTTCTTAGTCATTAGGCAAATCCCTGTCTGGGTTACTTCATGGCCCAAGAATTCAAGACACTCTTTGAAAAAAGCACATCTAGAGAGTTTTTGAGCTTGAGGCCAGCTTCCTGAATCTTTAGGAACACCTCTTTAGATGATCCAGGTGATTGGTGAAGATAGTGCTGAAAACTGTTATATTGTCTAATTACACTAGGACACATGAAAGTTTTAAGTTGCAGATGATGGAGTCCATAGCCCTTTGGAAGGTAGCCGGGGCATTGCAGAGTCCCTGCAGCATGCAGGTAGGCTTAAACAGCCCTTTAGAGGTAATGAGCCCAGTCTTTTGGCATTTCTTGGGCAAAAGGTCAACTTGCCAGTAACCCAATGCCAGATCCATGGCAGAGAAGAACTTAGAGCCTCCAAGTTGGCGGAGAGCATCATTAATACGCAACAAGGGATAAGAGTCATTCTTGGTTAAAGAGTTTAATTGGCAGTAGTCCATCACAATACAATGACCCCCATCTTTCTTCTTTAGGATGAGTAGGGGTGAAGCCCAAAGACTTTGGGAAGGTGCTAATACTCAGCATCTACCAGTTGCTTGAGCTCTTTAGATACCTGGGCGTCCTCCACACAACTGCAGCAATATGGTTTAGCGCAGAAGGGGGGAGCGTCTCCAGTATCAATCTGATGAATAACGCCTTTGGCTAGCCCATAGTCAGTACTGTCTTTAGCAAAGATATCTGAAAATTGATCTAGCAAGTCAATCACCTCTTTCTGTTGAACCGGGGACAGCTGTGGAAAGTCTTGTGCAGTGAACAAGGATAGGACTTGGGGCTCATCCTCTGGTAGGTTAAAGTCCTGAAACATACCAAAGGGATAAAGGGATAAGACATCAGGAGCATTCAATAATTTGCCATAACCAACAACCTGCCCTCTATATACATTTATGGGGAGAGCAGTTAAGTTGGCTACTAGTATATGAACAGGGTCCTTATGGGAGACGTCTAAGATTCCAGGACAGAGGTAAGGTTTGTTGCAACCTAGTGAGGGAGGAGAGTACAGCTCTAGGAAAGTTTTTTCAAGTAGCTCATACAATATTTGGGAGTCCAAGATGGCTTAAGAACCAGGGGGGATGATTACAGCAGACATGGCCAGGAGAGGAATCCCCTTGGACGCAGGACAACCCATGGGTGGACACTTCATATTGGAGGAGTGGGTGCGGTACTTTAGAGGGAAAACCTCAGTGGGATATTCTAAAGCTCACGTCTTGAGGCACTTCCCAGGGTCTTTTACTGGCTCTTCAAAGATCAGAGGGACTTTGTATTCCAGAATAGAGAGGTAATCATCTTTCAAGTTGACAATCCCATTATATTCCCTAAGGAACTGGGTACCAACTAAGAGATTGTAACTCTTGTTTTCCAAGACAACTGCCGGCGCAGCTAGGAGAAGCTTGCCAAATCACATGGGTAGAGGGAATATGCTCCTATAGCGCGAGTCATGGATAGACCAGCCGTGCCATATGACCGGTAATAATTGAGGTTGGGGACAAGTTTGAGTTTCTTTACAAGCTTTGAGGAGACAACATTAAACAGAGAACCAGTATCAAATACAGCCTTGATCTTCACCTTTTGGATTGATATTCTACGCAAGTGGTAGTGCAACCAAAGGGTGGGAGGACAGCCAAGATGTCTTGATCCTATGCCAGTTCTTTGTCCCACTTCTCAATCATGCATCTTAAGCCTGTAAACTCCTTATAGAAAGTCTGAATAGGGAGCAAAACTGACACATTCTTGAAGACAGCTTCACCAACCTTAGAAGAATCCTCTGACAACTCTACTAGCACAGGGTCCTCTTTGCTTGAGTGAGGTAGGGGAAATAGACAACTTCTTTGGCCTCAGGCAAAGGCTTAGTAGTTTTTGTGGTCTTCCCTGATTGTAATTTGTAGGGGACTGCGATGGTTTTGGGGACAGCAAGAACAGAGTACCCATACACGTCAGGGTCTTCAACATCAGAATCATCAATATTAGAGTTGTCAGAGATATTTTGGAACAATAGGAAGATAGGAGGAGCCTCTGTATTATCAGGCTTTTAGTTGGTTATAGAGGGAGGGATTGAAAGAGACTGGGAAGAATTGTCAACTGAGAGTGTCCCTGCCTCTAGGTTGACTGTTCTTTTCCTGCCTGCTCCTTGGGATCATCTCCTTCAACCCATGAGTTGGTGCAGACTCAAGAATGGTAACCTATCTGGCCACAATTGTGGCAACCCTGGCGTCAAGGAGAATTTTGCAAGTTCATGGAAGGTTGCGAGGGCCACAGGAAGACAAACCAGAAGTAGAGGCGGCACAATTATCCCAAACAACTGCCCCAGAATGGGTAAGGTGCATGTCTTGCAACAGCGTCTTTATGCTCTTCATGGAGGAAAGCATAGCTTTATGGGCTTTGAAGTGAAGGCACAGAAGCTGGTTAACTTTGAGGGCTTGAGCGCAAGCCATATAAGCTTTGTGAGCCGTCAATTGTCTGCTTGTTATCAGTTGTTGTCCTTCCATATAGAATCTGTCTGCAAACTCAGCTAGTGTTTCCTTAGGTTTGAAAGAAATGTGCATGAAGGCATCCTTCTTTACTTCCAGGCTAATTTCACCACCAAATTTGTCAATCAAAAGCTGCTTTGTATCTTCCCAAGTCTTGATGGTGGGCAGCTCAGGCATCACCACCTCCTGGCAGGTTGGGTGTAGACAGTTCAAAATATGTTCCTTCTTAATCTCATCTGATGCTTGTCTCATTAAATTTTCATTGATAGTTAAGAAAGCTGCAATAGTTGAGGTTTTGGAATCAAAGACCTGTTTAAATTTAGGCTTGAAATGTGCTTCAGGAGTTGGACCACCATTGATGCTATCAAGTACATTTATGTGTGGGGAGAATTCTGCTTCAGATTTGGAGGGGGGTTGTCTAGCCCACAGCTGTCAAACACTTTCCTCAAGGGTTGTCAGAGTCTCAGCAGCACAGGCACCTGTACCATTGGCTAGAGTGGTCTGTTGTTCAGTAACATCTAGGCGTTGGCCTTGGGAAGTTACTACCGTGGAGAGCTCAGCCAGTCAATAGGTAAGAGATGGCCCTGCCAAGAGGCAAGGAGCTAACCTGTTTTTTACTGAGTCAATCAATTCACTCATCTCTTGTACGTCTCTATCTAACTCAGCATGATCCTGCTTCAAATGATCCACCTTGTTTGCTAGGGTAATCAAATCCCTAGCACATTGGATTTGAGGGGCTCCTGGTAAGCCAGGCAGCAATCACCTCTGTTGACAACCCCAACTGGACTAGCAACAGTTGTCACCATTTTGTGTAAGGCAGCAAGTTCCTGCTGTATCTCAGTAACTTGAGCGGTCAACGCAAGCACCCATGGGTCAGGCTAGGGAGCTTCAGTAGGACGTCCTTGACTGCAAGTAGACGCTTGTAGCTCTCAAATGGCATCCCATAGTCTCTTCTCTCTATCCACCAAATCATCAGATGGGGGAGAAGGCAGAGCATCTGGCTTGGGCGTAGATAATTCATTCACTTGATTCTGGAGCTTGGTTATGGCAGCAGCAGTGACAGCTCTCTCTTGATCAAATTCTGCACTGGGATCATTAAGGCCTTTAGCAGCAAGGTTTGATACCTGCTGCAGTTGCTCAAAGGAATAAGTGCTGAATGCATTGAGCTGATGTACAAGTTGTTCAAAGTTGGTGAGATAAGCGTTGAGGGTGGAATCTACTTGGGTTTGCCAGGGTTGTTATAACTGGTGAAACTCATATAGACGCTCTCTGACGTATTCAGGGATGGACTGGTAATCTGCTCAATGGAATTAACCAAAAAGGTCTGGGAGGTGGCAGATTTGCACTGATTGTCTGATACAAAAGAAAACAGGGAGTGAATCCACTGTTGATAGGCAGCAAATTGGTCCCAGTGATGAGTGACAGCTGCTTGTAGAGACAAGATTTCTTGAATGTGGAGCCCTAACACCATTTGATGGTGAGCTAAGGCAGGCTGCACAAAGGATGGCAGTAGATGCTCAGCAGAGCCAGCTGCTGAGAGGAGATGCTGTGGAAATTGAGTAGCCACAATCAATTTGTAGTATTCAGCCCGACTTAACTGCAACTGGAGGCAAGGGATGGCATCTTCATGGGCTATCCCAAGGGCTACTGCCATGACTTGTTCTAAGTCAGGGGTGCCCATGGGATAAGTAACTAGGCAAGTACCATTCCTGAGGTTCAGTACAGTAGGGACAATAGGTGGGTATGCAATGTCTTCAATAGAAGGGCTGGTAATTTCAGGTGAAGTCAACTCTTGTATAGGCGGAGACTAAGGACCTGAAAACATGGATGTGAAAGGGATAACCAAGGGGCTTACAGCCCCAGTAGTGATCATCATTTTTGTGTATTCTGAGGCGCAGCACAGACACACAGCAGGGAATCCTAACCTTAAGATTGGATTTGTACTAAGTCTTGATTAGATGGCAGGGAAGGCTATGTGATTACCTTGCAGCCCTGTATGAATAATCTCTACTAGTTGTGGCTAGGGAGAGGCGCCAAAGTACTGAAAGACACAAAAACAAAAATGTGAATATAAATTAATTTTATTGATGAATAGGAAAAATAATATATAGTGGTTGGCAATACCACAATCACTACCAGGACAGTAGGATCACTTGCCACAAGCATGAGTGGGGCAAGTGAGTTGCGCAAAGTCAAGAAACTGAACAATTGTATTTCCTGATTCGGACATTAAATCATATTGAGAGGCAAAGGCAAAAGGAAGAGGTTTGTCTTTGAAATGGCCTACCAAAGACAAAATCAAAACATGGTGAATAGCGGCATTCACAAAATGTGTGATAATCAAGCAGCCTCTAACTCTGGTTTTTCTTCCTGTTGCCCTTGTATCCTCTCTATGAACTCCCAGAATCCTCCTAGACATCAAGGTTGCCATGACTGCAGGCAGATAGGTCACCACTCTTGAGTCTGTACCAATCCTTGGGTTGAAGGTGCTAATCCCAAGGACCATGTGGGAACAAACAGTCAACTCAGGGGCAGAGACGCTCTTGGTTGACAATCCTTCCCAGTCTCCTCTGATTCCCCCGTTTGTAGCAGACTCTGAGCACACTGACACTAAAGCTCCTCCTGTTCTGCTATTATTCCATGATATTTCCAATGATTCAACTTGGATGATTCAGAACTTGAAAATTCAAATGCCTATGGATAGTCAGTTCTAGCATTTCCTGAAACTGTTGTAGTCCCTTACAAGCTACACTGTGGGAAAATTACAACAACTGCCAAGCCTTTGCCTGAAGGCAAAGAGGTTGTCTCTTGTACATACCTCACACAAGCTAAGAGGTCTCCTGTGATTGTAGTATCTTCTGAAGAAGCAGCTTTAGTAGCTGATGCTGTTTTCAAAATGTTTTAGTCTTGCTTCCCCTTCAGACTGTCTACAAATAGTTTCCAGGTTTGAGATGTATGATTGAGAAGTGGGACAAGAAACTATCTGAAGCCCAAGATATCCTGGCTGTCCTCCCGCCCTTTGGTTTTACTACTACTCATGTAGAGATATCTATCCAAAAAGTGAAGACCAAGGCCGTCTTGGACACTGGGTCTCCAGTTAATGTTGTCTCCCCAAATCTTGTCAAGAAGCTTAAACCCGCCCCAACCTTAACTACCATCAGTCTTATGGTACTTCTGGGCTGTCCATGACTTTTGCTATAGGGAACTATTCAGCTCTCCCTATGTAGTTTGGTAAACTACTCTTAGCTGCGTCTACTGTAGTTTTAGAGAAAAAGAGTTACAATATGTTAGTTGATGCCCAGTTCCTTAGGGAGTACAATGGGATTATCAACTTAAAAGATGGCTACCTCTCTATCTTAGGGTATTAAGTCCCTTTAATCTTTGAGGAGCCCAGTCAAAGTTCTGGGAAAGTGCCTCAAGATTTGTGCCCTAGAGTACCCTACTGGTGTCTTCACTTTGAAGTACCATAACCATTTGTCCAACATTAAGTGCCCCCCTATGACCTGCCCTGCGTCTGAAGGGATTCCACTCCTTGACACTTCTCCCATGATCATTCCCTGGGTCTCAAGCCACAATGGACTCTCAGATATTGTACAAGTTGCCTAAACTCACATTTCTAGAGGTATACTCTCCTCCCTTGCTATGCCGCAACAAACTCTATCTCTGCCTTGGGATTTTAGATGTCTCTCACAAAGACCCTATCCAGTTGTTGGTAGCCAACTTAACAGCTCTCCTCATATCTGGGTCAAGAGGCCAGATTGTTGGCTATAGCAAGCTGCTAAATGCTCCTGATGTTCTTTCTCTACATACCTTTGGTACTTTCCAAGACTTCAACTTAACTGAAGATGAACCACAGGTCCCATCTCTATTTACTGCTCAAGACTTCTCACAACTGTCCCCAGTTCAACAGAAAGAATTACTTGATTTGTTGGATCAGTTTTAGATATCTTTTTAAAGGATAGCACTGACTATGGTCTAGCTAAAGGAGTTATTCATCAAATTGATACTGGTGATGCTCCCCCCTTTTGCGCTAAACCCTACTGCCGCAATTGAGTAGAGGATTCTCAGGTGTCTAAAGAGCTCAAGCAAATTCTAGACGCTGGACTGATTGCTCCTTTCCAAAGTCCATGGGCCTCCCTCTTACTCATACTGAAGAAGAAGGATGGAGGTCATTGTATTATGATAGACTAACAATGCTTGAATTCCTTAACCAAAAATGATTCCTACCCTTTACCACACATTGACAATGCTCTCTGCTGCCTTGGGGGCACTAAGTTCTTCTCTGCCATGGATCTGGCTTCTGGATACTGGCAAGTTGTCTCTTTTCTAAAGATAGACAGAAGACTGTGCTCATCACTTCTGAGGGATTGTTTGAGCCCACTCAAATGCCGCAAGGACTCTGCAATGCTCCAGCTACTTTCCAACAAGCCATGGATTCCATTCTCCATGATTTGAAGCTCTCATGTGTTTTAGTGTACTTAGATGATATAACTGTGTTCAGCGCCACCTTCACTGATCACTTGGCCCATCTAAAGGAGGTGTTCATAAAGATTTGTGAGGCCAGACTTAAGTTAAAACCATCTAAGTGTGCTTTCTTCAAGGAACGCCTTGAATTCTTGGGAAATGAGGTGACTCAGACAGGAATCTGCCCCATGACTAAGAAAGTCAAAGTCATTGAAAAAATGCTTCCGCCCACCAACCTGAAAGAAGTCCAAGTCTTTCTGGGCATGATGGGATACTACAGACAGTTTATCCCTGACTTTGCCAATACTAGTGAACCTCTAGTCCAGCTGTTACTTAATGTTCCTTTTGAATGGACTGCCAGTCAACAACAAGCCTTTGAAACCCTTAAGCAAAAACTCAAAGAGGCACCAATCCTAGTTTATCCTGACTATGATAAGGAATTCATCCATACACTGATGCTAGCAATCTTGCTATTGGGGCTATTTTGGCCCAACTAGACAACAAGGGTGTAGACCATCCTGTGACTTACTCTTCCTGCGTGCTAAACAAGCATGAGAAGAACTACAGTGCCACAGAGAAAGAATGCCTTGCTGTATTACACATAGTCAAACAATTCTGTCATTATGTGTATGGCACCCATTTCACTGTGGTCACTGATCACACTTTGCTCAAGTGGTTAAAGCAGCTCATGAACCAGAGGGACAAAAGGCTAGATGGGCCCTCTGCCTACAAAGCTATGATTTCACTGTGCTACATTACCCCATAATCCAGCACCAAAATGCAGATAGGTTGTCCCATATGCCTATCCTCGCTCTACACCCTGCAAAAGCTGATCAATTATATGAACTGATTGGGTATCCTTCTTCCTGGGAAAAAAGACTGAGTATATTTAATCTGCCCTGACTAAGCTATCTGATAACACTCTCATTTGTGACAACCAGCTCTTTAAAAAGGTGCATGATTAATCCCTGCCCTATGACGCCCCAGTTGGCAACAGTGGCAAAATCAACTATAGGGATGCAAAAAGGAGAATTCAAAAGTGAGGATCTAAAAGTGGCAAAGTTTAAAATTTTGAAATTTCAAAATTAAATTAAAACAGCATATCTGGAAATAAAAATTATTATGGCTATATAAAATACTTTTATTCCTTCTCTCAACCAAAAAATTCAAGAAAAACTAGTTACTTTATTGTAAAAAGCCATTTTAAAAATTTTAAAAGTGTTGACTTGGCCACTTTTAGATTCTAACTTTTGAATTCTTACTTTTGCATCCCTACAGTCAATTTGGCCACTGTTGCTCCTCAGTCTTTGCCTTTTGTTGGTGCTCCAGTCTCATAAAGAGACTGGACATGAAGGCATTATCAAGACCTATGACTGGCTCAAGAAGAACTATTACTGGGAGAACCTCTGCCTGTTGATTCCAGATGCCATTACTAGTTTTCATGACTGTCAGCTACAACGTCATCAAGCTGCCTCACACAATTTAAAATTAGTTCCTCCACAGCACGCCTTTCCCACAGTCAGTATTGTCACTGTAGGGCCTCTTTCCTGCTCATGCTCAGGCTGCCAATCCATCTTGATTTATGTTAATCATTTAAGCAAGTGGGTAGAAGCACACCCTACCAAGGACATCACCGCTAAAACTACTGTCATCTTCTTACTGCAAGATGTGTTCTATTGCCATGGCTGCCCTCAAGTCTTGTTGTTGGAAAATAGAACTAACTTCAATGCAAAGAAGATGACTTTTGTTTTCAAAGCTTTGGGGTCTCATCAATCCTTCTCATCTCCCTATTACCCTTTCACTAATGGGGCTGTGGAATGAGCTAATTCAACCTTAGTTTTCATCATGAAGAAACTAGCCTACTCTGATACCGCTAATTGGGACCAGTATCTACCCACTGCTCTCTTTGACTATTGCATCAGTAATTATTGTGTTACAGGGTACTCTCACTTTGCTATTCTGTATGAGTGTGAGGCCACCACTCAAATGATTTTGGGGGACCTAATCTCTTCTGACAAAGCCATGGATTCCAATGCCCATATCAAAAACTTGGTCAACCGCATAATTGAAATCCAGGCCACTGTGTATACCTCAGCGTACAAGACTAAGATGCTAGAGCTCTCTCCTGGCAATGCTGGATGCTCTCCCTTGCCCAAGTTTAACATTGTAGACCATGTTATTTACTATCAGCATAGAGTGAGAGGGTTTGTCCATAAGCTGGATACTTTATGGGTTAGGTCTTTAGAAGTAACTTTCAAATGTGATTCAGAGTACACCGTAAAACTCCTCTCCAGTGGTTGCCTGTTTTCTTGAGTGCATGCTAAGTTCCTCTGCAAGTACTATCCCCCTAAGACCAATCTAGAAAGGGGTAATGTTGTGAATGCCAATATTCACACTTTATTGATTTTGCCTTTGAGGGTTATTTTGAGGACAAATCCCTTGTTTTTGCATTTGCTCCTCAAAATGAGTCTGTTTCCAAAATGGAGAATTCAACTGTTTGGTTTTCTGATTCTTCTCAACTCATGTTACCCACTCATGATTGTGGCAAGTGATCCTACTGTCCTATTATTGCTTTGTGGTATCACAAAACAATATAAATTCCAATTCCTTATTCCCAAAGAAATTTTAATTTCTATTCATATTTCTGTCTTTGTGTTTTCAAGTACTTTGGCGCCTCTCTCTAGCCACATATAGTAGAGACTTATCATTCAGGGCCACAAGGTAATTGCATCACCTTCCCTTCCAACCAACCGAGACTTATTACAAATATAATCCTAAGGTTAGGATTAACTGTTGTGTGTCTGTGCCGCGCCTCAGAAAAAAGCACATTGGGTGTAGTGTTTGTTGATTAACCTGTCCTGCTTAGCCTAAATCTGGTTCATCAGGATTTCTTAATGACCTCAGTGTTCCTGCGTCTGAATTCCACTAGTTAGAAATCTCTTTCTATACCAAACTTGAGTACTTTACCTGGTCCTTGGTGGACAGAGTCCAATTTCTTTTGGTTAGTTTCTAGTACTTGAACTGTTCACTCTTTTTATATGGGTTTCTGGGGATATTATCCTTTGCCTTGCAATCTGATTTGCTGCTTTAGAATTGGCTTTGATCCTGATGGCTTTTAGTTCTGGATTGTCCTTCTCCAATAAAGGCTTTCCTTTTGGTAATTGAATATATGATGGGATGTTTTTTCCAGGATGTTTAGTTTGATTCCATATGTCTGTGAGGGCAATCTGGATAGAGAGCTGAATTCAATCAATCACATGGAGAATATACCCCCAGACTATGATGAAATTACCAGTGCAGAGAAGACAGTGTATATCTACTCAAAGATGATAGCCTTTTAAAATATAATACATTAAGGTACAGTATACTACTGATAAGGAGCACCTTTTGGGGAAGTTTCAAATATGGAATTAAGAAAGAAGAGAAGTATATTTTATTAGATAATACTTTAGACTTATATAGACTTGACTGTGGTAGGGATTTAGTTAGATTAAACCTAGGGGTTGGTCATGTGCAAGATGGGTTTGAGACACTGGATACTTGGACAGTCATGTGATATTGCTTGATTACCATTCTTGGTAGGTTGAACAGTATATTAGAAGGGCATCAAATTTGGCAATGGCTGGATGTTAAGCAGGTTGGCGGTAGCCAGAATGCTTGTACATCCAGACCCTCAACACCCCCCTTAAAGGGTTACTCTGGTGCATCAGGAGGGGGCTTTGTTTTCACGGCTGCTGCCTGATGCTCCTGGAGCTGTTTACTAGTTGGAACTAGTCTGGTCAAGTGTTCTCCTTTACTGAGGTGGAGACAGGTTCTGTGGTATTTCTTGACAATTGGTGTTTTTGCACCTTGGAATTTTAATAGATAGGTGTTGTAATCTGGTCTGTACTTGATGAATCTCCCTGGTCCCTGCTGTACTGAGTCAAGTTTCTTTCTGTTGCCAGCTAAGACCCAGACGGGGAAATTTGATGGGAAGTGGTTCCTCTGTGGAGGTTACCTTTTGTGTTTTGAGCCTTTTTATTTCAGCTGTTTTTGCTTGGAGGCAAATGTGTTGTAGGTTTGGTGCTTGCTCTACTGTGGGAGGTTTCCCCGGGGGATCTTTATGTAGGGCTGTTTGTTGCGGGTGATTATTTCCAGTTTGTACCCGTAGGTTAACTCAAACAGTGAATAGCCTGTTCCTTGGTTGATGCAGACTCATGATACTAATAATGCATGTTTCACTATAGTGGCCATGGGTCTTTGGCTTTGCCATCCATTATTTTCTCTAGGGTCCTGATAAGGCTGCCGTTTAGGCGTTCCACTCTACTATAGCCTATGGTCTGTATGGAGAAGTTGCGGAGTGTTTAATGTTTTTGGATTTCAAGTTGTCATTAACTAAATGGCCTGATAACTCTGTTGCTCCATCATTTATGATGTAGTCTGGAGTGCCATAGTTGGCTATTGATGCTTTGTTAATGAAACAGTTGACAGTTTCTGCTTTGTGGTCCTTTGTTGCCCAGCAGATGGGCCAGCGTGTGGCAAAGTCAATGGATACAATTAAGAAATGTTGGTTTGTCTTTGTTTCTGGGAAGGCCCCACAACGTTCAGCCCCCAAACCATATATGGTTCAGGGTCTGGTACTGGGTTGACTGTTGGCTGAGGAGCTTTTGTACTGGTGTATTTCTTGCACACTGTGCACTTTTTCAGAACATCAACTATATACTATTGAAATTTTGGCCATCATACTATCTCTTTTAGTGTGAGGTATAGGTTGTTAGCCTTTTTATGGCCTAGTAGGCGGTGATGTCTTAATATGGTGTCAACTCTTTGTGCAAGTGGGATATACGGGACATGTTCAAAGTTAATGATTTGGTATACTGTGCCATTTGATACATGGAAATAATTTTTTTCCTTACTAATGTATTGTGGGTCATTTGATGTGTTGAGGGGTCTTTCCCTTTAGTTTTATAATCAGTATTCTACAGGTTTGGCCAGTCAGGGTCCAGGTGGTCAAGGTGATCCTCTCTAGGCTGACATAGTCTGTAGAGAGCATCAGCCATGACCAGCTCTTCCTCTGTTTTGTATTGGATGTTCAAATTAATCTGTTCCAGCAAGGACATCCATTTGGCTTGTTGCTGTACAAGTGCGTTCTGAGTTTTTAAATAGATTGAGGATTTATGGTCAGTTAGTACTCAGACGTTTAAATGTCCTACCAAGTAACATCTCCACTTCCTTCATGTGTGGTATATTGCTAGTAATTCCTTATTGTGTATTATGTATCTCTGCTCATTATTAGTTAGTTTTCTGCTTTTGTAACATACTGGCAGGAAGTCTTGCTGCCCTGGCTGGAAGATGTGCAGGACTGCACCAATGGCGGTGTCACTGGCATCTGACTTGAGCTTGTAGCACCCATTATTGTTAGGATATTGCAAGATTGATGCTTCAATCAGAGCTTGTTTTAATAAATGGAAATTCTTGTCACATTCTGGTGTCCAGATGAATTTCTTTTTGGCATTACCTTTGGTTAGGTCATTGATTGGTGTTGTTAGTTTTCTGCAGTCTTTGATGTATTTCCTTAGGTAAGCTACCCTACTGAGAAATTTTCTTACTTGTTTCACAGAGGTGGGGCATTGCATGTTATTTATGGCTTTAATTTTTTCTGGATCTGCTTTGATGCCACTGTCAGAGACAATGTGGCCCAAGAACAGGAGTTCCTTTTCCATAAATTGGCACTTACTTGGTTTTGCATAAAGTTTGTGTTTTGCAAGTTGATTGAGTGTCTTGCAGACATGTGTGAGGTGTTCCTCTTTTGTTTTTCAGAATATGATGATATTGTCAAGGTAGCATAATGTATTTGAGAGACTGTTTAGTGCTTGGTTCATCATGGTGAAAAATGTTGCGGGAGCGTTGGTCATCCCAAAGTTCATTACCCTACTTTTAAAGGATGTAAATTGTGTACAGAACGTAGTATTTAGTCTGTCCTTTTCCTTTACTTCAACTTGGTTGTAGCCTGAGGTGAGGGCAATTTTGGAGAGAAATTTGGCACCTGAGAGTCTTGCAAACAGATCCTTTATAGGTGAAAGAGGGTATTTATTCTTTACTGTGCTTGCATTTAGTGCTCTGTAGTCCGTTACTAGACCAGAAAGCCATCCTTTTTCTTTTCAAAGAACACTGCTGCCCCCCAAGGGGATTCTGATGGGCGGATGAAGCCTTTAGCTAAGTTTTCCTCAATGTGTGTTTTGAGGGTTTGGGTCTCCATGGGAGAGAGTCTGTAGAGGGGTGCAGGCTTAGGCATGGCTTTACATAGGTCAATGCCATGTTTGATCTCCTGTTTGGGGGACAACTCTGTGAGTTCTTCCTTGAATACATGAGTGTATTTGTCTAGGAGTGCCACAAGTTCTGGGCATTGAATCTTGGTTGTTTTTATATTATTGAATTTGGTGTATATCATTATGTGGAGGATACTGTCTTTGGTTAGATGTTCAGAGGCATCTTGGTTTATGACCTGGTCAAATACAGTGTCTCATAGAATGAGGTTATTGGGTTCTCTGAGGATATTAAAATTGACTCCATTGTGTTTGATGGTCATGGTTTTTGTTTTCCAACATACACTGGGTTCACTTGGGTGAACCAGTCCATGCCTGCTACAATGTCATAGTTTATGTTGTTCATGAAAAGTCCTTTGATGGACGTTTGTATGCCTTGGAGGTCAATTCTGAAGGGTGTTGTTTCACCTTTGAGCAGAACTTTTGACTTGTCTGCCATTCTGGTGTATTTGAAGTTTTATTTGACAACTGGTATTTTGTACTTGGTTACAAAAGGTTTGCTTACCATAGTGTGTTGTGCACCAGAGTCAAATAAAATTGTATGTGTATGAGATTTGTAAGTGCATGGATAGACAAGAAGTTGTGAGCAATCTTTAATTTTTACATTCATAAAAATGGAGGACTGTGGGACACGTGAGATGCAAGTAGCAAAGTTTTTGCCTTGGTACAGTTTCTTGTCAAGTTGGGGTGAGACAGGGGAACTTAAGCCTGTTCCCCCTCCTCTTTTCCCTGATCCTCTATTTTGAGACCTTTGAGGTCAGAAAATTTGGGGTAAGATTCATAGCAGGTTGCTGTTTCAGCATTGTTTACTTTGGCAGTGTCCTCTTTATTGGGTCAGGAGCAGTTTGCACTTTGGCTGCAATTGCCATTGTTACAATTGGAGTTGCTGTTGATATTTTTGGTGTTCTGACGTTTATTGTCATTTGAGTTTTCTCTACCATTGCTGTTTGAGGCGTGGTTGCTATTGTGTGCAGCATATTTCATGTTTGCGCGTTTTCTGTGTGCTTGGCTTCTGTAATGAGTGCGGGCATGGAGGTGTTGGCCTCTGGGCAGATGAGGGCAGCAACAGAGGGTTTTGTTCTGTTAATGAATGAGGCTCTGGTATGTATGTTATCAGCTTGTGATGGGGTTTGGATTTTGCAATGTATTTCCTCAAATCCATTGGCGTAAGCTGCAAAAGTAGTCTTCTGAGGAAGATCACTGAGCTGTATTGCAATGTCTTGGAGGGATTCAGTGACTCAGAAACTGTGTGTGATGTCTGCTTTGAACTCTTCTCAGTTTTTAAGCTGGTTGTCAGTTTGTGAGCCAACCCAGGTGGTAAACCAGTTAGCTGCGGCCTTGTACAGGCGTTTTCTGGATTCCTGGACCCATTTCTCATGGGGGATGAGGCTGGTGCTGAGTTAGGCAGCTGTGTGGTCTAGCCAGTTGATGATTTTTTCTTTGTTTTTCCCAAAGAATTTGTCAATACCAATGTATTTGGTGTTGGTCACTTCACCTTTGATAGGTGGTTGTGTATTTGTTTGTGGTTGAAGAGAGCAACTGTATTGAATTATCTTGGTGCATGCTTTGGGCATGACCAGACCTTTGAATACTGTGAATCTACTAGGAATATCTTTGTTGATGTTGTGGGCACAGAAGTACGTTTTCAGGTCTCCTGGTATGTGGCCTGGTTGAGTACGTGAGCAAAGGTGGGCAGGTTTTGGTCAGTCATTTTCTCTCTCATGGGCGTGGTCAAAAAAACTGTAGCTACTACCAGTGATAATGAGCGTCTTTTGGGGAAGCTTCAAATTGGAATTAAGAAAGAAGAGAAGTATATTTCATTAGATAATACTTTAGACTTATATAGACTTGACTGTGGCAGGGATTTAGTTGGATCAATCCTAGGGGTTAATCATGTGCAAGATGGGTTCAAGCCACTGGATACTTGGACAGTCATGTGATATTGCTTGGTTACCATTCTTGTAGTCTAACAGTATATTGGAAAGGCACCAAATTGGGCAATGGCTGGATGTTAAGCAGGTTGACAGTAGCCAGAGTGCCTGTACATCTAAACCCTTGACACTACAATGCACAGGCATAAGAGGGAAGCCTTGATTTGATCCAGTGCTATGGAGTCAGCAGCATAGATTTACTCACCCCCTCAACATTGCAAACCCCCAGAACCATTTCATAGGGGTGGAAGGCTTTTTGAACTTTGGGGCAGCAAAGATGTAGAGTTTAACTGTCTTGTTAACAAACCTGTAGAATAGAAGATTAGAACAAGTAGATCAGGAGAGCGACTGTGGTAAGTTTGAATCCCTGATGATTGACTCCATGGTGCTCAACACTATAGTAAAGTGAGAATTCAGCTTTTTCCCTGATTGACAACTTGAAATTAACACTTTTTTAATTAACAGATCTTGATGTAATTTTACAACATATTTGATTAATCCCTCTCAGGGAATTAACGCCCTGAGTAGTTCACAAAAATGAGCCGCTGAATGGCTCACTGACTAACCAATAAGTTGGTGACACTTGTATCATTTGACCATCTATTACAGAGATCATACAATCCAGATACTAAGCAGAACATAACTTGAATAAGCCTAATGACTTAAGAGGAACATTACTCAGATAAGCCCTATAACCTCCATGATGTAAATAGACAGTATCTGGCTTTCCATGATACTATATATTATCCTATATTCATATCAAATAAAGTATCATTCTTCTCTTAATTTTCCTCTTTTTCTTGTTTATTATACTTCCCAGAAGTAAAATCTCAACATACTGAAACTTTTTAATATTAAAAATTAAACTATACAGCTATGGTATACTAAAGTGACCCCAGAAAGCTCAAAAATACAATAAAGACTGTATCTTTATCAATGATAATAAGGAGAAATACACAATTATTTCTCATTTTACTATGTAGTTTACACTCTTCATTATAAGAATATTTTTGATTACCATAAAAATTAAAATTCCAATGAATTGAAAAAAACAAAAACACAATCATATAAGTTATGCAAAAAATAAAGAAATATTAATATTTATTTGATATAGTTCATATAAGCACAACTTTTAATCTTATGCTTTACTAGTAAATTAACAAAAATTAAGATATTTCACTCACTTTCAGCTATAACTATTCACATCAAATTTACCATTATACATAAAATAATCACTGCTATCTAATTTAAATCAAAAAACTAAAAACTAAAAACTAATTGATCAAAACTAAAAAGTAAAAATTAAAGTTAAAAAGGTTAAAAGTTAAAACCATAGAAGCAAGCAAGTTTACTCCTCCCCCTTCTTCCCCTTTTTAATTTTAGCCCCTTTCAGGAGGGCAGTAGCAATAAGCTAAAGCTGCTGCTTGATCTCAGAGGCCTTATACTTGTATGTGGCTGCACCCTGGATGGCCTTAGTGAAGAGAGTGGATATGGTGGTAGGCTTGGTGGGGGGATGCAGTTGGCAAGATATCTGAGCTTGGAGATAGTCTTCTCCTGCTCATGTTGGAGAAGGGAGAAGAAATTGTTGAGCTTTGTGTGAAGCTCAAATTTAGCCTTCAGATGCTTGTGATAAGTCTCTAGAGCCAAAGTGGCCTTCAGCTCCCCGTTGACAGCCGCCCAGTAAACGTTCCAACTGGCCTTGGTGCGGGCCTTGCCTTGCCTCTGTGTGACAACCTTCCCAAACTACTGGGGCTCAAAGTATTCAAGGAAAGGCTTGAACTCCAGATGCCTGTCTATGTAGGAATCCTTTGAGAGAACCTCAAACCCCTTCACAGTGTGCTCTGGCATTGAAAAAGCCAAGGCACTAAATTGTGCAAGCATAAATTTGCAGGTGTCAGAAGTGTCCCTCTGGCTCAACCTACTAAGCTCAACAAGGGCCTGCACATTGCAAACAACTGCTTGGTGGAAGTGGAAGTGGCACCCCTGCACCTCCCTGCTGAACAGCTGCTCAAATGCATTGAACTGAGCAGGCTTAAAGTCCATGATGCAAATGTGAGGCCCCAGAGCTCTCAGTCTTACCTTTTCCTCCAAGTCCAGGGTGGCCTGGTCTTTGTTAGCAGCAGGAGGGTTGGCGCGGGTGTGGGGGGGTCTTCTTGGCATTGTTGTTGTCAGGGGGAAGGAGGGAAAGTGCTCTGCAGAGGATGGCAAAATTGCGGGTTATATGGCCTCAGTGGTCCCATAGAGAAGGAAGAAGGCAAGTGGAATTGCCCAGATGTCTATATGGGCATGAATCATCCAGAGCTGATAGAAATTAGGGGCAAGTGGCAAAGGTACCGTCAACTAGCCAGGTTGATGCCCTTTTGAACTCCATCAGGTTCTGCTGAGTTACATAGCATATGATAAAGTCCTTTGAGCTGAGCCCATTGTCATGAAGGAGGTAGCGCTCCCCACTTGGGAGCTGCTTAAGCTCATGAGTGAGCATGAGCTCCAATAGAACGTCAGAGGCCTTGGGTGGGGGCAAATTGGCAGCAATTCTCTTATTGCTGATGAACTTAATAGGTTGCTCCTGGGTGGGTATCAACTTAAGATTGTTGGGCTGCAGGTATTGAAGGGCCTTTATGGCCAGATCTGAAGTGCAGAGGTGGGAAGAGGTGGGGATCATCTGAACAAGATACCATTTTAGCATCCAAGTGATTAGATGATTGGGGGGCTCACAGGTGGGCTCCCCCTTTTCAGCAGTAATCTTCTCCCAACTCTCGGTGTTTATCTGGGCCCCACAAGTATTGTCCTCACATATGAAGTACTTGCTCTTAGTTTGGTGTTTTGGTTGTTACAGTTAAAGATGTGATTGTCAGCAACGTATCCAGGGCTGCCCTTTACTGACATGATTGGGAAGTAACAGGGGGAGCGCTAGGGAACTTTGAACTCTTTGTCCACATTGCAGATATTGTGGATGGCCAGTGGATCCCAAGCCACGTGCCCAGAAGCTTTGAACTTCTATGAGTACTCATCAGGCTCATCTTGGGGGTCAGATGAGGGAGGAGGGGGGAGCCATTGGGAGGGGGAGGGGAAGGATGCTTTGAGGCCTGCTTGGATGCCTCCTTTTTCTTACCAGAAGAAGAGTTGGGCTCCTTGGCAGCCTTTGGCTTCTTGGTACAGTGCTTCTTAGTGGGCTCAGAGTCGGTCTCTAACTTGTAAAATGAGTGCTCAGTGAGAGAGCCATCACTTTTATTTGAGGATTTGGGGGGGAGTTGAATATTAGGGTGGAGGGGGGAGGAGTGGGAGGGGATGGAGTAGGAGGAGATGGAGTGGGGGGAGATGGAGTTGGAGACTTTGCCTTTGCAGGCTTCTTGACACACTTGGGGGTGATGGTTGGTTCCTTGGAGCCCTTGGAGGCTTGGTGCTTGGTGCTTGAAAGGCTTATTATTCTTGTTTGATCTTAGCTAAAGAGAAAGTTTTGTTTTGTAAAATAAAAGTATGAAAGATATAAAACACAAAGAGTTAAAGAAAAGCAAAAGTTAAATAAAAAGTACACAAATGAAGTTTTATTTATCAAGAAAAAAACATAACAAGTAAATAGAAGCAAAATAAAAACTCAAAGTTTAGATATAAAGGATAAAACATAAACAATAAGTGAATTTATGATGAAGCATCAAAGATGTTAGGTTCAGCATAACATCTTAGTGCTAAATCAATGTAAAAGTATTATAAAAATCAAAAAAGTATATAAGAGTTATATGAAAAGTAGCAGGAAAAGGAGTAGATTATAATTGCAAAAAAATTATATGGAATTTTTTAATTTGGAGTTAAAAAATCAAAACATACTAAAGTGTTGAGTTTGGCACTGTCAATCAGCTAGAAAAAGCTAAATTCTCACTGTCAAATTTCCTGGATTTGAGCAGAAACCCCAAATTATTTTATGTTTTTTACATATAAAATTTGCTTAAATTTAAACAGGTTTGAAAGTTAACCCAAAAGCAAGGAAGTTTCATATGCTCAAAAATAAATAAATACAACATAAGTTAAAAAAGTAAATGTGTAGGAAGGTGTTTATTAGTGATTAGGGTATGCTGTGAGGAGCTGGGAGTGAATTATTTACCATAGTGTTGGTTAAAACATTAAGAAGCTCTCTGTACTAATCCCCAAGTTAAAGTGTTGAGTGGATGGGTGTCAAGTGGTGCTCTCAGTGTGTCACTTATTAATTTAGCCTTAATTCCAAGCCTTTGATTAATTAAATCCAAAACCAAGCATGTGGCAAGTGGATAAAGTCAAATAAAGAAGGAGTCAAGTTTCTGATTTTTATAAATTACATATGAAATCTCTTAATAAATTGGTCTTAATTTATGTGGCACCACTTAATCCAAAAACCCAGGAATGACATAATGTAAAACAAGTGGGGTAGTTGATTAATGTCTATACCACTAAATCCAGTATATTGGTGCTTGGGAGCTTAATCAACAACTATGGACACTAATAATAAAAATATAATAGTAAATGACAAATTTTATATAAGCACATATGTATTTTATTAATAAAATTAAAATTTGGCTTGAAAAGTGTTGAACTGGTCACTTTTTGTTTTAGAGTGTCAACACAGGTTTTTTCATTTCTATTAGTAAATTTACTTATAAATTGCCCCTTGAATTGACCTTTCAGCTAACCAATTTATTAAACAGAGTCAAATTTGAGTAAATCAATCTTTGTTTTTGGTTTCAACCCCCTAAATTACTAGTAAAAATTAGCTTAAAATTAGTTAAACCAAAAATACTAATAGATTAACATAAGTGGCACTCAGCTCCCTGGTACTCAACACTTTTTCAAGTACCAGGGAGTTGAACTTACCACAGTTGCTGTCAGGAGCTGGCATGCTTTATTGAAGTGAAAATATCAAACTGCCAAGGGAGCTTGTGAAATTTGACTGGGATCAACATATTTTAGAAGCATATTGACAAGGCAGCTTCCTTGGACATGGGTTTGATAAAGTGTACAGATCCCACCAGAAGTGATTATATAGACTGTTACCAGTTCCCCTGGGGGCTTTGGTATGGAAACCAAACAGCTAGCTTTCTCAACATCAAGCATGGGTTAACTGTGCCCCACCTGGACTCAACTTTCACGCCACAACCCACCTGTGATTAGTTGTAAGGGTTGGATATTCAACTGACGCAATTAGCCATTGCTTGGAAGTTGGCTTTTCTGGGTGATACTGCTTAGGGAAAACCACACCTGGAAAGATTGCCCTGGCCATGAAATTAACCCATTTCTTTGACAGTGGGAGCTTCCCCCTCCTGTTAGTGCTGAAAGTGTGTAGTTCTTATGAGCAGGAGATAATTTCATATTGGCTAGGGTGGCCTTCACTTGATATATGGTGTAAAGGTTATTTAAAAAAGTCTTGTAGCATATCCTGAGCAAGAGTGAGAATAAAAAGTGGGATTCAGAACCTTTTTAGAGGCTGGGTACCCTTTCTATACTACCAGGTAATTCAGACATTTACAGATTAGTTTAGAAGCAATTGTTGATGCTAGTGCATATCCTGGTTAAGAATCACAGCCACTTGCTAAGGTCTACTGGATAGATGCCAGTATATCTAAAGCTAGATTTGGTACTTTCTTATCTTTGTTACAGCTGAGTGGTGGTCCAACTAATAGTTATTGGAAGCCTTTACCGCCCAACCCAGCAACAGATGCCTGGGAAGCCAACGGTTATTTGTAGCCCCAGGTATTCTGCAAACGCCTGGGCTATCTATCCCAGAAGCTCAGCATGACTTATACCTTGGATTTCATTATTCCCTGTCCAGCAAGGGACAAGGATCTGGTTGATGTATCAATCAAGCATGGATGATTGTGCTATTTCTACCCCTCCTTTGTGATGCCTATTACAGAAGCTTAATCCCCGGTTTCTGCAACCACAAATCATCCATTCCCCTATGGTTGACAAACCCTGGCTATCGTTATATATATACCTGGTTTGTATTGCAACAAAGAGAAGTTTTTTATTTGATCAACCATTATGTCCACTTGGGTGCTGCTACCCCTATGCAGGTATAGTGAAAGAAACCATGTTGGGGACCTAACTATTACAGTTGACCACAGCAGCCCAAGTTGAAAAAGATACCTGGGTGAAGATAGAGCATTTTCTGTTGTGTGAATGGGTTGGGGGACCTCAGATGGAAGTTGAAAAGTATATCTGCATGAATATCACATATAGATCCAAAGCACCAGGAAAGGTTTGCTGATTGATTCTAAACTGAAGTACAATACCTCATCAAAAGCCACAGGTTGGCTCCCCATGAAGCCTACACTTCCTGTTATGATGCCCTTAAAATAAACTGACTACTCCAACTACAATTTAAGGCTCATATGACATCCCTTACTACTATGAAGATTATCAAAATCTTATCCAGGCTATGCACTTGACTTATGCTAGAACTGTGGTTCAAAAAAAGCAGATAGCTCTTGGAAATCACTTCCTGCAGCCAACCCATCATGACCCTAGGTAAAACTTGGTAGCTCAAGCGCCAAGGCTGCCATAACTGTGGTCATATCCACCACCATCCAAGAACCTGGATTAACCCACAGGTTGAAGCCACCAACCCTAAAGGGCATGGGGAAGGGAGATAAAGGATTGGTGGAGACGCTCTCTGCTAAACAGCGTCCTGGCCTCCTCCAGATAACTCTACATAATATTCCCCTCCCGTGTCAACTGCTGCTGCTATCCTCTGCTTGTACTGAAACTTTTCTGGTGGTGTTAACCCCAAGACTTTTGACTATTGTGGTAGTAATAACTAGGGGTACTTGGTGTTAGACGGCCTAGAAAAATGTTTGTTCTCATATAAACTTTGCTCTGGGAGATTATAACTGTCAGGGATGATATTTTTAAACCTTCTTAAACCCAAGGTTTGGAACAGGATTTAAACTCTGGCCCACTTGGTCTGTGGACTGCCAGCCCTAATAGTCATGCACCCACCCCTTTTTTGAATTAAATCCTCCTTGATTTTCTCCACTGATGCTTGCAGTTGCAAAAAAAACCAAAAATGCCCCCAAAGTGGTCTTGGCAGAGCCCTGTAACCCCTGACCCAATGGGGAGGGGAAGGTACCAGACATTGACCTGATGAGCCTCCATCAATCCAAGAAGCCAGTGAAACTTCATCAATGAAGAGGAAATAACTACCCGTATACTCCCAAGATGCTACTCCAGAACAAAAGGGTTATACAAGTCGTCCACTTAAACCATCCAATTGAAGCCTGTCCTATGCTAGTCCCATTTTGCCACCCCAAAGCCCAGGTTACCCAGCCGCCCAAATCTCTATTTTAACCTGTAAATTCCTGATGATTAGAACCAAAGACTGGCAGGGGAGTAATATATGGACCCCCAGGGCCCACAACAGTCTTTATTGATGTTATTAAATGAAATTTTTATGAACTATTGGTTCTCCCAACTGATCCCACTTTTTATCTTAGCCTTCTGCCATTTTATTAAATCTGTTTACAGCCTGCCTGCCCCTCTTCCCTTGGGTTTCTATCTGCTGGGTGCTCCTTAAAGCCATGTGCATTTAAAGGGTACCCTATGAAGCCCAAATTTAAGGGCTACACCTCTGAGAAAATACTTTCAGCTGATTTCTTGGCCTGCACTAAAGGTTTGACCTGTCCTAAATGTAAGGGCATTGTCACGTAGAGGAACCCTGTCTGATTAAGGATAAGTATAAATCCCTTCCTACCCATCAACTAAATATGAAACCTCCTCCCACACTAAAACCCATGTACACTTCTTCCTCTGATTTTCTTCTGGACAATTCCAGCAAGCTGTTTGAAATAGTGATCATTACCCTCTTAGGGGTAGCTAATACTATAACTTTTGTTGATGGTCCCTGGTCCTGGATAGGAAAATCCCTGTCCAATGTTTTCAAGCCAGCACCCATCCTATAGCAGGCCTTACCCGCCCATTCTGTGTCCTGTCCCATCTCAGATTCCAACAGGCCAGCCCCCAAGGATGGTTCCCAGACAACCAATACCCATGTACCCCAGCCAAGCCCAAAATGTTATCCCTTGCCCATGTATAGGGCAGCCTGTCAACTATATTTCCTGGGTGACCCATACAAAGCAGTTACTGATCTTGATATTCCCTCCTCCATAACTTTTCTGTAGAATTACTACTGAACCTGTTCAAATTTGTCCCCAGTATCAAAACACATGCCGGCTAAATGGGGAGAGGGATTGGAAATCACCCAAGATGTGTTAGCTGTATTAGATCCTTTTAGAAAAGACGCTGACCAGGTATGAGTACCCATCCAGAAGGTCCAGGTTGAATCTATCCTGAATACTTGATCTCCTATGAGTGTGTTCTGGTCTCTGCTGATGCAGAAGCTTAAGCTTGCTACTAGTCCTAATTATGTGTGATACTATAAAGCTGCTGACATGGCTCAAGCCCAAGCTATTGGTGCATATTTTTGCCTTGGCCTGAGGCTTGGTTAAATCTTTTATTGATCCTCCTGCTGCTGTATTAAATAATGATAGCTGTGATACCCTTGCAGGGATGCAATCCTTGAGGGGATACAATGAGATTATTTACTTCCAAGATGGGTAATTTTCTTTCCTAGGCTATAAGGACCTACCAATCTTCAAAAAACCCTTGTAAAACCCCAATAAACCAACCAAGACATGTACAATGGAGAATTCTTTGTCCATCCTCTTTCTCAGATATAGGAATCACTCTTACAATATGTAGTTTCCTCCTCTATTATTCCCTGTAAAAGAAGGTAGCCCTTTTCTTGAACCTTCTGCCATGAATATTCCTTTGGGCTCACAATCATTATCCATTCCCAAACATCATATGAGGTTGCTGATAAATTTTCCTTGAAGGTGTGATCCCCTTAATCCTTTTGATGTGATGAGCCATACTCATGCCATGAGATCCTAAAATAAAACCACTTGTAGCTCATAGAGCTACTGCTAATTAACTAAACTGCATCTCCTTGCAGTATATTTAGGACAGGTTGTAAGATATAAGTGGGTATTAGATGCCAATCAAGTATCTTCATCTACCCTTTTGGAGCATTCAGTTATATTGAATAACCAAAGAAAGATACCCATACTCTTTCCCCCTCCACTGCTGCTTATTTCTTGCAACTACTGCCCAGTCAAAAAATGATGTTCTTAACCTGCTTGATCAATTTGAAGACATATTTTCCTTACACTCAGCAGACATAGATTGACAAAGAGGGGTTTCATCAAATCAACACAGATAGTACCCCTCCATTCTGTGTCAATCTCTTTTCACATTTGAACCAAAGTTTCCAGATGTGAAAAGGACTAAAGCAACTGCGTAAAACTAAATTGTTGGATTCAAATTAAAGTTCTTAGGCCTACCCTATTTTGATTCTTAACAATAAAGATGGTGGACACAGGGTTATGATGGACTACTGTTGCCTTAACCCCCTTGCTAAGAAGGTTCCATACCCTTTGCCCAACATTGATGATGCCCTTTGTTTTCAAGTAGGCTCAAAGTTTTTTCTGCTATGGATTAAGCCTCTGGGTATTAGCTTGCAGATTTATCTCCTTAGTATTGAGAAAAAAGCTGTGCTCATCAAGTCTGATGGTCTATTTGAGCTCATTAAAATACCTCAAGGCCTTTGCAATGCACCCAGCACCTTACATTAAGATATGAATTCCATCCTCAGAGGCTTGAAGCTCTTATGTAGGTTGGTCTATTTGGATATTAAAAGTGTTCATATCTACCTTCACCAAACATCTAGAACACCTAAAGGCAATATTCCTCAAAATTCATGATGCAGGTTCAAAGCTCAAGCCTTCCAAATCTGTCTTCTTTAAAGAATGTCTGGAGTTCTTAGGGCATGAGGTTACACAAGCTAGAATTGGGCCTATAAAAAGCAGTGGTAAATCCATTGAAAATATGCTGCCTCCCAAAATTCTGCAGGAAACCCAAGTATCCCTAGGAATGCTGGGTTCTATTTTTAGTCAATCCTGTTTTTTTCAAGTTGAGTTAAACTCTGGTCAAATTACTCCAAAATGACATCTTTGAATGACTTCCAATCAACAACAGCCATTTAAAGCCAAGCTCAAAGAGGATATAATCCTGTTCTACCCTGACTATAACAAGGAGTTCATTCTGTATAGTGATGACATTATGGTGTCAATAATAGCTATCCTTGCTTAAATAGACAATGAGGGTGCAGATCACCATGCTGTCTATCCTTTGTGCATCCTCAACAAACATAAGAAGAACTACAGTGTTGCCAAAAATAATTGTCTATTAGTGTTATATGCAGTAAAGCAAATCAGGAACTTCATCTATGGCATACACTTCACTGTAGTCACATATCATTACTCTCTTTGTTGACTTCAGAAACTGTTGTAAAATATGCAGCCTGGGTGCTGATTTATACAAATAGTTAGTCTACTACTTCTTTATTCTAATAATATACCTATTGGGGTATAGTGACTTCCTGGGTAAGGACAGAAGAATATAAGAAGATAATAAGACAAAACTAGTGTTTATTGTGATAGTGTTGCACTTATATAGTAGGAGGTGGGGGAATTTCCACCAGAGGAAGGGAGGCACAGTAAGAATGGCCTTCCTAATGGAAGAGAGTGGATTGGCACAGCAGAAAGTCCTGCGCAAGAGAACAACCGGTTTCACACGGCTTTCCTTAAGGAGGCAGGTGGCAATAACTTTATTGTTCTATTATTAACCTTGGAAGTAAAGCCTGTGTCTTATGTGCATTCAAAAGGCGCTCCAAACACCCTTTTTAAGGGCAATTTAAATGTCTTTTCCTTAGTAAAACCAGGATACAATAAAGCAATCATGCAATTGTTCTGTTGCTCAATCCCTAGATGGATAACTTAATGTCTAATCCATTCAATCTGCAATGTTTCCCTCCACTGGATTAGACAACAGGGTCAAGAATGGTTTGGCATCTCTAGGTGGCGGCTATGGTATTGGGGTCAATCACTTGTCTCATTAGGTGGGGGTTTGTTGCCCTATACTTAGTCATTGGCTTTGCGGATCTGTAGGAAGCCAAGTGTTTCCTGGCTGCCATTCAGGTGGTAGAACAGTTGGTGCAGTACTGGAAGAGTCTTGTCAGTCTCCATTAAACACATTGATCTTTTATTTTTATTCCTCATACTTTAGTGCAACACTATCACAAACAGGACAACAACCCATAGAATTTTTTAATTAGGCTTTTGTTTTATCAAGTTGTTGCCCTCATTGGGGCTTACTCTTGGTCATTAGGAACAGCATACATATACTGAGTATATACTATAGTGATCAATTGCCCAGAATGGGGCTCCTTAAGGATGTAGGAGTTGGGTCCAGTCTTCTGGATAACTTAAACTGGGCCTTTCCAAAGGGAGGCAAGTTTGGATTCACAGCCATACCCTCTGTTGCTAAAGAAGTAGACTGAGTCTCCTACTAGGTAGGTGGGTAGGACAGGGCGTTTGGATGTAGCTTGTTCTAGGTCCTGCAACTTATGATTTAGGTTTACAGTGTAGGCCTCTGATTGCAAGCAAATAAGGGCTTGAACAAGCTTGTTGAGTTATGCCTCTGGGGACACAGCCAGGCTGGGATTTACCAAGGAATATAGTAAAGGGGGAAGTCCTGATTGCCGGCTGTAGAGCAGTTGGAAGGGCAGCTTGCCAGTGGCACAATGGTACCCAATGTTATATGCAAAGGTGGCCGCAGGCAGGAAGGTATCCCATTCAGTCTCATGTTGGTGACTGAGCTTCCGGAGTATCTGGACCAGGCTCCCAGTAGTGCGCTCTACCATGCCATTTGTCTGTGGGTGATAAGGAGTGGATAGTGTCCCACAAATTCCCATCAGCAGGTTGAGGCGGGGGATGATATAACTGGTGAAGTTGGTACCATTGTCTGTCAGCAGGATATGGGGGCAACCATGTTTGTATATTATATTCTCCAGGATGAACGTGGCTGTCACCAGTGCAGATTGGTTGGGAATTGCCTTGGCCTCTACCCATTTAGTCAGATGGTCAACTGCCACAATGATGAGCTTGTTGTGACTGTTGGTAGCTGGCAGGGGGCCCACTATGTCAATGGCTACAGTGTGAAGGGCAAACCCAGGGTGTACCAGTCTGTGTTGAAACTTGGCAACCTTAGGCCTCTCAATGTTGCAGTCATGACAGTTGGCTAGCGTATCCACTATGTCAGTGTGCATTCCTTCCCAGAAGCAGTGCTGCTGCAGCAAAGCTAACGTCTTCTGTATGCCACCATGGCCAGTAGTCTTGTGAGAGGCCACCACTGGGTCCATGCGTAGGGATGGGCGTATGTAGAATAGCCAAGAGTCTCCACAAAGCTTCAGGAGTTGTCCCTTAGAGACCTTGGTATCTACAGCTAACTTCTTGAGAGCCCTCTGTATCTCTACTGACTCCTCTCCCCACAAAGAAGGATCCTCCATAAGCTTGTCATAGAGAATGTCAGCCATGGGGGATACTAAGGCAACAGTGGGAAGGCGGGAGAGACAGTCAGCATTCTGGTGGGCTTCCCTGGCTCAATGAATAATCTTGTAGTCATAAGCCTGAAGTTTAATGGCCCAACGTGTCAGCTGTCCTTCAGGGTCCTTGAGGGTCTTCAGCCATTGCAAGGATTCATGGTCTGTTACAACTGTGAAATTTACCCCATGGAGGTAGACTCTGAACTGTTGGTAGGAGTATATCACAGCCAGACACTCTTGTTTGGTGACAGTGTAGTTCCTCTCATGAACATTAAGTGTACGTGAGCAGTATCCAACAGGGTGTTCAAGTCTTTTGGAGTCCAGTTGAGAGAGAACACCCCCAATTGCTTTCAGACTAGCATCTTTATAAACCACAAACGGTTTGGCAAAGTCAGAGTAGGCCAGCACAAGGGCTGCAGTCGGTGTTCCTTTGAGAGCATTGAAGGCAGATTGGCACGCTGGGCTCCAGAAGAATTCTTTATCAGCTCAGAGAAGCTGAAAAAGGGGTCACCCAGGGATGAAAAGTTGGGGATGAAGCTGCAGTAGTACCCAATCATCCCCATGAAGACCTGCATGTCCCTCTTATTGGCTGGGATCTGCATTTGCTCAATGGCTTCCACCTTCAGAGGTACAGGGCAGAGTCTATCTTGGCTAATGATGAACTCCAGGAACTCAAGGTTCTCCTTGAAGAAGTTACACTTGCATGGCTTGAGCTTGAGATTGGCTGCAAGTAACCTCTGGAAGACTTCCTCCAAGTGCAGTAGGTGATCATTAAAGGTTTGGGAGAATACATTAATGTCATCCAGGTAGACCAAGACACTGGTGAAATTGAGAGAGGTAGCACCTTGACCTTCTTACTACACAGCGTATAAGCAACTGGAAGCTCTCCATCAGTGTACTCCAGATTGATGTAGTGCAGACGTTATAAGGGCAGGTCAGAAAGGCGGTCACCATGATAAAACATGGATATGGAATGGCCCAATATTCCAAATGTATGGTCTCCATGGTTAGTCACAGTGCCATACTGAACCATGAAACTAGTCCCAATAAGAATGTCATAGCTGTTGTTTTCCAGGACTATAGCAGGAGCAGTGACCATTAGCTTCCCAAAGCAAAAAGGGAGAGAAGAGTGGGCTTCTTTTGCTCTAGTGTTCAGTGGTCCAGCAGTACCAAACCCTTCATGGTAGGCCAAGTCTGGTGCCAGCTTAAGCTTCTTAACCAGCCAAGAGGATATAATGTTTCCAGGGGCACCAGTATCCAGAATGGCCTGGACATGAGTCTTGTTCACTACCAGGTTGATATAAGTGCAATCCTGGCGGTCCTCTCTGATCTCCACAATCTTTGAGACCTGGCGTACGCTTAGTCCTTTGAACTTCTCCAGGAAGGTAGCCATGGCAGCTCCCACGGCTGGGCTTACTTCCTTGAGGGATTCTAGCTATGCTTAGACGTTTACTGTGCAGAGCAGCTTGGCCAGTTGTTAAGCACTGTCCTCCTCATAAGTGACTTCAACGCCTGGTTGAGCCAGTTGTTCAGCATAGGGTAGGGATACTGTTCCCCAAGCTATTTGGGGGATAACCACCTTGGGGCAAAGTGTATTACAATGAGTTTGTGTGTTAACAGTGAGGACTCAACAGAGGAGGTCCTCTTGAACTCTGTCAGACTCCACATCCTCATGTATTGGTTGGGAGTTGAAGTCAATCAGAGAGGGTTAATCCTTAGGGTTGATCCCAAAGAATGGCAAGGCAGCAGGCCTCTGATCTGGTTTTTCAGGGGGCAGTGGTATGGGGGGAGAGGAGGGTGTCAAAATTACAAAGGCAGCCAAGGATTTCTCCTTGTCCTAGCTGCTTAGTAGTATTTTTACTGGTCCTTATTGTCCTCCCAAATATCAGAGTCCTTGGAGTAGTCCTCCTCAGTGTCCTCCATGCCTACATGATGGATTTTTTGGCGTGGATTCCTACATTACCAAGAGAAGTGGCCAGCCATACCACATTTGAAGCAAGTACGGGGGCCATTGTTGACTGGAACAGGCCCAACCTTGTCAGAAGGCTTGGGCATCTCAACAGCCACGCTGGATCTATGCTCAGATTGCTGGCAAGGGCGGCCTTCAGGAAGGGGGACTTTGAACTCTTCCTTGTAAGTGCGTAGGAGGCAGATCAGATCTGGTACAGTGCAAGTGTTGTAAATGCCTGACTTAAGGGCAAGAGATAGTTCCCAGTTGACACGTACAGCATTAAGGAGTGCTGACTGCACATCAATAAACTGCATCACACTCATAGATGACAGAGTTTGAGCTTCAAGGTAGAACCTAGAAATGAAGTCTTCTAGGGTTTCCCCCACCTTTAACTTGGTGTCAGCAAAGTCCATCTTACAACTGAGGAGTGCTTCTTGGCTACCAAAATTCTTCTGTCACGGCTCTGGAGACGTTGGCAAAAGTCTAGCTATTCTCTGGGAGATGTGGCAAGATAATAGTTTGAGTCTCAGCATCTAGACAGTTGATGATTGTAGAGTCCCTCATGACATTTTCTGCACCATACATGGAGTTCTGGTACAGACGTAAGAACATGGCCACATTGCTCTTGCGGTCAAACTTGGGTAGATTGACAGGCTTGAAGTTGTTGGAGCCATGTTGGAGGGGAGCAGGTGTGATTCTTGCTGGAGAGCAGGTGAGACAGGAACAGCTGAGAGTGGAGGCAGCAAACCTAGCCTCGGAGGCGCAGCAACAATTTTCCTCTTGCTGGGCTTTGTGTTCACCTTCTCTGTTTTGAGCAGCTCCAGAAGCTTTAGGGGTGGCCAGGACATCATCCTCAGACTCCAGAACTGGCTCTAATACTTGTACAGTGTTAGGAGCCAACCAAGTGTGGTCCTCATTGCTTTTGTAGCTATGATAGAACTCAGGACTAGAGGACCTCAGAGGAGTGTGGTGACTCTTGGAGTTGATGGACATAGCCTGTAAGTTGACAGCCAAAATCTTACTTTCCATCCTATCCAATTGGCTCTGGAAGGCGTCCAGGAGAAGTTGTTGCTTGTCCAGATCATCTTGGAAGACCTTGTTCTCCTGGCGGGTGATATCCAATTCATCTTCCAGAGAGGTGATGCACTTTTTGTGGGTGGCAAGCTCAGCTTGGAGCAAGGCTATTAATTCCTTGTCCTTCCTGGCTTGGGTCTGGCTGTTGGCTCTATCATGCAATTGGCAAAGTTTGAGACTATCCTGAAGTTCTGACACAGTGTGGTAGCCATCAAACAGGAAGGCAAGATTGGCACTCTGTTGGACCAATTCTGTCTGCATCTTCTTATAGTGATCAAAGAGCTCAAGGATGTCTCAACCAAGAAGGGCGCTGGAAGGGGAGTTATTGGTGGCAGCAGAAGTAGGGGTGAACAAGGGGATGGTGGCAATGCGGTGGGCTAAGACTTCCACCTCATGAGTCAGGCTTTGAACCATGGGGCCAGTCTCCAGCATGTAGTTTGTAACTACACTAATCCAATTGGCGTCTACACCCTAATGGGTGAGGGTCTGTACCAGATGCGCTGGAACTAGCTTAGCTATACCCGCTTCAATGGCATTGACCCAGTGGAGCATGGTGTTCTGGGCATTGGTAACTTTGGCAAGATACTGATTGACAGTGGTGAAAGTATTGTCAAGCTCAGAGTACAGAACCTGGATGAACGTCTGTTGGTTAGATAACAGTATTCCCTGGCCATGCACTAGGCTTTGGATGCAGCCCAGGTGCATTTGGTTGTGAAATACTGCAGGATGGGCAAATTGGTGTAGGTAGTCCTTGATATGTTCAACAGTACAGAGGTCACACGGAGCTGGTCAGGTTTGGGCTGGGAGAGATTCTGAAAGCAACCCAAGGCATTTTCATCAGAGGGATGCTGAATGGCCAGGTGTTCAGAGCAAGAACCATTGCCAGCAGCACCAGCATCCATGGCGTGTATGGCATTACAGATGGCGTCCTTGGAAGGTGAAGAGTTGGCGTCCATCTCCAAGGGGGCAGGGACTTGTAGTAGCAATGGTTGACCAAAAACAATAGCTTGGGGGCGTTGATGTTCTGGCATAAATTGACTTAGGTTGGGCAGGCCATAGGGAGAGCCTGCTCTTTCCCCAGCATGGGCATTAGCAGCAGTAAAGGCCAATGCCTGGTGGTAAGGAGAAGCAGTGGCAGGGGACTGGGCCAGGGGCATTCCTCCCTCCTCATTGAAAGGACCGCGGGGGTGGGGGCTGTTGGTATTGTAAGACATGAGCAACAATGCCGTAAAAGTTGCAGCAAAGGGTTGCTATTTTCTACAAACAGTTAGTCAGTGACCTTAATTCTTAATACTATACCTGTTGATGGTATAGTGACAGCCTATGAAGGACAGAAGAATAATAAAGTGTATAGACAAAACTGGTATTTATTTAGATGGTATGGCACTTATGTAGTGTGAGGCAGGGGAATTGCCACCAGAGGCAGGGAGGCACAGACAGAAGGACTTCCCCATTGGAGGAGAGTGGATTGGCACAGCTAAAAGTCCCGCGCAAGAGAACAACTGGTTTCACATGGCTTTCCTTAAGGAGGCAGGTGGCAATAACTTTGTTGTTCTATTATTAACCTTAGAAGTAAAGCCTGTGTCTTATGTGCATTCAAAAGGCGCTCCAAACACCCTTTTTAAGAGCGTTTTAAATGTCTTTTCCTTAGTAAAACCAGGATGCAATAAAGCAATCATGCAATTGTTCTATTGCTCAATCCCTAGATGGACAACATAATGTCTAATCCATTCAATCTGCAACAGCAACTAAAGAAAACTGAGGGACAACTAACTTGCTGGGCCTTGAGTCCACAAGGCTACAATTTCACTGTAGTCCATCACCCTGGAATTCAGCACTAAAATTTTGATGGCCTATTCCTGTATGGATATCTTAGCGTTACACCCTGCCAAGGCCAATTGGCTAGATGAGCTCATAGGATATCCTACTGTGTGGGCGCTGTAGGTCTCCTCTTTGGCTCTTGTTCTGAATATTGGTTTATCCTAATTACAGTGGATTAAGTCAGTAAGTGGGTAGAGGCTAGAGTTATCAAGGATATTACATCAAAAACCACAGCCATGTTTTATTTCAAGATGTGTTCTACCGCCATAGCTGTTATCAGTTGCTCTTTTCTGATAAAGGGGCAAATTTCAATTCTCACTTGGTAACTTTGTTGGTGGAAGCTATGGGTATTCATGAATTCTTTGCTGCACCTTATAATCTGTCTACCAATGGTACTTTAAAGTGTTCTAATTCCACTCTGGTCTCTATCATGTGCAAGTTAACTCACTCAGATGCCTCTAATTGGGAATTATACCTGACAGCTGCTCCTTTTGTTTACTGCCTAAGTAAACATCATACTACTGGTTCTTCCCATTTGAAAAATTATATGGGCAGGAAGCCACTACCCCCTCAACCTTGGGACATATATTGATTGAGCTAGACACTGCACTTGATCCCAAACAACAAGTCAGAGAGTTAGTCAATGAGGTTATAGACATCCAGACTACTGCCTATACTCTTCTTACAAGACTAAGACCTTAGAACTGTCACCTTCCAATGCTTTTTGTGCCCCTGTCTCTGAGTTCAAGATTGGATATCAGGTCCTCTACTACCAACATTGAATAGGTGACCGTGCTCATAAGTTATACTCTCTCTGGGTTGGCCCTCTTACTGTGATCTCTAAGAAAGGACCAGAGCCACTGTGAAGATGAATTATTCTTTCCATCTCTTAGACTGTGTTCATATTAAGTTCCTCCACGCCTACTATCCCCCTGAGTTAAATCTTGAGGCAGGATCTGTTGATAATTTGAACTCACTATGGGTTTTTATTGACCTGGTGGACAATAGTTTGTATATTGATTCCTGAAAAATACCCTGCTTTTGCTTTTGACCTTTAGATTTATCTTTGCCTAAATATGGATCAATACCAATATCTGAGCCTTTTGGATCCCTACCTGCCTCCTGCCACTTGTCAAGATTATACTTCTGGGAAGTATAATAAACAAGATAAAGGGGAAAATTAAGAGAAGAATGATCCTTTATTGGGTATGAATATAGGATAATATATAGTATCATGAAAAGCCACATACTGTCCATGTACGTCATGGAGGTCATGGGGCTTCTCTGAGTAATGTTCCTCTTAAGTCACAAGGCTTATTCAAGTTGTGCTCCTCTTAGGATCTGGATTGTGTGATCCCTGTAATAGATGGTCCAATTATAGGAGTGCCACCAACTTATTGGTTGGTTGGTGAGTCATTTGATGACTCATTTGGTGAACTGCTTGGGGTGTCAATTCCCCAAGAGGGAGTAATCAAAGATGTTGCAACATCTCCCCCTGGGGTGCTGGAAGGTGGAGCCTTGGGAATTTTCTTCAGAGAGTCAGGGATGTGTGCTTGATATTGATCCAGTTTGGCGTTGGGGACGGGAAGTCTGGAGTTTTGTTGGGCTGTTCTGACTTTCCATAGGCGGAGTTGGTTGTGGTGCATACATTTCAACTTGGTTTGTGCCCCAATTCCCTTGATGAGGTAGGTATTATTGGGTTTGATTCTATAACAATGCCTGGCCCACACAGTCCTGGATACAGCTTATGCTGGTCATGGTTGACAACCCAGATTATGTCTCCAGTCTGGAATCTTTCCTGTTGTAGCAGGATTTCTTCTCACTCAACTTGTTTGTGTTCCATGTTCTTTTGATCTTTCCTAGCTTGCTGTATGTTGGGGTCACTGGCCTCAGGCACCTTCTTAGGTAGAGGTAATTGGGGTCCTACAGTTGTACTAACAAGAGCAGGCTTTTTTTATAGACAAGTTTATATGGGCTTTTTCCTGTGTTACGGTTAACCCGTGTTCTGCAGACCATGAGTGCTGTTGGGAGGATGTTGACCCAGGCCTTTGGATTGTTAGCAGATAACTTACTGAGGGCTTCCACTGGTGAGCTGTTTAGTTGTTCTAATTGTCTATTTGCTTGTGGGTGGTACAGGCTGACAGTGATGTGTCTTATACAGTTTTTGGCAAGGTAGATGTTTGTGTCAATGCCTTGAGTTCAGTGCCTCCATCTGTGATCAAGAGGTCAGGTTTTCTGAACTTACCTATGATTTCTTTTCCAATAAATTATCTCACATCATTGCATTTGTGTTCTTTTGTGGCTTATGCCACAAGCATTTGGTTGCATAGTTGATAGCTGTTATGATGTACTTTTTGCCCTTGCTTTCACCAGGCATTGGTCCCACAATATCCAACAACCATACCTTGAAGGATTGTGTGATGGATACGGGTATTACTTATTTGGGTGGTGATTTGGTTTGGGTGTACTTCACACAGACTTTGCATTTTCTCCAGTACCTTTTTGATGTCATCTAGCATATTGGGCCACCAGTAGCATTTTTTAAGGTACTTGTGTAAGTTCCTGCTACGGGTGTGTCCCAGATCTCTATGATATCTGAGGATGGTGTCAATTTTTTGAGTTGATGAAACTTAGGGTACAGTGTCACCACTTAGGAGTATTTGGTGCAGGGTACCATATACATTTTTGAACAGGTGTTTGTTCTTAAGGACCTTTTCTTGTACGTCCATAGGTGTGCCTAGTGGAAAGCCTTCCTGGAGATTCCCTGTGATGAGCATGGGCCAGTTGGGGTCCCCATTGGCACATAGGACGTTTTTTCTATATAGCCTTGAAAGTGCATTGGCGGTAAGCATTTCTTTGCCTGGTTTGTATTTGATTTGCATGGGGTATCTCTGTATGAGACTCATCCAGTTGGCTTGTCTCCTTGATAGATGTTGCTGTGTCTTGAAGAACACTAGGGAATTGTGGTCAGTAAGTACTTTGAATGTCTGAGCCCCTTCCAGATAGCATTGCCACTTTAGAAGGCAGTGTACAATGGCCACCAACTCCTTATTGTGAATGGAAAATCTTTGTTCACCATTAGATAGCTTTCTTGATTTTTATACCACGGGGAGGAAGTCTTTCTCTGCTGTTTGAATGCAGAGTACACCACCTATGACGCAGTCAGAGGTATCAGTTTCTAATTCATGTACTTTTTCACAATTTAGGTATTAGAGGATGGGGCGGTAACCATTTGTTCATTCAACTATCAGAAATGCTGATCTTGTAGCGGAGTCCACATAAACTTAGTTGTTTTTCCTGTAATGGCTGACAAGGAGGCTGTCAGAGCGCCCCAGTCAGGGATGGCCCTTTTAACGTAGGCTACTATGCCTAGGAAGGTGCAGAGTTTGCTTTTGTTTCTGGGGGCTGGCATTTTGGTTATGGCACATATTTTCTCTGGGTCTGGCTTTATCCTGTCCTTGCTGACAATGTGGCCAAGGAAGGGGAGTTCAGACAAAAAGAAGTCACACTTTGATGGTTTGGCAATGAGTTGGTTTTCTTTGAGGGTATAGAGAGCCAGGCAGACGTCTTCCCAGTGCTGTTTTAAGTTCAGGCTGTAAATGATTATATTGTCTAGGTAGATGATTGCTTTTTTCCCAATGTGTTCTTTGAAAACCTCATTCATGAAGGTTACAAAAGTACTAGGGGCATTGTCATGCCAAAGTTGAGGACAATGCATTCAAAGGACCTGTATTTGGTTCTGAATGCAGTCTTTTGGATGTCTTCAGGTTTCACACAAATTTGGTGGTAACCTGCCGTCAGATCAATTTTTGTGAAAATTTGGGACCCCCAGGGTGTCAAAAAGGTTGTCAATCAGGGGCAGG
The DNA here is from genome assembly GCA_014839935.2 of Entomophthora muscae. Taxonomy (NCBI): domain Eukaryota; kingdom Fungi; phylum Entomophthoromycota; class Entomophthoromycetes; order Entomophthorales; family Entomophthoraceae; genus Entomophthora; species Entomophthora muscae. The sequence goes on from QTSX02001468.1 coordinate 430,667, forward strand.
GGATACATGTTCTTAATTGTGACTTTGTTGAGTGCTCTGTAGTCTGTGACAAGGCAGAGTCCTCTGTCTTTTTTGCTACAAAGAAAACAGTGGTACCAAAAGTTGACTTTGATGGTCTTATAAGTCTTTATCAAGGTCTTTGTCAATATAAGCCTTTAGGGCATTGTCTTATTGTGGTGTGAGGCAGTAGATGGGTCATGCTTTATGCATGCTACCTTTTAAGTTGATTTTGTGTTGTATACCCCAATCAGGGGGTAACCTGGGCAGTGTCTCTTGGAATACAAAGGGGAGTTTGCTGACTAGCTGGTCTCTAATGGAAGCCTGTTTGTGTTGAGTTTCTGTGTTTTTGAAGTGGATAACCTCGTATGTACAGGTACACAATTGATTTTGCTAGGGTTAACTTCCTTTTCTGTTTCAAAAATTTCACAAATACATGGTCCCTCATAAGCGTGTCAAGGTGTGTTGGGTAGATGTGATGGTGTACTTACCTGCACTGGATAGTGAGGGTGGCGCTGTCCCAATCAATGTGGTGTTTGGTTTTCTGCATCCAATCTAGACCTAGTTTTACATCATATTTGGGGATTGGTATGATGGGACCACTTAGCGTGGTTTGCACGTCTCCAATCTGAGCACAGAAGGGTTTTGTCTTGTGGGTAACTGGTGTGCTACAGTTGTCCACCATGATGACTTTCTTGATGCTACTTCATGTGATAGATAACTTCATGAGGTCTGCAAAACTCTTGTTAATGAGTAATTGATTGGCTCCAGTATCAAATAGTGCTGTGCCCTAGTATCTGCAAAAAAAGAAAGGATAGGTAAGGAGTTTATTTCCAGTTTGGGCGGCAAACAGTAGAGGATCACTGGAGGGAACCTGGATCATGGTGATGAAGTCCATGTCCTGTTCTCTGTACAAGTCTTGTGAAGAGGGGGGGTGGCTTGCCTAAGCACTCCCCTGAGCTTTTCCCTCCTCATTAGTATCTTTGGTGCTGGCCTGGTTGGCTTGTGCAGTGAAATTCCCGGTTTGAGGATGGGTATTATTGGCTTGGTTGTTTTGCTTATTGTGGCAAGGCTCTCTCTTAGCTTCAGGATTTTCCTTGCACTTGTTGGTGATATGTAGATTGTCAGACTTCTGAGCTGTGTGCTTTCTCTCTAGGAATACATCCTTGAGGTTCTTGCAGCAAGTCATGTCAAACTGACGTCTAATGTGTGTGAGAAGACCATTGTAGAAGTCTAGGTGCGGCCCAGGCTCATCAAAGTTGATGGTATTAGGTGCACAGTCATGTAGTCCTTCATATGCGGCAATATATTCTTTGATAGTTCCTGTCATTTTGAAAGCTTAAAGCTAAGTCACAATCACCACGCCCAAGTCCTTTATGGAGAACTTTTTGAGGAATGCAGCTTTGAACATTTCCCAATTTTCCTTCTGGTCAGGGTGTTGAGCTAGCCACTTGGTTACAAAACAGGAAGCGTTCCCTGTAACGCGGAGGGCAATCACACTGACCCAGAGTCTTTGGGGGTAGTCAACTTGCTCAAATTTTCTTTGTGTACTGCTGATCTAAAGAGAGGCGTTTTCTTGGCGCAGACCTGCAAAGACGCCAATATCAGCTGTACGTAGGCGCTGGAACACAATATTGGGTATCTCAGGCTACTGTGGTGCTATTGTGGTTGGCGCTGTGGGTAAAAATCTGTGGGCTTTGAGAGAGTTGTATTGTTCAATGGGTACAAGTACGTTGTTGTAGATGAAAAGGCCTGCAGGCATGTTTTGTCCCTCTTTGTAGTCTCTCCAGCTGTTAGGGAGTACCATTGTTTGGGTCTTTTTCTTAGGAGGAATTTTTCCTTTAAGTTGGGTAGGTATGGATAACCTACCTGTGTTACCACTGTTGATATTATACTTCTGGGAAGTATAATAAATGAGATAAAGGGGAATATTTAAGAAGAGAATGATACTTTATTGGGTATGAATATAGGATAATATATAGTATCATGGAAAGCCACATACTATCTATGTACACCATGGAGGTCATGGGGCTTCTCTGAGTAATGTTCCTCTTAAGTCACGAGGCTTATTCAAGTTGTGTTCTGCTTAGGATCTGGATTGTGTGATCACCGTAATAGATGGTCAAATGATAGGAGTGCTACCAACTTATTGGTTGGTTGGCAAGTCATTCAGTGACTCATTTGGTGAACTTCTCAGGGCGTTAATTCCACAAGAAGGGAGTAATCAAAGATGTTGTGACACACTTGGAGTACCTCCACTAAGGTTACTAGGATTGAACCTTTGGGTATAAAATTAATGCCCTTGTCACAATAAAATTCCATTTTTGCTCAGTAATTTTGACATTGAATCTTCAGCGCCCATCTTCCATTTTCTGGGAAGATATTTGTTACTCATACTCATATCAAACCAGCTTAAATACAGAACCTTAAGTCTTACATATTTAAGACTAATTTATCAAGTTTCTTATCTTGTCAAATAAAGAAGTGAAAATCAACAATAGAATAAACTGGTATTGTAAAAACTGCCAGGTTAACCCCCAGAAAAGTTCTGTACAAGAGGCCCCATGCCACTTAAACTGACTTCACACCACACAAAGCCAAATGTAGAAGTCAAATTGGATTACAAAAATAGAGAACAAGAACTAATGTCAATCTCATCCCCAAGATAGCTTAATTTAGCGCTTACCTCATTAGTGGGATCAAGACATCCCCTACCCATTCAAATGATTGATCAGCCAGTATCTTGTTCCTCATAAAGGATTCAATTAAACTATATGGTCTCTAATATCCTAATAAAAACATTAACTGGTTTTTAAATACCTTTCATACTGTAATTTTGCTAATAAAGCTCAGTTACAACAGTAATAAGCTTTATATTATGATGAATTAATATCACATTGTCACTCATACACACAGAGAGAAGAGATTTAGGCTTTGTCATGGGGTGGAGCTTATAATCATTTAATACCAAAATTAACCTCTCAGATTTGATGAGCGTCTGAAGAAATCCTTGGTTTAAGGGCAGAAGCAGCATCTTGTATCCAATAAGTTTGACTATAGAGAGTTAAATTAAAAAGGCTCTTGGAAAAGACCTCTTGTATTTCTCAGCAAATTTATCCCTTGATATTGCCCAAGGCTAAAGTTTCTTGGCTGTGAGAATAGAGCTAAGTGTTCAGTAGTATCAGGGCCCAGAATTCCCTAACAATCAGATAGCTTGCCTGGATATAGCACAACCAACAGCGTGACAGCCATTGCCAACTGCCTTCCTAGAAGGAAAAACCCCTTTATAACTGCAAATAGCCAGGGGTTTGTGAGGCCTGTGTGCTTCAAAACCATGGAATTAAAATTAAACACAAAATAGGGTCCCCTTGCTATCAGGAAATGTTAAATTGTGAAAGCAAATGTTTTATCAGGCATTCAAATGCTTGTGGGTTCTAATAATAGCTGTGGCACTTTAGCATGATGCAGCCAAACCCATGACTATGACCATGAAGAAACAGCCAATGCCTTCCCTTTCCAGTTCCTTTTGCGCAATTTCCAAATAATCTCACAAGTATCACTAAAATAATGCCACCAGGCCTCTGGTGGAACAAAAGGCTAATTATTCCTCAGTAAGTATAAGTAGTGAGGAGAAGAAGCCTTCCTCACTGTTGAAATCTTAAAATAAATGACTTTGTTCCCAAGACCCATTATTTTCTTGCAGTAATTATCTATTTTTTCACTAAAATAATCATTTTTTGCATCACTTCATTAATCCACTATACAATACACCCACACCTATCCTTTCCCTCCTGGCTCTGCTCCTGTCCACCTGGTTATGCTACCTTGCGCCATTGACTTGGAGTTCTTCCACCCTCACCCCCTGAATCTTTCTCCTGGTCATTCTAGAGACCCAATTCTAACTATCATGAAGGAGATCCCTTACACTTCCCCCTTGCTGTAATACCCAAGTATTGAGGGTAAAACTTTAGTAACATAAGATAGCAGACTAGGTAGCTGGAAGCTGTTCAAGGCGTAGACAAATGGATAGAGGTTCATTCCTGATAGAAGGCTTTGGCAAGGATGTTGTATTGTCTAAGGCTGCCAACAAGGTACAGTAGTGTAACCGCGTGATCACATAATTAGCCAAGTTGGGAGTTGGGTGAGATGACGCCAGAGGTGTCCACGGGTTTAAATCAATTGAGTTGAGCTGTGCTGGCTCATTGTACAATATTCCTTTTGGTCCCAGTGGTTTAGGACCAAACTGAGCATAGGTTGGCTAGTTACCCCCTATCCCAAGGTAAGCTATCAAGACAGCTGTGAAGATGATGTAGCTCATCTTTTTACTTGGGAAGGGATGATGGGTCTAGTAAGGGTGCTTGCTTAGTCTAGGTAGAGGATTGTTTTGCAACTGAACCAATTAGAGTTCAGTATTTGATTGTGGAAAACAACAGTCCAATAAAAAGGACAGGATTAATAAGAATAAGGTGTTGTTTATTGTAGAACATTATGACTAATATACTATGTGGGAAAAGTCACTGGGCTACAGGGGGTGGTATAGTGACATGTTCCATGTAAGGATTGGAGCCAAGAAATAACTAGTGCGAGGATCAGCAGGTCAAATTGGTAGCTCTCCTAATTAGGAGAAAGTGTCCGCAATTCAATACTGCTATCTGATTGCTCCATGCTGTTAGATACATCAAGGGGCAACTCTTCAAGCGCCCCCTGTGTATTTTAAGATACATTAGCAGGCAAGGAAGAAGACTCAGTTGCAACAATTGATTAATGTGATAATATTGAGGAGGATATTCACTCAACAATAGCACAACCTATCATTGAGAGTTTTGTCTTAATTAAAATAGTGGACCTGTAAGGCATTATTATTGGAAGGCATGACATTGGGGAACCAAGAGTCTGAGTTGCATATGATATTCCCTTTTCTGGATTGGCTTGGGTGGCTGAATATTGAGAAGGTTTGACTTCATCCCAGTTTGCATTGGCATAGTGCAAGTTGGGCCTTCTTTATGCATCAAAATTAATTTACTTAATTTGGTGCATGATTTTCATTATTGGAGAGCCTGTCAGTACATTCCCCATTTGGTAGGCTCCCAACTTGGGAAGCAGTCCTCTCAAATTTGGCTTTGATGAAAATGCCTTGCCTGTTTTCCTAATCTGACTATTTCCCAGATGAGTAGATGGAGACTGGCCTTCTGGCATGGGAGGGCAAAGACTGGCAGGTGGCTGGCTCATGGGTGTCTGGTTTGCAGGTGGGTCTGACAAAAGTTGTGGGCGCCTGTGCAGTGGTTGTGTGCATCTGCTCAATGGCAGCAGGTAACAGCTTGGTGTTGGTGGGCTTCCGCATGGTGGTGGTGGGGGCCAGTGCAGTGGCAGAACACATCTGCATGTTGACAGTGGGTGTTGTCTTAGTGGTGGCAGGCTTCCGCATGGTGGTGGCGTGTATCTGCTTGATGACAGCAGGCATCTGCATGTTGGTCACATGGCTATAAGTGTCAGGAATATTCCTGGTACTTGCCCAGTGTGCCTCCTGCCCAAGACTTCAGTAAATTGAGGTTGTCTATATTACAGTATTGGGGCTGGCCAACCAGGTTGTTCCCCATACTAGAAGTTGGCGCCCCTAGTCACTTCTTTGAACCATATAGTCAGGATTGTGACAATTGTGTACATGGCCTTTTAGGCCTGGCCTGCTTCCCTGTGGGAGTCCAGACAAACTCTGGTATGTACCGTGAAAAGTAGCTTCTCCACATCACTTGCAGAGAAGAGAGGAGAGAATTGGTTAGGCTCTTTTTAGATTAAATGTGACCCCAAACAGAGAATGAAACAGATCATGTAAGATAGTGCCTGTATATGGCTATTTCTAACTCTGGATACAGACACAAGGTTTCCCCTCTTTATTAGTGATTCTCCAGTAGAGATGTCAAAGTTGAGTAAAGGATTTGTGTTTAAATCTAGAACCAATAAGTTTTAAAGAGTGCTAAATTAAATCAGAATGGTAGAGTACATTTTTCAAAAGTCAATGTTGCTTTAATTTAATGGTGAATTGTGAGGATTAAAATTAATTTGAATTAACTATTAATATTATCAAATCAACATGTGTAAATTTCAGGATATTTAGTAGATTGTAATAGTTTGAGGATGCATTTGAAAATAGAAGGGGTGTTTATGATCTATTAGCAGCGGTTGCTTATTTGGGGTGGTTCGTGTCGACGACGTCGGCGATATTGAATGACAGTAGAGGGAGGCTGAGCCGCTTGTTGGTCTTGGAGCTTCGGACAACCTTGAAGGAGTTGGTGGACTTGTTTTTCTTGGGGGTGCTCTTGGCGGGGCCCTTGGAATCCTTCTGCACTTTGCTGATGCTGAATGACTTGGGAACCAGCTGGTCCCAGGACTTCTTCCGGGTGATGATCACGTGGGTCTTGATCCTCTCGGCTTCGTCCTTGACCTTTTGGATTTGGCGGTTGGTTGCGCCTAGTTCGTCGGAGACGCTGATGTTTTCGCTCTCGCGTGCGTTGATCTTGTGCAAAAGCTTAGCGATGGTATCTTTCTTGGCGCGGTTGATGAGGGATTCGGTGTTGATTGTGTTCCTGTGCAGCATGCTGATTGTGCGCAGCGAGGAGACGACGCGCACGATGCCAAACATGGTGGACTCATCCGCCACCTCCAGGATGTTCAGCAGGTCGAGGATCTCCAGCACGGCGCTGGCCACAATCAACGCAAAGTCAAGCAGGTTCCATGGGTTGGAGAAGTAGCCCAGCCACCCGCCCCTGGTCAGGGCTGCACGCACCAAGGTCTCCGCCAAGAAGGTGCCGAGTAGGCTGAAGTTGATAATCTCCATCACCTTTGTAAACACCGCCCACAGCAGAGTTTCATGCTCCCCCTTGAAGAATTCTGAAATTAGTTATTCCTGAGATACTTACCAGCCGTAATCATAATCAACGACGACAGTATGTAGCATACCACTAGCATCATCATGCTTCGCTGAAACCACCACGACATCACCACCCGCCTGACTCCTCTCCAGAACCGCCCCATCGAAATCTCATCCACTTGGTCTTCTTGGCCGTGTGGTTCATTTCCTGTCCCTTTGCCCTCTTCCTCCATGTACCCCGACCAGCCGCGCCTGCTCTTAAATAACCTTCCGCGGCTATCACTTGTTTGACACCCCTCTTATCCATAGCCTAGGAGCATGCCATTTTGTTTCCTGATTGATGCAACAAATGATAATAACTCTGAAACTCTCCTACAACTCGCCATACCAACTGCCTTCTCAACCACCCAATTTGTTGGCACGAACCTTGCAATCATAGTATATGGATCACTTAATTCAATGTTCCAAATTTGGATTTCATTCTCCAATCCCAGACATGTTAATGCGCCACGAAACCAAATGACCAATCCCATTTTGTAACTACTTTCCGCCCCATCCCCTAAATAAGGCCAAGCACGTAACTTGCCAACAACTCTCCGCGGAGCCTTGTCACATGTCCATCAACTTACCCGCACTTAAGGCCAGCATCTAATGTATCGTTGCAAAATACATATAATTTATGAATCCTATCACCAGCGCCTGAACCCGATTATCTCTTAATAACCCTCTTGTTGACTACTCCAGGAATGAGGTTGGTTGTACAGTGTTTCACCCCCAAAGATGAACAAAATGAATTGAAAATCAATGTCCTACGTCTAGCGCTTTGGATCTACTCCATTATATTTAATCCCAGTTGATTCTATTCCCTACATGATTGAAATTCCTGTAATAAAACTCAACCACTCAAATCTATCATTGCGCCAAATCAATGTCTTACGTCTCGGTTGTATTGTTGTCCTCCGCCTGGAATCTTTTCCCTGAAAGCTTCCAAGGTTAAGTTTTAAATCACCCCCTGGTTATTCTGGCACCACCTCATTTCTGACAACATTGTTTCCAGCACCTTAATTTCTAAACCCTTTTTTCCGACACATAATAAAGTACAATTTGAAAATCCAAACTCTATATTACAATTAAGCTTAAAATACTTTATTAAAAATAAAAATACCAAATAAAAAAATAAAGCGTTTATTTATTTTAAATTAACCGAAAAATTAGGGTTTTACTTTTATATTTTTTATATCTTTAAAAAACTTATTATTTATTTTCAGAGTTAAAGAAGAGTTTTTTATCACTTAAGTTATTAAAAACTAAAAGTGGACACTGAACCTTCAATGTGTTTTATACAGACTATAATTATTTAACTAACTATTAAATATCAGTTTGAATATTTAGAAAATTTGCTAAAAACAAAACATTTTAATAGTAATGTTTAAGCAATAATATAAATGAAATAGTAAGAATTATTTTGTGAATTATTTTTAAACCATTGTACAGTAGCTTTCAAAGCTTTGGTGCTAAGCAAAAACAACTAAGTTTTAAACAAAATCAACTCAAATACAAATGAAATTAAAATCAATTAAATTATATTGATTAACAATATATTTGGGATTAATTATATTTCTTTTTCATCTGAGTTGATTTTTTCAAGTGCCATGGCTTTGAAACTGCCATATTTTTATTCAAGATATTTTTAAAAAATATTTCAAAACTTTTAAAGATATTTAAATTACTTTTTTCTGGTTTTGGAAATGAGGGTTTATAAAGAAAGAGTCTCAAAAATAAAGGCTTTTAAAGCTATGGCACTAAGCAAAAAAATTATATGTAAAAAATAAAACCCGCCTGAAAATAAAATCAACTCAGATATAAACAAAATACACTCATATACAAACAAAATTAAAAACTAATGAATTTATAATGATTGTAATAGATTTGGGTTCACCTTTTTTGTTCTGGGAGAATTGATTTTTTGTATCTGAGTTGGTATTGTTTAAAATGATTTATCTGCTTATAGATGTTTTTTTGCTTAGTACCATAGCTTTGAAAATCACTGCGCCAGATAGTTTTTTGCTAATTAATTAAAAAATATAAAGTTTAACAGACCAAATTTGTTGATTATATAAAAAGTGTATAAGTTGAAGGTTTAGAAAATGTGCTTCAGAAATACTGTATATATGTGCCAATAATAAAATTAAGCTAAATCTGTATTGTCATGTGATTTTTATTTATAACTCAAAAAGCACTGGAATATGATATTTTGTCAGAAACATCATTGTCAGAACCAACAGTGCCAGAAATGAGATGGGTACCATCATTCCAGGAATTTTTGGACTTCCTCTCACAACAGGTGATGAATATTGTTATTTATTTATCATTCATAGGGAAGATATGACAGCAACAGTGGCAAAACCAACTGTAGGGATGTAAAAGTGAGAATCCAAAAGTGAGAATGTAAAAGTGGCCAAGTTGACAATTTTAAAACTTCAAAATTAAATTAAAACAGCTCATCTGAAATTAAAACTTTTTATGGCCATTGTCAGAAAATTGCGGACCATGATATTTTATCATCCGCCTGGTGATTTCCTAAGTCTTCTAACATTAGGGAAGTACAGAAAATCTGTGACTTTGGCATAACCTTTGGCCCAGAATATTTTGTTGTCATCAGAAGTAGCAAGTCTGACAAGGCCCAAGGCCTGAAGGATTTGGGACATTTCTTCCTACTTCTGGATATAGTGTTGCAACCAAGCTTCCAGACTTGCCTGCTAACATATCTTACAATACACAGGGGGCACTCAATGAGACGCCTCTTGACGTATCTAACGACATGGATTAATCTGATGGCAATATCAAATGGCAAGTAACTCATCCTAATTAGGAGCACTACCAATTTGACTTGCTGATCCCCACACAAGTTATTCCTTGGCTTTGAACCTTAGATGAAACTTCTCACCATGCCACCCCCTTGTGGCCTTGTGGCTTTCCCCATATGGTATATTAATCATAATATTCTACAATAAACAATACCTTATTCTTGTTATTATGCCCTTCCTATTGAACTGTTGTCTTCCCCAATTCCAAATACTGAATCCGCATTCGTTCAGTTGCAACAATAGGTTCATAAGTTGTTGTCTCTATATTTTACTATAGGGATTAATATTGTATGGTGACAGTATGATCTTTTTCTCTCCGCTTAATTAGAATCAAACTAGGGAAAAGATTTGAAATATCAACTCTTTATTAGATGACTGATAGTGAGGCTGGCCTGGCTACCTGTGTTTATCTTTGTTAGCTTGGGCCTAACCTTTAGTGTGTGCTTTTTGTGACGGACGCTTGCTTGACAACTTCCACAGCTCAGTATCCTTTCTGAAGCTGTGCAACTATCCCTCAATCTGAGTGGAGTAGCTGTGAACCTGGACCATGTTCCAGGTGGCTATCTAGCCTGGCTACTAGTTGGTGGATATGATTGTTCCTCAATCAGAGCTACCCTAATACAATAGGCTCAAAGCCTTTTATCTTAGAGTGTTTGGCCTGACAGCCCAGTCTATTTTGGCTCTTCTAGAAGTGTTTCAGATGATGGCCCATATGATGGTTCTTGTTCTAGAATATAATTAAATTTTAGAATAGTTATTTTATGAGAAGCATGTTTGAGGTGGTTGTTGAGGTGGACTAATTAATTGCACAATATCTGCATGTTTCATTATTAATTAGGAATAGGGATTTTGCAATTGCTAGGATATGATTTGATCATTTGAATTCATTGATTCCACAAACCTGTGGCCCACATTAATTTGTTGAAACCATTCCTAAGAGTGATTAACCGCTGGCCTGTGTTATTTTGTTGAAACTATTACTAAGGGTAATTAATTGCTGGTCTGCATTATTTTGTTGAATCCATTAATTATTCAATATCCCAAAATTCTGACAATTGCTAATCATGACAGAGCCAGAGACATAAATTAGTAGTTTAGGATAGTATAAAAGACCAGTATAAATTCAGCATTAAATGAGACAACTGAAACTGGATGTTTCCATAATTTATATTGACTGAAACGCCGCTGCGCCAACCAAAAATTATCTCAAGCACTGCCTGGTAATTAATTCAGGCACCAAGGTGTTGAACTAATTATACATCAAGAGCCAATGCGCCAACTGGAAATTATTCCAGGCGCTGCAGCAATGGTTAGCAAATATTTTTAGCACCAAAGCGTCACACTAATTTTACATTGAGAGCCACAGTGCTGTGTTTGATCCCCAAAATCTGAAATTTTTTAATTGATATTGCATTTATAAGCAGTAGTTGTTAAAGCATAAATTGGAAGAGAGATATGATCCCAAAATTACCATACCTCATGTCAGCAAGGGCCACCTGTGCTGGGTGAAGAATATATAATCCTATTGGTTGCTTTGTGCAAAGCGCCAAACCTAGATAATCAGTTACCCAAAATAGGGGTGTTCTAGAATTTCCTCAAAGATATTGCTAGCAGCCTAGAGAGAAACCCTCTAGGGGTATAAGAAGAATGAATCAAATAATAACACCCCATCTTTATTATTAAAAAGTGCTTCTGTGTGATCAGAAGCCATTCATAAAAAGTAATTATTATTTCCTCTTCCAATAGCTTTTCTACCACAGTAATAATTATATACTCAATAATATGACAGTATCCAAGACAAGTACTTTGCGCCCTACTACTACTGATATGAGTTACCCCAATACCCAAATTGCAATAAATAGCACTAATAAATATAATTTTTTATTAGTGGTAAAGAAAATCCAGAATTATTTAAAATAAGAATCAACTTGAAGTTTTATGGCCTTGGCCAGTTGGCTAGGGAAATGAAAACAACCCTGATGGCTCCTGGGTCTATAGGATGGGTTGTCCTCCTGATGCCATGATTGTAATGCCTTGGATAGCCAGATTTTCATCAATTTTGCTCTGCTTTAGCTTGGTAAAGTTAGTGTGACTGCACTACAATTAATTTAAGCTGTACATAATAAAGCTATTAAATTCCCTAAAACCATGGGCTAAAACAAATTTAATGCAACAGATTTGTTGCTAGAGACATGTTTTTTGAGATTATTTATGTTGACCCCCATTCATGTATTTTTCCAGGTATTGCTGATTTTTAAACCCTCTTTGAATATTGTATTAAGACCCTTGGAAAATATTGAAAATGATTGCCAAAAAATCAACACATTTTTGGGTAACAATTGATAACTTTATTCAAGTACAACAATGGACAACCTTTTGGCACCCAAAAGCATCCAGAAGAGTGCCTTGGCACACAGTTTAGCCCTGTGTGTTGCAGTTGCACCTCAAATCTGAATGGTTTGCTGTGGTGGAAAATCATCTTTAATCTTTCAAATTCAACTCTCTTGGTAGAGTGGATTAATTCATTGGTTCTATGATTGGTATTATAAAAATAAGCAGGTATATATTTTCAATAGTGCTTTTAAATCTTCATCACCACAATAGTGATATATACTGCATTAATTAACAACATTAATTATCATAATATGAAATGATATATCCAATTCAGATCAGAACTTGGTGTCTCCAGGAAGGTAAATTAACTGTAAATGGTATATTTAACTGATAACCCCATGAATATGACCAACTGGAATTTAATAATAAGGCCAAAATTAGTCTGCTTGAGCCAAGATGAGATAATAATGCCTTTGATGGAAATGATCTTCTGGTTCTCATTTAAACTCATTACAAGCTTCAATCTGGAATAAAGTATTATGCACAGGGTTGGCAGAGAAAATATATAATATTTAAAGCCACAGGAAGTACATGATCATAGAATAGATTAAGTGAATCCAGAATAAACTTAAGTTTCTCCCAATGGGTTAATAATAGATTAGATTAAATTTTATAAAGATCTGTGTTGAATGAAACCATAATTTAATAGACTACCTTGAAGGAGTCTGGATTAGGTCTCTTAGGAGAGGGAGTTAAGCCAAGTATACCTCAAAAGGTATAAAGCAAAAATATTAATCTAATAAACAAATATAACTTTACAAAATTAGTGATTCCCCCAATTCTTTTACATTTATATGGATTATGTTTTCAACTGGACAAAGGCTAGGTTTGAAGTGACCAAGGAACATGTATTAGATCTTTATAAGGAAATCCCAGGTATGACTCTGGAGGTGTCTTGCGTTATAAAATTGCTAAATTTTCAACTTTTATATACATCCCAGCTGCTAATGTATAACAAAATACACAGAGAATTCTCAGAAATTTGCCCCATTTTTGGACCAGTTTCATATTCCCTCTTGATTCCCCAACATAACAGGATATCATATCCCCTTATAAAAAGCAAGCACAACTATGGAAAAGATCCCAGCAGTGGGCCTTGTATAGAACTTTTCTGACCCTTATCCAGGTCATTTCCATAGGTGCCTTCCTATTAGTATCCCAATGTCCCTTCACCTCAGTATAAGAACTCCTACTCTTATTAATAAAGATGATTTTATTAATAACTCCTTTTCTGAACCTTCCTGGACTATTTTCTTCCTTAACCCAAATACTGAACTAAAAATAGTTTAGTTTAGACATTAAGATGCTTTCTAAAAAATCTCAATGAGATCAAGGAGGCATATTGTGAGCTAATTAGGGATCACTTCAGCAAAGAAGGTATATAATCCCAGAAGACCCCCTCATTTATCCTGGGATGTATATAATCATTTGCTGGCAAGATATAAAGCTTTTTTTACTATAAGTCTACAATTAAAAGAGATAAATTGGGTTTAGAATTAAGATAATAAAATAGTTTAGGTTGATCACTAAATATTGGGATAGCAACAAGCTTCTTACTGATGCAAACTTAGGACTAAAAGCCCAAGTTGCTTTCCTGGAATGTGAGATTTCCTGAACTCAAACTAAGGGTTATTTATTACTCAGGAGTTGATCTGGAAATGGAAAAAATATTATGAAGTCCCCATTCTCTGAAGAGCAAGGGGTTGACTGAAAAAGATATAAAAAATTAAGGAATAATCAAATATCCCTGACAAGGGGTTCTAGTTATTGGAAATACTGATAGACAGTTATTTCAACTCATATCAGGGATGCATGTAGTTAGAGCTTTTAATCTAAACTGGAACAGCTATCAGCACTAGATCAACCCCATAACTACACCTATATTTAAGAAATTACTTGCCCTGATAAAATAGTTACCCCTTCTCTATATCTGCTCCTTTTTGGCTAGCGGATTCCCATTAGAATTTAGAGCTTACCACTTTTTTCAGCTTTAAACATAAGTAGTGACAGCTTTCAAGCTCTACTCTAGTCATTTACCCCTTTTACAGGGCCATATATGATGTTTTTCTTACAGACAACCCATAAGCATAACTATACCCTCTATCTCAAGGAAAAATACCATGCAAGTTTACTTAAACTTATTCCTGCTATAAATCTCTGCTAAAGAAGCATTATCAAGCATCCCCCTCCATAAATCTCACTCAGATTTCATGCCCTAAAGTGTTTGCTCTGTTTGATGTTAGCCTTGGCTTTAAAGAGAAGATTTGAATCCAGAGTTCAAGTATTTTTGGGCACTATTTTTAAAGGCATTTAATGCACCAGGATCCCTAAATCTTCCTGCTTGGTTATGGGATATCCCCTGAACTTTCATCTGCCCCAAGCACCTAAACTATCCTTTAAATGGTAGGTAATAAGATCATTGGGACATGTCTATACAGCCTTTATTAAACAGCCAGTTTAAATGCTGCCCATCAAGATCCTGGCTCAGATAGCTTTCTAGGGGGCACTATCTGAACCCATAACTGTTACAGAGATCATATAATAACAAAAGCCAAAATAAAAATGGTTTGGTATAAAGATCCATATCTAAAAACCATTAAAAATTGGCCAAAGGCGGGGACAAAAAGACTTGTTAGTAAAATTTCTAAAGGTAAACTTAAGATTGAGAGGAATAACATATTATAACCATAACACATCAAAGTAAATTTCTTGGTAGAGGAGCAAAGGGCCTTTGGAATAGAGATCAAGAAATTGGAAAGTAGGAGGCCCACCAATTCCATTTCTTCTTGGGAGAGCTCACTATTGGCAGAGAGCAGGGACAGAGCTTATGGGACATTTTCCAAGTGTCTGCTAACAAGAAATTTAACAATCAAGTTAACAGGAAGGCAGTGTAAAAGCCCCAGCAGGGGGTGCATTTGGGAACTCAAAAATAAGACAGAAATGTAGCTCTTCATTTCAGAAAGATTTTCAGAGCTTGTAAGAAGTACTCAAATATTGAAAGTTGATTTAAAGCAAAAACTGCACATGTACCAAACCTGGCTTAGCTTGTCATATCCATGATCATAATATGAACTCAAACTGGACAAGACCTTTCATCTCCATGATCACTATATGGACCCAAACTTAGCTAAGATTTCAATAATTATCTGCTACACTGTATCCTATTAGAGAATAATCCTAGAGTGCTTAATTTCTGGACCCATTTTTGCATGATGATAGTGTAACATGTGACTCAGAGATCAATTCAACATATCTCAATCAATTCTAACTTAACAGGAAATATTTAACTTTACTGAAGCGGCTGCCATTCACTTTCTACCAACATTTCTGTTTAGGCCATTTGACTCTATTAACTTTTGGTCTATATTCCCTTTGCTTTTAATTTTCTGAATAGAACAGACAATGTCTGGTATCACATAAGCTACTGTGACAATAGCAGGATGTTTTTTTATAATCTAGCAACAGTACAACTGAGACATCAGAGGCGTGGCAGCCAGAAACTTCAGTGATCTAAGCAATTGGGTAATTTGAGCAAAACAATACATCAGCCACGGGTTAAAGTGACTGCTACCCACCTTGAAAGCCCAATTCCTGGTTTTTAATTGATCATGGGAAGTCTGAAATATTAGGGGGTGGGGTTTAAGGGTAATAGCCATGCTGAATTCCAGAAGTTTTACATCGATAAATCTCCTTCAGGCGAGTCATGTTTGTATCCAAGTGATCAGTTGGGTCATTATTTTTCTTGTTATGCCTAGGCGCCAGATTGATTATTTTATAACTTGATCACATTATTCATATTCTAATTATTCAGAATGCTTAAAATCCAAACAATCCCAAAACTTTAATTGATCTTGGGCTTAGATGATTTTTTTAAAAAATAAGTCATCAATTTTAGAATCAAAAAGTGCAACTTATAGTATTATTGAAAATATCTTAAGTGCTACTACAAACTACAAACCAAAAATATTTATGATGAGTTGCATGGGAGAGTAATAGCAGCCCCAAAGCTATAAGTGCTATTACCCTATCTTTGGCTCATCATAAATATTCTTAGTTTGTTTCAGAAAAAAGGCTGTTGTTTTTGAAAGACTGATAACTCTATTTAAAATACACCCTTTAGTAAGTTGCCCTACTTCATGAACTTGCCCCAATACATCACTAGCATCTTCTGATATTTTTTTTCTCTGGTATCATCACGTGATTTCAAATGATAAGTTATCTCAGAATATTCTGATAAACTTTCAAATGTTAGAGGTGAAGTATATAACTTCCCATCTTTCATCAAATATGAAAGATTAATGCGCAGATTTTTAACTTAAAGCTCTCTTTTTATAGGCCTAACTTTTCTTTCATAAATATAAAAGAATGACTTTTGAGAAATGTTTGAGCCTGATAGTACTGATTTATATAATTCTTTTCTTTTTTCTTCTTGCTCAAAAATATTTTTAAGATCCTTAATATTTTTAATATAAAGCTCATTTTCTTTTTCCTTTAACATTTTTGATATTACACCAAAGTGACCATCAACAATGCTTTTTCCATGACATTCAACAGAACAATTATATTTTATAGAACCCTTAATATATTTAGGTGCCTCTTTAAAAAGTAATATAAAAATTCATATGATCTAAAATGATTTCCATTATCAGTCCACACTTTTATATTTTTTATTTTTTTAAATATATCTAATTTAAGAAGACTAATTAGACATTCACCTGAAAATAAAGAATCATGTGATAATATTTGAGACAAAAAATCATGATATTCATATTTGGTTTTATTGTTTTCTTTAAAAACTAATGCAAACCCTAATAATGAGATAGGTTTTTTTGAATAAAAACAATTATTGGTCTCAACTGGACCACTTCCAACCTTTAAGTTTTCTTAATAATCTATAACTACAACACAAGACTCATCATCTAATTCATAAATATCTTTTTTATATTCCCTATTTTGATGAACATAAAAGTCTTGGTGCTGATTAATAGTCTTTAAGTCATTGCCTATAGATTCTGGTAATGGTAAGTTTTTACTTTCACATTCTTCCTTCTTTTTTTCTAGTGATTTTTTAAATTACAAATATTGCACATATTGGTTTGTTTTTTACTTTTTATTATATTTTTAGGAAGTAATTTATAGTAAGTAGAAATTGAAACTGAAATTTCATTTTTTTATTTTCATATTTTCATATATTTCTTTTTTTGTTTTAAGTAGAGAGTATTTAATTTCAGTTGAGTAATTACTCATCTCTTTTTCTATATCTTTATAAATTTTTTCAGGCGCTTTTTTTGTAAACTGGCTTGTTTCAAAAGAATTTTCCAGCAATTTTTTAATTATTTTTTTAGTTATTTCTTTTTTTAATGAATATTTATTATTTTTTTGGCTTTTTTTGTTTAAGCTTACATTTTTATTTTTATATATTTTTCTTGAGTATTCAAACTCACTTTTGGTTATATTAAACCCCATATCATTGAGCTCTTTTAAAGAGTAACTGGAAGTAACCAGAGATTGCAAGGCTGGAAGATGCTTTTGGGGAGAAGATTTCATGAGATCCTTTAAGTTTTCAATGAACTCATTGCTTTTTTGATTTTGAATAGTTTGCAGGAACTGAGATCTCCCAAATTCAGTTTGAGTAAGGAAGTGCTTGATGAAATTATCAAGATCATCACCAGCAATAAAGAGGAATGCCTTTTTTAACATTGCAATTCTTTCTCTTTTTGTTGAAGCTCCCAAGGAAAAAAAGGGTAGCATGGCAGAAGTAAATTTAACTGAGGACATGGTAGTATTTTGAATCTGTAATTAGGTTGGATCTCTGAAATGTGCCTTAATGATGGAGTAGTTCTGATCAGAATCTGGCCTTTGAATGGGGTCTTTTGGATTAGAAGCTTTGTGGTGCTTTAGCTATTATATACCAAGCTAAATGACACCATTCTGAAAGAAATGGTGTGATAGCTTTTACTATAGTTTGAACTTGAATTTATGTTTGCAGAATTAATTAAATACCCAGTTTTCATGCACAAGTGATATATGTAAAGCAGCTAAGCATCATTATTACATCATATCCTCTTTGTAATCAATGCAAATCAATTAAAATGATGTATTCTGTTAACTGTAACTCTTCTGCATATTTTTAAAATAATAAAATAATAAAGAATTCTATTTAAAGAATGCTTAATTTGATGTTCGAAGCTCACTTGAACCTTAAAATTAATCTAAACAGTGATAAAAACATCCTAACTTCAAACTGCCATAAAATCCTAAATAATTGAGCTTTTTAAATAAAATAAAATGCAAAAATAAAGCTCTCAATCTTATCTTTAATATTTTTTAAATAAAAAAAGATACTTTTTATATTAAAAAAGAGTTTTTATTAGCTTTGAAGTGATCTACTTTATATCATTAGATAGAATCATATAATAAAATCTGGATTACAATATTTTAAATTACTTTTGCTTTAATATTGAGTATAGGATACATATTAAAAGTTTAACACCAATAGAAAGATGGGATTCTTAGCTTCATTTGATAGTTTACAATGTGAAAAAATATTAATTTTTCATTGAGTTATTAATGTTTTAAATATAAAATTTGTAACTAGTTACTTTTTCAAAATCAAACTGTGTTATGCTGCGACTTGAGCAGCATGTGCATTAGAAAATGGCCCAATCCCTAAAATAATGACCCAGTTGCACTGGTGAATCATGACCTACGTACAGAATCAAGGGGATCCAGAAGCCTACAAAAAGCCCCAGAGCTAGATATAGACTTTGTTGGGAAGTTTAGCTACTAAGAGCTGAGCTCAGAAACAGTCCTTTATTATAGAAATATGGCCATGAAGTTGCTTTTATATTTGGTTTAACCTACTCTATTTGCTTTGCTGTAATCTCTTCCCCAAAACTTTGGTAAACCATCTTTAAAGTGGTTGCTGGAAACATGCCTGGCATGCTACCTCTGTGTTACAAGTGTAGACTGTTGGATATATCTAGCAATAATTAGCCCTGGTAATTGTTCTATTACTATACCAGAATACAGAGTAGTAAACCTAAAGTAGGATTGAACAATATGTGGGGGTAAAAACTTATCTTTATTTCATATATAAACCAAGTATATATATTGAGGTGGGAAATTGGTAGAGAGTAAATTGGTGGGATGAAAGGCCAGGGATTTATGCCAGGTTTGGCATCAATACCATAATCAAAATATCAATACTAATATTGGCTATTGATTTTGTACCTGGAAGTAGAGATTGATTGGGCAATTGGACTATTGACGTCACTTCCATTTAGGTTTTGGACTCAAGCGCCAATTATGAGCCTAAATTCTGGAATCAAAGGCCTTGTTTGTTGCCCCTTTGTGTAACCTCCAAATTGCTGAATTGCTGAGAGGATTTGAGCGGAATCCAGAATGCTCTGGAATCCACTAGTTCTCAATTGATTAGTTGAGTGATTGCACAATGTATAATTACATTCTAGATCTGACTTCAAGCTTAATTTCCATAGAAAATCCATCACATTGTAGTACATTGCAACACTCTGCCTATGCAGGAGGTCAAGTGCACCCCCAATTACTTTACCTCTTCTGCTGAGATTGATGTTGAGTCCCATCATTCCCAGCTCCTGGATTTTTATGCCAAGGGTAGCTGGATTCTATGCCAGGTGCTATATTTAGTTATCTCTTAGTTCTCTCTGATTATTTTACCAATCCCTAGCTTTACTTCTTAAGCTTTTACCAACTAGCACTTTAAACTAAGATCCTAGCTGATCTTTAATAACATGTGGTATATTGTAAGGTCTCATGGTTTGTGGAAGATGATTATAAACTAAAGCTTTTAACCCAGTGATATTTATATTAGTCAAATACAAGAAGGTGGACAAGGTCTGCAATAGCAACTGCACTAAGGCTCCTAAAAGCTTATACAAGGTAAAATAAGGACTAAGAAAATTTATTAACCCTAAGAAGATAAAATAGAGACCAGTCTTAATGATGGATAGTTTGGTTAAAAAGTCAATCTCTAGGTCTGGAAAATGGTCTGCACTAGTGGGAGGATTAAAGCTATCAACAATTAAGTTGTGTGTGCTACTATAAAAACTACCTAACTGGTGGAGAATAAAGTCAAACGGAATCATGGGAACAAAGATTGAAACTAAAATGAAAATCAAAAGGAAACACAAGCCACAAAACCTAACAAGTACCTTTTTGGGGTGCCAGTCAAACAATCCCAACTTGTTTTTGAGACTGGAGAACCAAGCCTTTTTATTAAGCTCAGGAGAATGAGGTGCAACTTAGAATGGAGAGTTTTAACCTGAGAAGGTTAATGGTATTTGATAAAGGGAAGAGGTCTAGAAAGACACAACATGGCTTGGTTTTAAACTTAAAAAGTTAAACTTCAGAATAGGAGACACTGGGAGGAGAAAAGCAGTTATGGCAATGCTTTTGAAGTTAAATCAAGTGAGAAAGTAAGGAAAAACTGGGTCCAAAGCCTTGAAAGACATAATTGAGTGTATATGAAAAAGTAAGTAATTCAGAATCAGTTTTCTAAATTCAGCATGTAGGCCCAGGGTTCAAAACTGGTTGCAAAAAGGTAAGGGAAGTTTGAAAATTACTAACCAGCATTTTGATCATAACTAGGCTTTAAAAAGCCTAATTTTAACCAAAAAGATGGAAAATGAAGAGAAAAAAGAGGAGATTGTGCATAAAATAATAGTAACCATAATGCAAAGACCTACAAGCCAATGGAGGCAAAACAAGTAAATGAACAGAATAGCATCTATAAAAGATGAATCCTGACATATATGGTTATAGTTCCCCACAATGATTCATTTCTTAATATCCTAACCATTTTATGACATATAGAACAAGAGCAGGAAAGCTTGTATTATAAGGTAGATCAGACCATAGTTGTTCATAAAAGGGGGCAGGGTTGTGAGAAGACTTAGTTTATATTCATATCTCCCCCAGTAAAGCCATCTTCCACCCGTGAGCCTTTAAAGGTACACGGGCAAGATCAAGCTCAATCTTTGACAATCAATATTGTTTTAAGGTCAGTAAAAGGAATGACTGGTTGTCTTTATCCATATTGAAATATTCTAGACATCTTTACATAATAAAATTTTGCCCAAACGTTCTCTCATTGCAGTAGCCAGGTGATGTGTAGAAAGTTGTGTATGGCTATGACCAGTCAGTGCACTGGGGTTAAAGATTAGCTATAAAAGGCAGGATCACTCCTATATTAAAAGTCTTTAGAAAGCTTGTAATGGCCAGCTTTAGTTATTAAGAAACTCTTAGGACCGCTAGGAGTTAATTTTATGAGTTTAAGATTTATCTATAGTTGACTTGAAAAATTATCCATCAGCTACATGAGATCAGATTTGGTGACCTTTGATATGGTTCTGCTGATGTTGGATTAAGGAGACCAGATGAAATTGCAACCAAATTAAGCAAGAAAAATTGGTATGAATCCATGCTGACTTTGAATTTTATGCATCTCTAACAATCCCTTGGTTGAAACTGGGTAGAACTCCCTTTAGGTGAAGATCCCATCATAACTCAGGCTTCCATTTGAAGCTCCCTTTATCTGCCTTTGGAATCCACTGCAATGTCACTTTGCTGTTCATGGGAAGTCTTTACCCTTTGGTCACTAAGAAAACTACTATATGTGGTATTTTAAATGACATTTTTATTGATAGTTGCTCATGTTTAGATAAAATAAAAGGGGTAACTCTTACCAGCCTTCTTGGAGAAGTGATAGGGGTTTTATGGCATCATTGCTTGGCTTAGAAGTGGACCCTCATCCTTAGTCATTTAGGAGCACCATAGTAATTAGCAGGAAATTTGGGATCTATCTTGTACTTGCAGTAAACTCCTTATTAACCATATTCAGTGTAACTTTGATGGTTATTAGGATCAGCTAGTTTCAATATGACAGTCTGTTTAAAGAGGGCTTAAACTAGGCTATGGTAACCTAGGAGCTTATCTTTTCTCGGCTATTCTATGGGATTACTTGGATTCCAAGTTGATTAAAGGGCTGGTATGGTCCACCTCCACTTGAGAACAAGCCTTGTCCATTTGCACGGGATTGGAGGAGAAATTTGGTATATCTTGGGTGAGTATTTGGGATGTAAGAAGCATCGATTGCTAGTTTTGTTGATTTTAGAGGAGCTGTGGGAAGTTTAAGGGTTGACTTAAGGCTGTGTGGGAGTGATCCCGAATGGGAAGATAAAGTGTATAAAATTTACTTTGGGTATTTATTGAAAGGGAGGGTTTATGAGCGTGTGCATCAGCCTTTTGGGGGGTTTTGTTGAGGAGTTTGATGGGCGAGGGGGATGGATTATTTACGGCTTAAATAAACGCTGGGTAAATGGATCCAAGTTGTCAAGCAGTTGTGGCATTTGGATTCTTGAGCAGGCCAATCAGATTGTATGGATTGGGGAAAGGGAATCGCATACATTTCTAAAGTTTCGGCGTGAGGAAGCGTTACAGTGTTCTAGGTCTCATTGGGTTGATACTTAAGGGATAGATGAGTATGATTTGTTAATCAAATGAAATCCTTAAATTTCCAGTTAAGGGAATGTGCTGCCAAATAGGGCGATGGGGTTTAGAGCTGATCGGCACCAGAGTTGGCGGACATTAGGGAAAATCAAGTAAATATAGTTATGGAGTACTTAAGCACGGAGGGGATGCGAAATAGGCATGGATAAGGAGAGTGATGGTTTGGGCGGGGTTGAGGTTTTGAGCTCCTCCTGGGGCCGAGTGCGGCGGGTGGTCATGTCGGGACAGTTCCAGAACTTGATGGGTGTGCTGGTGATTCTTTACTTGATGTCGACAGTTGTTGGGATTGCGATTGGTAAGGTTTCTGGGTTTTCTAATCAGCAGACTTCTTTAGAGAGGAGAACGACGATGCTTTGTGGGAAGTTGTCTCGCAGTTCCTTGACTTTATCGACATTGCATTTTTAATCATCTTCTTTGTCGAGACCCTGGTGAGGGCTGCTCTGCTCAAGGGCGGGTGGCTGGGGTACTTCTCCAGCCCGTGGAATGCTCTTGACATGGGGATGCTTATGGCATGTGGTGCGCTTGAGATTGTCGACACGCTGAATATTTTCCAAGTAGCCCAAGGCTCAACGTTGATTGCGATTGTCCGCATCGTCTCGTCCCTGCGCACCCTCAGCATGCTGCACAGGAGCGCCATCGACAAGGAAGTCTACTTCAACCGCTCCCTCGAGGCCACCATCTGCGAGCTGATGAACAAAATTGACGCGCGCCAAGACGAAAACAAGCAGATCGAAGACGACATCTTCTTTCGCCGCGGCAGCATCACCAAGGCGAAGGAGCAGCTGGACTCCATCAACGAAAACATGATGGCCATCCAAAGCAAGTCGTGGCGCAACCTAGTCCCCTCCTCCTTCAATGTCGATCTCGCCAACAAGCGCTCAAAGTCTAGAAAAAACCGAACGGGTCCAACTCCCATCAAAGAGGACCTTACCGATTCAAAATGATTATTTAAAATGTTTATTTTAATTCAAAGCTCAGTAGCCTTACAAAACAATTTATATCAACTAGAACATCTCATCATAACTCACATTAGGAAGCCTACTGTTATAAACTCCTACTCAAACACACGTACTCAACAGACAATCAAGTCTCCTTTCAACCCCTCGAACCAACTCCAGAATGACCATAACCTCAGCCCATACAAACCAAAGGCGAGAAGGAGAAACTCATCCCAGCCTTCTCAACAAAGGCCTAGAGTAAACCCCCATGAAAAAGATATCCTTAAACCATGCTAGACTACATCCACCCATTTGAGTATCTTAAGCGCTGGTTGCCTCACCAGCTTGGAGATACTGCGATAAACAAAGGAAATATACACCTTAGATCCCCCATAAGTGAGAGCTAATCCATCCTAAAAGCAGCCCAAATAGTGAATCATAAATGATGGTGGACTTACCCCCCTTTAAAGCTTATTATATTGTCATAACTGTGCTGCATTAGCAGAGTTACACGAGAAAATATTTAAAGACTAGTTAATGCCTTCATTTGGATATGGGAGATTATATAGTTAGAGTGAATCCTTTATAAGGAACAAGATTGTGTCAATCAATTGTATTGGGCAGGGGAGGCTTGTTCCTGGTACAAATTGAAGCGCTAAATTAAGCTGCCTTGGGATGAGATTGACATTAGTTCATGTTCCCCAATTGATAATTCAAGTTGACTTCCATATTTGGCTTTGAGTGGCAAGGAAGTCATTTCAAGTGGCATGTGGTCTCTTGTACAGAAATTTTCTGGGGGGTCAACCCCACTATTTTAGCATTATCGATACATCAATCTAAACATGTTTTAAATCTGGTTACATATATGGTAGTCTAGATGAAATAAGAGGGTGTAATCTTTTCTGGCTGGCCTGATAACCTTATTGAGAGACAATTGAAGGTTATTTAGCAGGTATCTGTCAGGAATTCCTTTCCTGACTCCATTTTATTTATGAATGAATAGTTAGGAGATAACAAGACAGGCACAAAACAACAACATTCTCAACACTATTTGGTACTTGAAACCTTGTAAGAACAAGAATCAAACCCGGGACTCTAATTATGAATTTAACATTAGTACAGAATCAGCTAACACACTTAGATTACCTTTTTATTATCAACCCATTCAATTGGGTTTTGCTTTTGAAGTGCTTTTTGAATTCAAAAATGTTAATAAGAAGAATGATAACATCACTTACCGCTCTGCTTCTGATTGGCTATGTAAAGCCAGCCTGACAATCAGTGACCCTCTCTCTATGCTTTTAGATAAAGCTCGGTATATCAAGATATGTGATCTTCTGGCTTCATACCGCTTAATTAGCTTTAACATTGTGGCATCTTTTTGGCTCCTCTTCCTTCACCAAATAAGTTTGACAATTATTAAGCAACAATTTATCCTCCACTTGAAACAGGTATCCTTTGAATGATATACTTTATTAAATCCCCTTCATTTCCCAAACTCCACTCAAATATTTCAGCCTTGATTTTAAGGCTATTTAAGTGCTCAATTCTTATTCATTCCAATTGTTCCAACAATAAAGAATATTTTCTATCTTATCTTGTCAAATCTATCTCTTAGTAACTCTCATTTGAAGCCATGAAGGGAATTTTATTCCTGCTATGGTTTCTAGTCTACCTATTTACAACTGTAAAAGGTCTTGAGAATCCTACTCTCACCATCAACTGGAAAAACTCCTCTCCCAACGGTGCCCACCAGAAGGAGTCCTTGGCCAATGGATGGTTCAAGTATCCCTCTGGTCATTGGGGTAGAAAGTTCCACTATGGTCGCCATTCTACTCCTCCACCTGCCAAACCCTCGTTGGTACGGCCCCACGCCTTGTTCTATCTTTTGACATACATGGTAGGATATTACCTTTTGGGTTGTTTTAGCTCCCTGATGGGAAGGTTTGCATACTTGGTGCATTTGGGCCATCTTGCCATGGTCACTGTACCCATTGGTTTAGCCATCACAGGGCTTAACTTAGGGGCCTTGGCTCACCAAATTGGGAGCTTGTTCCCCTTAAAGTGGGTCCCTGACAGTATCACATTATACACATCTAAGGAGCTTCAATAAAATCTGAGAATCTCCTTGGGGAGCCAGGGGTTTCCCTTGGTGTATATTTGTAGCAACCAAGATTGTCTCTCTTCCCATCAACATATCTTACAATACACAGGGGGCATCCATAGAGGCACCCATGACGTATCTAACAACATTGGGCATTTTGCTGCCAATGTCAAAATAGAGGCAATGAATTCTAATTAGGTTTATAATCAATTATAAAGCAGTAATTCATTTATTATATATTTGCTGCCCATGCCATAATAGATCTTTTTGCAATGTTACTCTCTTGATGTGTTAGTGGCATCATTTCCTAGTATATTAACCACCATCCTCCAAATAGAGCTACATCTGATTCCTATCCTTTGTCCTTTCTATTAGATAGTTGTCTTCCCCAATCTCAACAATGAACTATATTAGTTATTTTCAACAGTAATAGAAGTGATAGGTTCAATTAACAACTTACCATTAAGAAAATTCTCCCCAAGAAAGGACAAAGTACTGTTTGTATGGCTACACCTCATCAAGAGACCTTCCTGTCCATCTCTGATGGGGATAGCCCAGAAGATTATATTGTTTACCAAGATCAACTAGTGCTCATCAACATTTACAATTGACCCCGCCTGGGCCAGCACAATGTCAGTACCACTCCGCCTCAGCTGATCTATCACAACATATGCTGAACCTACCATTGGAATCTTTACAAGTGCCATGGAAGGTGCTGACATTGTAAGTTGGCTACACTTAACAGAAACTTAAATATGTATTAGCTAAGTACCTGAACTCATGTGGGCTGTCACAATGTCAGGATGCCTTGCTGAGCCTGCTGCTACATAGTTCATCACTTGGGCCAGCCAAGAAATTGAAGTTATATGGGCTGCATTCAGAGATGCTGCTTAGTTCTGCTACAGAAAGACTTTTTTACCCATTTTAATGAGAGCCTTCTGCTTGCAATTAAACAATCAGGGAGCATCCCTGCGTATCTTGCTGCCTGGCAGCAGGCACTTGTTGCCGCCCCAGAAGCCATTGCTGACAGAAATTTAATGCTCTTTGCACTAATCACTAATGGGCTAAACCCCATATTTGTAAATGGGTGCCTGTGAGGCACTTTTCCTTCATTGAAAACTGCTATAAGACCACTATAAAATTAAACAACCAAGTCACAATGGGCTTCCAAAGATCCAAAAATGTACCCAAACAACCTTGCCTGTTCCTGGTAGCGCCTTCAGTCAAGTAGGATGCCGTCAGCCCCATCAGCAGGATAATGGCAACAAGCACCCTCAAGAGGGGGGTGCCAGTTGGTATGACAGAAATTGACAGATAGTAAGAAGAGGTCTCCATGTGGTGGGGAATAACCACCCAAATCCACATAGAGTTGATGACTAAGCACCACCAAAGCTTCAAATATGGGTTGTTAAAATTTCAAAAGATACACTGGGGCTCAACAAAATGATTAAACCCAACCAGAAAAGTCCTAGGTAAATGGACTAGGGGAGAGTTAACATATCTTCAGCATAGAAATCTGGACATTTAGAAGGTGTAACTGTCTAAGTTTCAGATCCAGCAGGAAAGACACCAAGATTCTGGGGCATTGGAGTAACATTAGGAGATGCCAATGACAAATTACCCAAGGCAGGGCCCCATCTTCCCACAATAATTTGACTCAAGATCAAGTCATAAGGATGTAGCGGAGTAGACTGACTAATGGATGCATTGTTAAAATAAAGTTAGACCAGGAGAACATTTGGTTTATTGAGTAATTTAGGAAGGACTCATCTCTTAAGAGTTAAACAGTGAAAATCTTCCAATATGTCTCTAATTTTTACTAGACAATACTGCCTGTATCCATGGCTCCTATTCTGTCTACATCATCTAAAGAGTACCTTGTCCAGTACGCAAAAAACCCTTGAGCAACTAATTTCTGTCAACTGTTCTGATAAATGAGGTCTTATTGAGTGACTCTCAGATTATGTCTATTTATCAGTGTCAACTTGCATGGGGTGATAAAATCAAGCTGACAAACCGGGGCGCAGTGACCCATTTCTGATCAACAGTTTGGTTTAAATCTATCAGCTTGATTAACTTGGTTAACAGTTTGCCCAACTTTTGAGCTTTGCAATTAGGACGGGTAATGCCAGGCATTATGAAAACTCCTGTGACAGTTGGCACAGATTAAGGGTTTAGAAAAAGCTTAGGGGTTCTAGACATGAGAGGCTCTCCAACCCCACTTGATTTTCATCCCCAATCTCACCTTTCCTACAATCCTACAACTGCAACATGTTTGGGGTTGAACCCCTGGATGTGTTCCAAGTACACAGTGACAACCCTTTCTCCAAGCCAGACATTTATCAAATGAAATCACTTGCTTGGCCTATCCCTTTGGCTTCTGTCAAAGCACACACAGACTCCTAGTAGATACTGGGGCAAATCACACCATGGTTGATCTGTAAGGTCTGAAGGCTTGGGGCAAATTATTGTAAACTAAAGCCTTTAAACCAAGAATGGTGATATTTGTCAAATATAGAAAGGTAGGCAAGGTTTGCAATAGTAACTGGACTGAGGCTCCTAAGAGCTTATACAAAGTAAAATAAGGACTAAGACAATTTATTAACCCTAAGAAAATAAAATAGAGACCAGTCATACTGACCAACAATTTGGTTAAAAAGTCAATTTCTAAGTCTGGAAAATGGTCTGCACTAGCAGGAGGATTGAAGCTATCAACAATTAAATTGTGGGTACTACTATAAAAGCTGCCTAACTGGTGAAGGATAAAATCAAAAGGAATCATGGACTAAGATTTAGCTAAGATTAAAAATTGGAAGGGAAAACACAAGCCAAAAAACCTAAAAAGTACTTTTTGGGGTGCAAGTCAAGCAATCTCAACTTAAGTTGAGATTGGACAAAACTCAGGCCTTTTAATTTAGGTCTGATTATTGAGTCAAATAAATGGGGGGCTCTAACCAAAGGTGGTTAGGAAGGCTTGGTGTGAAGAAGAGACAGAAAAAACATGTTTTTACTTACATAACTTAAAAAAGTTAAGTTGAAGATAAATGAAAATGAGGGGAAGCAGCAGATTGCTAGGCATGCTTGTGGTTTGGGCAAGAAAAGCAAGCAGGAGACAGAAAAGCAAGCAAGAAGACAGAAAAACAAGCTCTGAAGTGCTGGCATAAGCCACTGTGAAGATGCAAAAGGTAATGAGTTTGGACTAGTTATTACTAACCCTAGCAAAAAGATAGCAGGTTCAAAAATTGTCTTGAATTAAAGGTAACTTTGAAAAGAAGAATTAACTGTTAATATAGATAAAATTGACTGGTAGAGCAAGGGAATGAAAGAGGAAGCTGATTTGG